>CAWUFW010001260.1:2470000-3006169 GCA_963921515.1 Calotriton arnoldi | reverse complement strand
CATAGGAGGCAACCGCAAAAAATTGAAGGGAGACCCACACCAATGGTGCCAGGTCTAACAGAACTTTATACATTACACCTATATATTTTGATATATTATCATCCTTTTGCATGTATACCCTTTCTATTTAGGTATGTATCTATGTATTTATTACTTTACCCCTACTGTAGAAGAAAAAAAACCTTCAGCTCTCTCCAATGCACTACTCGATGTCGCATCCAATACCTGTCTAAATATATACTCTACCTCCATCTCTGACTCATCCCAAACCTCATTCTACTACAAGGATCTCCCAAATAATCCTTTCTTGACTCTTCCTGCCTCTCTCCCCCCTTGGCTCACCGGAAACCTCATTTTACTACTATGATCTCCCAAATAACCTTTCCTAGACTCTTCCTTCTTCTATCCTTCCTTTGACTCGACCCAAACCTCATCTTACTACTATGATCTCCCTAACAACACTTTCTAGACTCTTCCTTCCCTTATCCCTCCATCATCCTTGCATAGAAGAGTTTCTCTAGAGCTAAAAAGAAAGAGTTGCCCACTCATTGAATTGTTGCAAGTGCTTTATCTTCTGATGGAAGGCTGAAAGGATCTTAGATACAAATGAGGCTTGGGTACATCTGTTATTAAGGGTTTTGAAATATTAATTCGCACAGAAGGGATAGGAGTCTTCACGTATTCCACTTTTCTTTGTTACCAGTCGCGCACCCGACCAGAGGCCTACATTAGTATTAAAGCTTTCAAAACATTCACTGAAATCTGTGATTTTGCTCTCCTTTTGCATCCCACAACTTCCAAGTGACTTACATCCCCCACACCAGATATAAACGGGAAAGCAGCAGGCAAAAAATAATGCAGTGGTCCTACCAGTAAGATAGTGAGCTGGCTTGTCTGCTGTGGTAGTCAAGTCCAGTACAAGAGTAAATGATGAGCTCTAGCCAAGCTATTCAGGAGTACCAAGGTGGCCTTGACAACTGTGTGTATTGTGGCGGAAAGCTGATTGCACTTTTAGGCAACCTTAAAAAGACTGTTTTGAGAGAAGGATTTAGAATAAATAGATTATCAAATAAATATAAAGTTTGCCATTTATTACCTATCTCTTTCAAATATCATCAAGTTATCTGCATCAACCGGGAAGGAATGAATGTATAATTTATAAGCAAGGCGGAGAAACTGATTCCCCTAACAGTTTGGGGAATTCAGGAACTCATCACTCCGCATGCAACACTGAGTTCCTGATAAAATTCTGCATTTCCCCGGAGCAGGGTTTTTCTACCAGCCATTGCCACATTCAGTAAGTCCCTTGCGTTTTACTGAGCTGGCTAAATCCCCTCTGACGCATAATGGCGACAAACACTGTCCCACCGAGCTGACTGAGATTGGACCCCGAGGCATGTCACGTACTCATGTTATGGAGGCGGCCATGTCAGAGTCAGGAGGAGGGCCCTGTGCAATCGTCGAGTCAAGTTTGATGACGTGTGCACGCTCTCAATGTGGGTTGTGCTGGTTCGGCTTCTGCCTTTTCGAGTCCTCCCCTCCCGGTGCGTTGGCCCCCTGTGAAATGTGCAATGCACCATGCTGGTGCTGCTGGTGCCTTCCCTGGCTTGGCTGGCACTGGGCGGCCGGAGCAGTATGGAGCCCCCGATCGACCCTGCGGGGCCTTCCTAATTATGGGCTAGATGACTCCGGCTTCGGGAACCTGCTCGCCGCCAGCGAGATGGGCTTCTGTGTGTGTTTACTTCGTGGCCGGGGCTGCCTCTTCTTCTCGGTCCAAGGGCGCTGGAGCTGCTGAGTGCCACCAAGGAGGCGGGTGGAGCAGGGGAGCTCGACAGCGACATTGCCCACGCCAAGCAGCTTAAGTCGTGCATAGAGAGCCCCTTGACAGTTCCCAAGAAAGGTGAGTGCGTGACATGTGCCGCGACATGTAGGTGGCTCTATAATCTGACTGCCTGGGGAAGGGGGGGTGTCTGGAATATTCCAATTGGGACAGTGGTGCAACTTGCAGTGCTGTAGTATACCTGCAAAGGGTGCTATAGCATATGGTGTGACAACAAGTTTGGTGCTCCACCCGCTTGCGGAACTCCGCAGAATTCCGCAAAGTTTTCTGGTAACTCCGCAAACTCCGCCCAGGAATAATACAAGATTATCCCTCGAATGTGAAGTTCATCAGGGCTCGTCTCTGAGTCCTAGTTTGTTCAATATTTATTTTCACCCTTTTGCTAATATAGTTCAGTCATTCGGACTCTCTTTGGAGTCCTATGCAGATGGCATCCAATTGGTCATCTCCCTAGCCCCTGAGCAACATTCTAAAGCAGCACGCCTTAAGCCATGCCTCCTGGCAGTGCCCAAGTAGATGGCTAACTGTTGCCTAAAATGCAGTGGTGGAAAAACAAAAGTTATGGTTATAGGCAATAGCCCTGGACTACCTGCTGGATGCATGATTGTTGGCCGGATAGTTTAAGACCTCAGTCGCAGTCTAAAACTAACATAAATAATTTAGGGATATGGTTTGACGAAAAATTGTCTTTTGAAGTCCAGATTAGGAAATTAGTGTCAGGATGTTATGATATTGTAATAACTATCAGAAAGTTACTAGGAGTTCTGGCAAATACCGACCAAAGAACCATTGTACAAGCCTTAGTCACATCTCGCCTTGACTAGGGGAATGCACTTTATTTGGGTATTTCTCAGTCCTTTCTCAAAAGACTTGAGATTGTGCAAAGTGCTGCTGCTCATCTGCTGTTAAGGCTCCTAAAACCGCATTCCATCTCGAACTCACTGGCCAAACTTCATTGACTTCAATTAAAAAGAATGGTGCAATTTAATGGACTGTGTCTTGCATATTGAGCTTTCTACAAAGACCTAATCTTCTTACATCATCTGGTGAAACTGTACTTAATACCAAGATCCCTAAGATGATCAAATGCTCTTTCAGCAGTGACTCCCAAATTTGAAAAAAGCGAAGGTGGCATCCGGTCTTTCACATATCTGGCACCTAAACTGTGGAATCTTCTTCCTTTCTCCTATTCTCAAGAAACATCAGGAAGAATTGAAACTGTAGAAGTCATGGCTTGTGCAATGCAATCCAAATTGACAGAAATCGAAAGATACTGGTGTTCGGAGGAGAAAGCGCCTGGGCAACCCCAGTTATTTGGCCACTTTACTAAACCCAAATCTAATGGTATCAAATCAAAACAGAAGATGCACAAAGAAGACTATGAAGATCCAACCTGTATCTTGTGACCCGTAATACATCTTGGAGGTATTCCGTGAAAATTAGCTTACTAAAGTACAAAGGAGGGAAAATATATTATCTTGATTTGTGGTGGAAAGATTGAACAGAGCATTGGCTGAAAACCTTCAGGTGTGGGTAATCATCAAAGGTAGTTCATTACGTTGACAGAATTGCTATCCTCGGGGGGAAATAGAAGACTACGACTAGGCCTCAGTATTGAAATGCAGTAAAGTTTACTTCCTCCACAAATACTTGCAAGCAGCCCAGGAAAAGTGGAAAAAAGTGAGAAAAAGAATGAGTTCTATGCTAACATGATACGTGCTTCAATTCCATAAAGTTGTTGCTGTGTGTGGGCCTTCAACTCAAATCGGCTAATGCACAACATGGTTGCTCTGCTCTACTTTTCAAAAGCCAAATGCTTCGTAACTTCCACAGCATGGTTCTTCTGCAGTGGGTCATGAAACAAGCAGTTGCCTTACAGGCAAGCACTTCAGAAATTTCTGCTATATACTTGTAATCTCAACATATATTGTACTCTCTCAGGGATGATGTAGGTACCTTGCTAGCCCTGCCTTTGCTGGTCATAATGCCCCGCCCTTTCTTTTGGAAAACTTGCACATGGGCCCTAGCCGGTTTTTACACATGTTCTATTGTTCAGTTGATTGACAGCATAGGAGTATGCAAGAAAAACATTCAAGGGGCAAGAATCCAAACTACTTCATATTTAGGTCTGGGTTTCAGCACTACACCTGTCAAATATACCTACTGCCCACAATATGAATAGAGAGGGCTTTGGGTCCACCTTTTTAATCTACTGACGTTCTTCTTTCAGCCACTGCCTTCAGACTTCGTTAAACTCGTTTTGGCTCATGCCATTTGTGTATTCTTCTCTCATATAATGTTTTTGACGTTTAGATGCATCCTTCCAACTCAACTCCAGGGCTTGCATTGAACTGCATGAGTGGCTGCTTTAAAACACAGCCCTTTCAGTCCATTCCAGCTGAATCTAGTCTCCCTGTAGGTATGTGGATTGTTATTTGGGTTGTGCAGTTGCCCACCTCAAGGAACAATCCCTACTCTTGCCAGGGTGAGCTCCAAAGTTACTAAATTAACCTGAGATGAACCGCCTGTTAGCTATGGCACTGAATACACAGGCTTAACTTAGAGCAATGTGTAAAGTATTTATGCAGTACCAAAACTGTAAAAAAATGAAAAACAAAACAATAAAAAAACCAATATAAATTAGAAAAATAGAGTAAACATTAATAAACAAAAATGCCACCACAGTGACATAAATCCAATAAATGGAACCGGAGATATTTTTTTTAAAGTGATAAGTAAAAATAGCGCCAAAAAGCACTCACACCAATTATAGTCTATTGAAGCCGTAGACAGGGACCTAGTTGAGGTTTCAGACTGACCAAAATGGAGTGTGAGTCAGATACACCAAGCGGGTTTGGCCCCAAAGATTTTACCTTCAGACTGAGGGCCCAATTTATATTTTGGCGGGCGTAGGTTAAGTACGCCAGGGTAACAGGGTATATTGCTCCATTGCCCTGATGGAGTCCCCACCCTACCAAACGTAGAAATGACTGCTAAGCCGGCAGTCATTCTAAAGCATTGTCAGGAACCTCCATCACAGTGGCTTTTGTCACTGATTTTTAAATTTGATGGATAGCTCCGACAACATGATGGAGCCCTCTATCAAACTTATTTTTTTTGATTTTCAACAAGGAAATCTAAAAAAAAAAACAATGCCTCACTCACCATGCAAAAAGAACAATTGATGGACAGAATGTTGAACAATGTTAAACATTCACCCCAGTACAGAGATCTGGGCCTAAATCCATCGTTTTTTTGCTACCCGTGCCATTCCAGTTTAAACCCAGCCATATTCAAATCAGTCTTGATCTTGCTCCCGTGGGAACAGTCTAGCCCAACTGCCAGGCCAGGTCCTCCATGGATTGGAAACAAGCATCCTGGGACTGGTCTTGGGGTATAACCCCTGATCAGCTAGACTAGCTTGACTCCAATGGCATGGAGAGCACAGGACCCAAGTCTGGGCATACAGGTCCTACTCGCTGTGACAAATGCAAAAAGAACAATTGATGAACAGAATGCTGAAAAATGTCAAACATTCACCCCAGTACAGAGATCTGGGCTTAAATCCATCGTTGTTTTGCTCCCCATGCCATTCCAGTTTAAACCCAGCCATATGCAAATCAGTCTTGACCCTGCTCCCCATGTTAACAGTCCAACCCGAATTGCCAGGCCTGATCCTCACTGGACCAGAAACAAGCATCCTGGGACCGGTTTCGGGGTATCACCCCTCATCAGCCAGTCTAGCTTGACGCCAATGGTATGGAGAGCACAGGACCAACATTTGGGCATACCCATCCCACTCGGGGTGGCAAATGCAAAAAGGAACAATTGATTGACAGAAGGATGAACAATGTCAAACATTCACCACAGTACAGAGATCTGGGCCTAAACCCATTGTGTTTTTTTGCTCCCCATGCCATTCTAGTTTCAACCCAGCCATATGCAAATCAGTCTTGACTCTGCTCCCCATGGGAACAGTCCAGCTTGAACTGCCAGGCATGGTTCTCCCTGTACCGGAAACAAGCATCCTGGGATCCTTTTCGGGGTATCACCCTTCATCAGCCAGGCTAGCTTGACTCCAGTGGCATGGAGAGCACGGGACCCACATCCGGGCGTATCCATCTCAATTGGGGTGACAAATGCAAAAAGAACAATTGATGGTAGAATGCTGAAAAATGTCAAACATTCACACCATACAGATATCTCGGCCTAAATCCATTGGTTTTTTTCTCCCCATGCCGTTCTAGTTTAAACCCAGCCATATGCAAATCAGTCTTGACCCTGCTCCCCATGGGAACAATCCAGTCCAGTCTCAAGGGAGTCACCTCCTAGAGTGAAGGGGGCATTTTTAGATTTTTTACTGCCCCCTTACAGCGATGGTTTTCTTGGCAGTGAAGGGCAGTAAAAACAGCCATATGCCCGACCATCTATATTGGGTGGGCAGACATGTAGCCAGAAGTTTGGTCAGAGCGGAAACGGAATAGTCTCCGCCGTTGCCAAACTATGGTCTGCCTGCAACTAAATTCAGCTGGCGGACCACAATTTTGGCAGCAAGGATGCTCAGTTGCCGTTGCAACAAAGTATGCTTACCGCCAATATATAAATCTGTCTGTATATCTTTTTTAAGGAGATCAAAATCCACAAGTGGAGCAAGCCTGAAGCTGTAGCCGAGGAAGGTGCATTGAAATCAGAAACCTTTGCCGCAAGGTCCTTGTCATGGCTCTGAAGGTATTGGAAGTCCAAGAATTTCCTACGTTTCTGGAGCAGCTCCTCTGGGTCACTTCTAATGCTCCCAGGACCCAGGAACTCAAGGACAGCACTTAGTTGCTAGTACTCACTCCCTCATAGGCCACCAGCAAAGTCCAATTCAGGTCCCATTGGTACTAGGTAACTGATCTCTTCGGGGGAAAAAGGCCTATTGTAGCTTGTTGTGTCTCTGTAGCCACACACGAGGTCAGCCAACTGACCCTTGGTGTCTACTTTTTCGCCCTGTTTACAGGAGGAAGCAGGTCTAGTCCTTCAGGGCTCCTCTCAGGTTACAGTTAGCAGGGTCCAGTCCTTTTCTGATCTTCTGCAGGTCCAGAGAGTGTTCTGATAAGGGTTTTCTTGGGGTGACAATTTATGGTAGGCACTAGCCAGTGGGTGATGGTGACTCCTGCACACTCCCTAACCAGTGGGGAAAAGGTTCCTGGGGTCAACCCTATCAGCGTTTTCAGCAGCTCCTGCTTGCTCTACTGCAAACAATCCCACAGTGTCCTTCACTCCTAAAATCCAAAGTGAGGAAACCATTATTCCCTTGTGAAGGCTGTTGTGTCCACCCAAAGATGGGGCCAGGGAAATGAGAAGTCCCATCCCCTATTTTGACTCCAAACCAACTCTGGTGGTAGCCTCCCTCCCACAGTGTTTGGTGCCAGCCCGGCTACTGTGGGCCTTTGTGACAAAGATTCTCCCTTTTTCAGGTCTCCCCTTACACTAAACTATGAAAGGGCAGGCTTCACCTCTGTCCCTTTCAAGTTAATGAAGTTCCTGGACCCACCCCAATTGTCCTTCCTCGGCCGATAGATATCAAATACCCCACACTCAGTCCATCCTGGCATCAGGCCTAAGCCTGCAAGCGTTTTTCACACCTCATTAAGGCCAAGTACCTGGCTGGCTAGCTGCAGGAGAGCTAATGCAAATTAGCCACCCCAGAGCTTTAGGCAGGGAAAAGGTAATTTGCTAAAAGTTACTTTCCCAAAATATTTATTAAAAATCCAACTTCACCAATGAATCGGACTTTAAATAAATATGAAACATAGCCTTTGAATGACTTTTGTAACAGTTTTGTGTCATAGGTTCCAGATTAAATTTTACAATCTGTCCTTTGACATTTTCTTGGATTCAGATACAGCCCTGGCAGTGAAAATGGCTTTTGGGGCCTAGTCATTGGAGGAAATGTCTATTTTATTTTGCAAATGTTTCACTTTTAAATATCATGCACCCTGCCTTGTGAGCAAAATGGTGTAGTTAGGATAACTTATTAATATGTAAAAGATGGGTTATTTTGACAGTTTTGCACAGCAAGTGTTGGCAATGACCATCTTTTGCATGGTATTCCCCTAGATGTTTGCCTTAACTGTCTCTGTTGGCTCTAGAACTCTGTTCATTTTATCCCAGCTAACCAATTTTACAGTGCTTGTGCTGCCCCCATTTCAATGTGATTAAATTGGTATACACCTAATTGACACCGTTAACTTACCTATGAGTCCTAATATGCAGTACAAAGGGGCTCCTGGGGCATGTCAATTAAATGTCACCAGTCGAAAGCAGCACGCTTTGTGCCGCCCACTTCAATGACACAGCAAATCTGACCCTAGACCTACCATTGTAGCCTGGCAGTGCAGTTTAAAACTGCCAATTTGACTGGTCAAAATAAATCTTTCTTGTCAGGCCTATACCTTCATTTTAAACATTACCAAGTCAGCCCTAAGGTAGGCCTTTGTGCCCACAGGGCAGGTGCATGGTATTTAAAAGTAGGGTATGGCAAAGATTAATGTTATCAGCAAATACATGAAGACACGCACTACCTTTAGAATATTTCCAACTTGAAATAATGTAGCGTGCTACTGGGGATTCACTCTCTAATCCAAAGAGCGTTAATCAAGAACATGAACCAAGTTGCATCTCAAGGTTAGGAGATGTCCCCCTGTGCACAACTGTGAGACCCAAGAAATGGGTAAAAATATGATCAAAAAAAGATTCTCCTTCAGTTTGAAGATTCTTTTCACTTAGTTGTAGTCTTTATTTGTATCCGTGTAAAGATATTACTTCATATCTGATTTCATGCCTTCATCAGGCAACATCCATGTATATACATGTTAGTACATCAGTCCCAATGCATTTCGGGCAATTCAGTGCCCTTCATCAGGGGAAAACATCTGTGAAAAATAAAAAAAAGCGCTTGCATGAAGAAAGTACCCCATGTGGGTATAACAGTATCAAATAGTCATGCCTGAAGAGTGAAACCTTATCTCCCACATCTAAATGCACAAAATGACAAGAAAACAAACATACCAATAAATAAAGCTGTGAATGTGTGGATACCAAAACAAGTACACATGCCAACGTATATAACATCTAAGTAAAAAGATAGACCTCCATGCATGTGAACAGTGACGAGAGAATGGTCTGGTGTGACGCTAAAAGAAAGCTTTTAACGGGTGAGTCCAACACGTGCACATAAACGTATAAAAGAAATGAAGGAGCAACGATAGTCTATCACTATAAAACAAGTGAAACCCTGTAAACAACGAACGAAGGTGGTGTAACGAACGAGTCATACAAAGTGTCAATGAAAAAATAATCCTAACAGGCAAATTCAACACGTGCACGTGAACGTGTGGTGACCAAGCATGCCGCAAAAACAAACTTATGTACTCACAAGTGCAGATTATGACGATACATGTACTGCAACCTAAAAATTATAAGTAACCTTCAGTCACATACGTGAAAATCCTTAACAGATATCCATAAACAAAAGTGGACCCGTGTGAATCTAATGCTTACATAAAACGGAGGTATCCGCAAGAATGTCTACATCAGCGCCTTCCCGATAGAAGTTGATCCGACGCCTACAGTCCCCGGAAGTTAAACGTACTCAGTGAAATGGGAGGTGCCCTCAATCCAATAGGCTGGATTTGGCATGTGACACCGTGATATTATCCAATGCCGATGGTTGTAAGCCTAATGAGGGGTTCTATGTAGCAGAGCGGTAAAATAAAGCGCCATCTTAGGTCGAGGCTATACAACGATAAACCAGCTAGAAGTATATCACCCAGTATTAACGTAGTGATCGAAAAATGCACAAAAGACTATGCAGATTATCCTCTCATAAATAACCAAAGAATAAACACCAAGTGAACAAATGTGTGAAACGATAAGAGAAAGCTGCCAAGTACACTTAAATGAGATGAAAGTAGGGTGAAAGCACACAAATAAATAAGATAGAGTCCCGATTATACGTGGATGGTGAATAAAGATAAAGAAAGAGTGTGTATGAAAATAAGAACACAAAGACAAAAGATAACTCAAAAACTACTTGAATAAAGAGAACTGAAATGGAAAATAACGCCATGAATAGGTACATAATGTGGAACAACACTAAAAGACTGTTAGGCAATTAATGAGTAAACGATATCAAAGTTATAAGTAGCATAAAAATTCCATGCGATCATTGAGTCCATGAGGCTTCATCGTGTTGAGGAATCGAATCCAATGGTTCTCTCTTTGAAGTAACCTGTTGTTGTTGTCCACACCTTCTTTTTTGTCAATCACTTCAAGAACCAAAAATTTCAATTGACAAATGTTATGTTGTTTGTCTATGAAGTGGGCAGCCACCACTGATTTGAGATTCTTGGTGCGTATATTACTTTTGTGCTCCAAAATACGAATTCTAATTTTCCTTTCAGTTTTACCCACGTAGCTTAACCCACACGGGCATTTCAACAGATAAATTACGTTAGAGGTATTGCAGGTAGCATTGACTTTTAACTTGATTTTAGTACCTTTCATTGGGTGAGTTATGAATGACCCTTGAATGCTGTTGTGACAATTACTACAGTGTTAACATGGTCGCAATCCCTCATAGGAAGTGGGCTGAGTGGTCTTGGTGGTCTTAGTCAATGTCTCTTTGAGATTTGGCCCTCTTGTATAAGCAAAAACAAGTTTATTCAAAAAGAGTCCCTTAAAGTCAGGTTCCATGGAAAGTACTGCCCAATGTTTATTTATGATGTTCTTAAAACGGTGACTCATTGTAGAGTATTTCGAGACCACTACCATTCGGTTTAAAGATTTCTTCTCCGTCTTTCTCAAGAGGTCAGTTCTATTCTTGTGGGCACATCTTGATTTCGCTTGTTCAAGAATTTCAACAGGATAACCACGTTCTGAAAATCTGTTCAACATGGCATCAATTTGTAGTGCACATTGTTCGGGATCAGATACGATGCGTTTAACCCGTAGTAATTGTGAGTATGGTAGATTCTTTTTCAGTGGAGGTTGATGGAAGCTGTTGAAGTGTAAGATGCTGTTTCTGTCCGTTGGTTTACGGAAAATGTTGGTTGCCAATTTATCAATCATTCTGTAAATTTGTACGTCCAAAACGTAATTTTGTCAGATTGAACTTTAAAGGTAAATTGAATACGTTCGTGAATAGAGTTGAGCGCATTAAGAGATGGCATCAATTCGAGATGTGAACCTGTCCATATGATAAAAATGTCATCAATGAATCGTACAAACATCTTAGTATGTTCTTGCCAGACACGCATGTTCAGAATGTGTTGTTCCTCAAAACAATGCATAAAAATATTTGCATACGATGGGGCTGCACAATTGCCCATCGAAGTTCCAGACAATTGTAAAAACCATCGATCCTCCCATTTGAAGTAGCTCTGATATAGAGTGAAATGTAACAACTCCATTAAAAACACTTGCAAGTCTGGTTCCAGTGTAGACTGTAATAGGACATGTTCTATGGCTTCGATGCCGAGGTTGTGTGGAATTGATGTGTATAGTGCCTTTACATCAACAGTGCAAAACCACAGTTCTTCTTCCGGTGTGATGGTAATTTGATTAATTTTGGAAATGAAATCCGTGGTGTCCCTGATGTCGTTTACTCATTAATTGCCTAACAGTCTTTTAGTGTTGTTCCCCATTGTGTACCTATTCATGGCGTTATTTTCCGTTTCAGTTCTCTTTATTCAAGTAGTTTTTGAGTTATCTTTTGTCTTTGTGTTCTTATTTTCATACACACTCTTTCTTTATCTTTATTCACCATCCACGTATAATCGGGACTCTATCTTATTTATTTGTGTGCTTTCACCCTACTTTCATCTCATTTAAGTGTACTTGGCAGCTTTCTCTTTTCGTTTCACACATTTGTTCACTTGGTGTTTATTCTTTGGTTATTTATGAGAGGACAATCTGCACATAGTCTTTTGTGCATTTTTCGATCACTACGTTAATACTGGGTGATATACTTCTAGCTGGTTTATCGTTGTATAGACTCGACCTAAGATGGCGCTTTATTTTACCGCTCTGCTACATAGAACCCCTCATTAGGCTTACAACCATCGGCATTGGATAATATCACTGTGTCACATGCCAAATCCAGCCTATTGGATTGAGGGCACCTCCCATTTCACTGAGTACGTTTAACTTCCGGGGACTGTAGGCGTCGGATCAACTTCTATCGGGAAGGCGCTGATGTAGACATTCTTGCGGATACCTCCGTTTTATGTAAGCATTAGATTCACACGGGTCCACTTTTGTTTATGGATATCTGTTAAGGATTTTCACGTATGTGACTGAAGGTTACTGTAATTTTTCGGTTGCAGTACATGTATCGTCATAATCTGCACTTGTGAGTACATAAGTTTGTTTTTTGCGGCATGCTTGGTCACCACACGTTCACGTGCACGTGTTGAATTTGCCTGTTAGGATTATTTTTTCATTGACACTTTGTATGACTCGTTCGTTACACCACCTTCGTTCGTTGTTTACAGGGTTTCACTTGTTTTATAGTGATAGACTATCGTTGCTCCTTCGTTTCTTTTATACGTTTATGTGCACGTGTTGGACTCACCCGTTAAAAGCTTTCTTTTAGCGTCACACCAGACCATTCTCTCGTCACTGTTCACATGCATGGAGGTCTATCTTTTTACTTAGATGTTATATACGTTGGCATGTGTACTTGTTTTGGTATCCACACATTCACAGCTTTATTTATTGGTATGTTTATTTTCTTGTCATTTTTTGCATTTAGATGTGGGAGATAAGGTTTCACTCTTCAGGCATGACTATTTGATACTGCTATACCCACATGGGGTACTTTCTTCATGCAAGCGCTTTTTTTATTTTTCACAGATGTTTTCCCCTGATGAAGGGCACTGAATTGCCCGAAATGCATTGGGACTGATGTACTAACATGTATATACATGGATGTTGCCTGATGAAGGCATGAAATCAGATATGAAGTAATATCTTTACACGGATACAAATAAAGACTACAACTAAGTGAAAACAATCTTCAAACTAAAGGAGAATCTTTTTTTGATCATATTTTTACCCATTCAAAGATTAATGTTACACATGTCCTTAGAGTGAAAAAGCCCAAAAGCTATTTTCACTGTAGCAAGGCTGGCTCGTACAATAGGAAAAATCTGGATTAAATGATTACACTTTATGATGCTAAATTCGGGTTGGTAGCAGCTAGATGCATAATTCAAGGATTCTTTTAAATAGATATTGCAACCAGTGCAATGGTAAAATTGGATTCTGCCTAACTATTGATCAAAAGGTACTTTTAGAAAGTTAGAACCTTTCCGCCTAAAAACTCTAAAGCCTTCTGTAAGTATTCCAACTGTTACCCAGCAGCACATTGCTCCACGGTGGGGAGATGTTGTCCTTCCCTTGACAGGATGGTGTGGGGGCTGTGCCAAGCCTTTGATCAACTTCAAGGAGGTCTCCCTATCACAGTCAGATGTGGCTCACATCTGGGGCTGCCCCCTCTATAGTCCTCCTAGTCATACTGGCACCATTACCAGTGAGAGATGGAGCTGCCATAGAATGCGTTTAGAGTCATTACAGGGGAGGGGTTGCCCATTTCTATAGCCACACATCTGGGTGGGCTCAGGGAGGACCAGGGTAAAAAAGGTTCTGCCCTTTTGGTTTTAGGGTGAGAGGGGTGCCATGGGATAGTTTACAGTAAAACACATAGGAAGTGCTGCAGATGTGGGTAGGGCCACCAGTGGGAACTTTTACCCCACTGTTTCTGCATTTTCCCCCACCCACAGGCTGGTACTTGACATAAATGTGGCATCCCCAGAACCCTCCTCAGATAATTGCTGGACCCGAGGGAGTTTCAGAAGAGGACTGCCCTGCTGTATGAAGACCTGAGAAGACTGGACCCGCTTACTTTGTACACGGGACTCCAGAAGTGACTACAAGGGTCATACAGTTGATCTCTTGTTTGAGAAATAGGAACACAGCATGCGTCATGAAAGCCTTGTGCTGCCTTTCCAGCTGACCAGTCTCAAGTGGACCTGCCTTGGACTCTGCTGATGGCCTCTGCTGAAGTGAGTCTTCAAACCCCATTTGCTGACCCCAAGGTCCTGGACCATGGGTTGGAGTCCAAGTGTATGCTTCCTGCTTGTCAGAACCAGTAAGTGGGATAGAGACCAATCTGCCAAGTAGATTTGAGGAGGTGCATTGCCACTGGGACTAAATCCACTGAAGCTCCTACTACATTCTTCTCTTGATGCCAGAGTTCATCGCCGTCAAGCCCTTTTCAGCTATAGCCTACAGCCTTGCTCTGCCAAGGGAATCTGAGCTCCAGAACAATTTCTAAGTTCGACAACAAAAGCATGACATGTGCCATTGTTGAAGGGGATCCGATGGATGCTGAAGACCTCGGGATCCGAAATATGAACTTTCCCCACTCATAGCTTTTCCCACCTAAACCAACGGCTTCACAAAGACTCCATCCCAATGCTGAAATCCTCTGACGTCAAGTCCTTTATCAGCTCCAAGCCTACTGCCTGGTTCCCCTGAAGACTTTCAACATCTGCAAAGGTTTTCAAGTGAGAAGGTAACTTTCGACCAGGACAAACCTGGGCATTGTATCAGACTCTATCGCAGTGCACTGTAAAACTTACCCTTGTCCAAGTCTTGCGCAACCAGATGACCGCGTGTGTTGGATAACACTTTTTAGTGCAATTTAAAAATTCATAACTCCGGTACTACTGATAGGATTGGTGTAATTTTGTTTATTGAAATATTCTCTATTTTTCTCAGTAGGTTTTTAGGCTCCTGTAGTCAGGTTGCATATCAATAAATCGTCGTTTTAGACTGTGTAGTATTTTAAGTACTGTTAATGTTTCTCATCAAATATTTGCAATACATGTAATACATTCATATAAGAGAAGCTACAGAAGTGTATTGCCTTGTACACGTCATAGTAAAAGGTATCTCCAAACGTCTGTTCATCTTACATGACTATCAGAGTGGGCTAGGTTTAAGTGAAAAGTGGCATACATATCATGTTTTCAGTAGCTGCTGATAAACTCTTCTAATATCTCAGAAGAATACCAGACACAAAAATGTTGCAAGAGTGGAAAAATCTTGCAGGTCACTCTCCCCTCTTCAATGCCAGGAGAAAATCAGCCGGGGATAGAGAGAGACAGCTGTTGCAGCTGTGATCTTACAAAGGAGCATGGAAAAGAGTGACAGCTTCTGCAGAAGCTGAAACATCCATTAGATTTGCAGAGAGACCTTGGCACAAACACTGGCCTGTGGACCTGTGCTCTGCAAACTGGGAATTGCACATAGGAGCTGATACTCACCTCACTTCATTTGCTTCATATTTTATATACTAATATACATATTTCAATTTCATAATTTAATAATGTCCTGTTTTTTACTATTTCTGATTGGCTCTGAGTAATGTAGTATTCTTTAGAAGGCAAAACGTTGGCTTCTTAGGTGACACAGGTGCAATTATCTGAAAGAAACATTTCAGCACCCAAAATCTACTGTAAGCAATAAGTAAGATATGAAAAAGTCCAGTTTACGCTACATGGAAATGCTCTTTTTTTCAGGCATACTAGGCGGAAAGTAATAGCAACGGATGAATGAAAAGAATTTAAAAGTTGGCAGTATGATACGACACAGACAGGCCAAAGGTTTTTGGGCATTCAGCATTCTTTTTTGTAACTTTATATAGTTCTCACCTGTTGCGAACTGCAAAATAGGTATTTTCAATTTTACATTTCAATTAAGGTGATGGTTCATTTTTCTAATGTGAGAAATTGGGTTGTTGGTTGAATGGAGTGTTAACTCTGCTCAAGCAACAGCCTCAATCCCTATCAGGGTGAACCACAAAAGTCACAACATTAACCTGTGCTTAACCTTTGTGTAGCTTGCCACAAAAACAGTCAGGCTTCACTTAGAGGCAATGTGTAAAGCATTTATGCAGCACATACACAGTAATAAAGTAAAAACACAAAACAAGAAAAATCCCACACCACTTTAGAAAAATAGGGGCAGATTTACAATAAACTAACGCAGCACGGTGCAGCAAGTCATTTTGCTGCGCCGTGCTGCGTTAGTTTGGAAAGCACAGGGATACGACATATTTACAACAATATGTTGCATCTCTGTGCTTCCCCCTGCGCTGGTGCACAAACTGCTGCCATGCCCCGACGCAGGCACCCTTGCACCATGGTGCAAGGATGCCTGCGTCGTGGGGAGATTGTTTTTGTTCAGGAAGGGTTCACTTCCTGCACAAAAACAATCTGAAATGCCGTTTTTCAACTCATATGTGTGCTGCATTAGCACACATAGAAGTTGAAAAACAGCATTCTTTCAATGATTGTTTATGTGCAGGAAGGGAATCCTTCCTGAACAAAAACAATCATTAGAGGTGGTTTCCTCTTTCAATGTGTGCTGCAGAATGCAGCACGCATAGAAGCAGGAAACAAAAACGAGGAGAAATTAATACATTTCTCCTCGTTGCGCCTCCCTACGCCTCCCCTGGTGAGGCGTAGCATTCACACGCATTTCCAGATTTACGATTCCTCGTAAATCTGGAAATGTGTCTCGTTCCATGGGTGTTGCGTGGGAACACCCACAGTAACACCCATGGAACGTCCCTTTCACGCAAAGTGCTGCGTGTTAAGGGGCCATATTTACAAGGACAGGAAAAGCCACGCAAGGTGGCTTTTCCCGTCCTTGTAAATATGGGGCAGTGTATTGCGCTGCCAGTGCGTCACAAAAAGTGACGTACTGGCAGCGCAAGGGGCTTGTAAATCTGCCCCATAGAGTACATATTAAGAAATTATTTGACACAAAAATGAAAAAAATCCAATCAGTAGTACTGGAGTTATACATTTTTAGATTTTAAGGTAAAAAATAGCACTTAAAAGATCAAAGCACCTACCAGGGACATCTAGTTGCACAAGACCAAGACAAAGTAAAAAAATATGGCCGACCACAATGGAGTATATGTCGGGTACAAGGAGTGGATTGGGCCCAGTCGGCACTTACTTCGGACTTAGAAGAAATTTGAAGAAAAAAAGTTTCTGGGAAGGTAAATTTCAGTGAGGCAAGGCTGCAGGCAGTGTCAGGGCGTTTGGGGGGGCGTCGTCAGGAAGCCACTGGATGACTTCGCAGTGAAGATTTCTTCATTTGGATTTAGTCGATTTTTTGGAAGCTGAAAATCTCTAGCGAGACGGGGCTGGAGACTGTAGCAACCGAGAGTTCCACAAGGCCAGATACCCCTTGGGTGAAAGTTCGCTGAACAGGATTTGCTGATGCGTAGAAGAACGTAGTGGTAGCTGCTACAAAGTCAATCCAACTGGCAATACACCTTGGGCAGAAGAACAAGCATGTTGGTCTCAGACTCCTCCTGGTTCTAAGGGCAGTTTTTAGCCAACATTTTATAAGTTCCACCATTTAGACCTTTAGCACCACCCACAAAGGTCCAGGGCTGGAGGGGTACCACTTGAAGAGGTTAGGAGCCACTCAGGTTGGGTCCAGGTGCGCGTTCATGATTGTTGGAGCCTTTTCTGATCCTGAGACTCTGATCAGGAGGCCAGCCAACTAGCCCTTGAAGTCACTCTGGCAGTCCCGGGTTCAAGAAGTGGAACAGGGCTCAAGCAGCAGGACACGCCTCTGAGGGTTAAAAGCAGGCATATGGCCGCAGAGCAGTCCTTCCAGGTGCCGCAAAGCAGTCTTCTGAAGTACACAACAGGCCATAGCTGCAGGCAGTCCTCCGAGTGTCCTTCCAGATGTCCAGAAAATGAACTGAAGAGTGTGTCCGAGGGTCCTACTTCTATACCTGGTGCCTTCTTTGAAGTAGGAGACATTTCTAGAGAATTCCATTTGAAGTGCTTGAAGTTTCTTTACTCATCTGCCCTGGCTCCAAGATGGCTGCATGAACAATGCAGGGTGGGCAAGTCCATTGTGTGGAGGCAGAGCACAGCTTATTCAGTTGCAAGTTGGGCTGTGCCCAGCTCTACCCCCCATCCTTCTAGTCCAGTTGCCTACTGCACCCAGTCATGTGACCCAGGACCAGGCTGCAGGCACCAAATAGGGCAGAAAAAAGCAAACTTTCTAAAAGTGCCATTTTCAAAATTGTAATTTAAAATCTGACTTTACCATTAAAGAGGATTTTTAATTACAATTTCTCAGACACAAAACACAAAATGTTTACCTTTTCCCAATCAAAAGTTAGCACATATTAAATGTATTAAGGCAACTTCATGATATCCTAAGGAAGAGGTAGGCATCACAGTAGTGAAAAATGTATTTAGGAGTTTTTCACTACCGGGATATGTAAAACCTAACATGTCCCACCTTTTTATTACAATGCACCTTGCCCAATGGGCTACCTAGGGCCTACCTTGGGGGTGACTTATATGCAATAAAAGGGGAGTTTAAAGCTTGGCAAGGAAGTTATGTTGCCAAATCAAATTGGCAGTTTAAAACTGCTTTAAGGCTGCAATGGCAGACCTGGGACATGTTTTAAGGGGAAACCAAAATAGATAGCACAATAATACCATTAATTTGCAGGCCCTGGGTATACGGTATATCACGTTACTAGGGACTTATAAGGAAATTAAATATACCAATCAGGTGTAAGCCAATGTTACCATGTTTTAGGGAGAGAGCACAAGCACTTTAGCACTGGTTAGCAGTGATAAAGTGCACAGTGTCCTAAGGCTAACAAAAACGAATTCAGCAATAATAGGAGGGGTGAAGGAAAAGGCTTTGGGTGACCCTGTAGAGAGGGCAAAGTCCAACATCTGCATTGTTATCATTTTGAAAATAAGGGTCATAAAACTTAGTGGTCATAACGTTGAGGCCACAAATCCCTGACTGGAGGGCTAACGCTTGCCAAGCTTTGTTCTGGAGTCACCTTTATTGAGGAATTCTGATGTGTTACTCTCTAAGACTAGATTATGGCACAGACCATCATTTGGCGAGTACGCAGTTACTGACTGCTCGCCCTCTGTTGATGCTTGTGACCCTTGTTGCTTGCTTGCGTCAATCATACTGCAGCCTTGCACTGTCCCTGGCTAATTTCAAATATCTCAAACATAAGCTAAAACACTGAGTTGACTGAATAGTTTCTAAAATTGCTTATTTGGGCCAATATTTCATATTAGTTTCAATAATGTAATGAGGTGAACAGTCAAGTTGTATGGATATCAGTGATAACACAACATCATTTTCAGCATAGAATTACTGTGTGTATATGTGTCGGTCAATAGAATGAAACTAGAGTAAGCCCTGAAGGCAAGAGCAATTGTCAATTTAAAAGTTATTGAGTGCACCATTCACAAATCACTAAAGTGTGAGGCGAAAGTATTACTCCATGTTAAATAGGTTGCAGAGGTATGTTTGAATGTAGGTTGTGACTTAAAGCCAAAGGCTGTACAAAAAAATCTGTGACAAAGGCGAAAGCTGCTGTTGACAATATATTAACCTCTGGTGGAAATCTAGGCACGGGCCCATGTAAAATTGTTGTAAGACCGTGATATGGACACAGTCTATAAGCTGTGCATGTTTATTTACAGAGGTACTTTAAAGATTTTGAGGCATTGCAGATTATCGAAAAATGTATACTCTCATACTGATGTTGCACATATGGCTGCAAGACTGTGTGCCATTTTGTACATCTCAGGAATGTATGTCATGTATATTACTAAGCAACGGAGCATTGTCCTCAGGGCATGACAAAAGGTGTCTTTAAAGTGGCAGATGTATACCTGTCAAATTCTTGAGTTAAAAGTATGGGCCATGTGAAATCTTTAAAATGGTTATCCTGTTAAGGTGAATAGAAAATTGTCCACAGGTGTAATGTGTTGAATTACTTCAAGTCCACAAAACCTACAGGATGGTGTCACAGTGATTGTATGATGACATCAGTGAGGTCCACACTGATGAAATGTAATCAGTTATGTCATCAATGATGTTATTTTACATGGCATGAGTGATATATTATGTAAGGTCATAAGCAGTGAATGTCAGGGTGCGCATTATAGTTAGTTCAATGAACTGTAACTCGTGAATTCCAGAGGTTCTTTAGTTTTTAAATGTCATTTTAACATTTGTTTCAGTGAAAACATATATATATATATATATATATTTATATATATATATATATATATACATATATATATATATCCAACAAAGTTTGCTCCCAAATGAAGGCGCCTCACACGAAGTGCTGTAATCCTTTTATTCGGGGACTGCAATGCTTACAGCCATCTGCTTCTCACCAAATTAAAAACAAGCCAGACGCGTTTCAGGCTTCACACAGCCCTTGTTCACTGGCATAGATGCAGGGGGAAAAACGGCATTCAAAACGTGAACAGACCTGCAATCATTAAATAGTCCCGCCCCAGTGGGCGTATGCCGTGTGGCATCTCGGTATTTGCAGTTCACATTAAATAATTCCACAGTGGGTGCATGCCGTACCCCTTGTTTAATTCATGTACAAACCCCAGTGGGTGGGTTGAAGTATATATATATATGTACATATATCATATATGTGTGTCTTTCCCTCGATAGATAGATAGATAGATAGATAGATAGATAGATGTTTTTTTAATTGTTCTTTTTTGCATCTACACATTTATTTCCAGATTTTACATCAGACTGTTATCCGACCCATGGCAGTGTGAAATAGGAATAGTTAGATAACATTGATTGTTTTCCATTCATCTATATCACAGCGTGGAGTATTGTACAAAGAGCCTGGAATAGGGAATTCCATAATTATTTGTGTCCGACGCTAGTGTAAGTATTCTATAGGGAGTGAGAAGAGCTCAGGAACAAACAACAAAGAGCAAAACCATATAAAGCAATGACCTCATGACAACAGCAGTTTTAGAGAAGTTAATGTTACAAAGTGTGTTAGTGAGGCATAAAAAGGTTAAAAAGTTAGAGCTATCCTGACTGTTAGACCATGAACTGCCATAAAACCAGGTTTGAGAATAGATCACAGACAAAATTTAAAAATATATACATTGGATTGGACTACAGAGTTTTTCCCAATTGTCCATTTCAGCCTGTGAACTCAAAGGCTATGATTAGCTGGCCCTAAGAGAAAGTTTTCTTGTGAAGCTGCTATTACAGTAATCATCTGCAACAACAACAAGGTGATAGATGAAATGCTTGAATTAATCCCAGCAATTGACAATCACTCAGAGCCGCATCCAAATCCATCATTTTTCGCCCACCATGCCATCTCAGTTTGGGCCCAGCCATATGGAAATCAGTCTCGACCCTTCTCCTCATGGGACGGGTATGCCCAGTCATAGCCCCGTGCACACTGTGCCACTGGAATCAAGCTATACCTGGCTGATGAGCCTTATGGGGGTGAAACTGGTCCTATGTTTCTTGTATTCTGGTGCAGTGAGGACCTGGCTTGGCAGTTTGGGCTGGACTGTTCCCATGAAGAGCAGGGTCAAGACTGATTTACATATGGTTGGTTCCAAACTGAGCTGGCATAGTGGGTGAAAAATGATGAATTGGGATGAGGCCCGAGCAATGGCCAGTGGCTGAGATCAAGTCAAGCATTCTATCCATCACAATGTTGTTCTTGCATTTACAGTAATCATGGCACCGTCCCTGTGTCTTAAAAAATAAAAGGAAAGGCCTAAGTGGACAAATCACCCAAATAGTCCTTCCCGTAGTTTAGAAATTAAAAACATATACATTTGAAACCTGGAATTGCGAAACGTGTAGGTTTAGTCCATGGAAAGCAAGTATCCTGGGTACAGATAGAGGCAGAGAGACAGAACATGAACTCATGGCAAATTCAGATCTGTTGAAAGCTTGCAGTTAAGAGCAGAGTGTTTCATTCTTTATGTCACTTAGGCACACAAGCATGCTAATCATGTGCATGCTACGTCAATACTGCAAATAGATTTAACACTCAAAAGGCCCTGTTAAACAATCAGCCAGCTGCTCAGTTCAGCAGAGAAGTCCCTTTAACACAATCCTTTTGTGAAAAATCGATTTCACTATGAGACGAAGAACGAGTAAAATAAAATGAAACTACTTCCGTCCCAGAGAGTGGCTGAAATCAAGGTTTTATTTAATGTGCTCCTTCTTTTACTTTTCACTTGTGATGTGTCTGGGTTTGTGGATGTTTACATAAACAAACCAAGATGTAAGGAAGAGGTCATAAAAACGGGCTCAGTTTGATCTCTTATCTGATTCTAGACACAGGCCTCCCATTCCCAGTAGAACTATTTAGAGTTTGGTGAATGGGGGATGTCTTGCAAAAAAAACATGTGGCCGTACTTCACGCCTTATTTATAGTGCCCACATGGGTATAAGCTGCAAAAAGGATGGACAGGACAACTGCCAATTTTTGGACAATGTCTCATATCTGCCAAAATTGAGCTAACCTTTTTAGACTTTTCATTACTTTAATACTTGTATATATTTGTGGAAACAAACTCATATCAACAATAAATGGATAAATACTTCTGAAAGCAACCTTTTTATAATGCACTAGGCCTAATCCACACCCCCACCCTGCATTTCTCTCGCAATATCCAACTGTGAAAATTGTATTTAATTTTAAGGGCGGATGGAACATCTCTGATGAATTGCGGGATGATATCAGACAAGAGCATGGAGGAGCAGGAACCGTCATGTTGATGTTCCAGTCTACCTTGTGGCCCTGCATGGCTGAAAGGTGAACCTATCTTTGGCAGTAGCGGGCACCCGGGCGTTTTCCCGGTGGGTCAGAAGGGTGGAGGGGGGTCAGTTTTGAACCAGTGGGGGCCGGTTTTGCAGCAGTGCTGCAATATCGGCCCACTGTAACAAAAACTCAGCAGCAGTGTTTCCCACCAGCAACACCCTCCCCATCCCCCGCTTTCCCCACCACCATGGGGACCGCCTGACATAATTGCCAGGGCAGGTTTGAGTTGCCAGTCCTGCCCTGATCATTGGTAGACATCTGCTACATGCTAGTAAATCTCTGGGATTCCCACTGTGGAGGGAAATGTCTTGATTCCTCAGGATCAATACATCCCACATCATAGCACTACTTAGGATAACCACAAGTGCCCCCAGTACTCCGCAAAAGGGGGCAATGCCTGTAATTTCCTTATCAATACCATTACACAGTCTTGCTCCATGCCAGGTCATGTGAAATATCAGGCAGTGAGTACCTTATCCGAGTCTTACATGGCATGCATTTAGTAGGAAACTTGGCATTAGATTAACAGTATCCATTGCCTCTGTCCTCACCTTGAAAATGGGGGCTAGGAGGGGGAGCCTTCGCAAAGGCATTCCACTGCCATGGTTTAAAAAGAAGGGGCACATGGGTGCACTGCGGCAAAATGGCAGCAAACTAATGCAAAGCAGTCAGAAGTTTAATGATATCTTTTCACAACTAACTAAAACTGTTTAGTTTTCAACTGCCATTTCACACCTTTTGGACTGTTATTTCACTTTATTTGTCAGGAAATTTGAATGTTTTAGAATTATTTGTTTAAGACATGAATGGCTGTCCAATGTATTGGCACATTATGCATCCTCTTCCTAATTACACAGATTACACAGCTAACACAATAATTTTGAAACAATCTTTCCAGATTATATAGATTGATGTGGTGTTTGGTGAAATTTTCACTACTGGGTACCACATAACTATTATTACTTTCAATAAAGATTTAGAATTGCAAACTGGAGGAAATATTGTATTTTAATAAAGGGTGGACAGAACTTGGGGAAATTTACTATGCGGAATTCAACAGAGTTCTAAAAAAAGCTCTGCAAGATTCCGCGGAGTTTCACAAAGGGACAGAAAATGCATGTTGCGCTGCTCACGCTGCAATTTAGTGTCGGGAGCGTGTTCTGCACTGACAGATCTGTGCGAACGGCATCATGCGGTGTGCAAGCGCTCCGTCATTTTGTTTTGCCTACTCCTGCTGCCCTGTCAGCCTTTCTCCCTACTGTTAATTCCATCCCACCCCACTCCAACCCAATTACTCACTTCCCAAGCACACCTTTTCCTTATTACTGTCTGACTTTCCCTGTGTGTATTTACGTTTCTGTGTGTGTTTTTGTGACTTTTTTTGTACATTGTTTTTTGTTTTCCTTTCCTGGTCTTTCCTCTCTGTCTGTCCCCTGGTTTCTTTTCTTCCTGTTCCCTG
Organism: Calotriton arnoldi; assembly: GCA_963921515.1. Taxonomy (NCBI): domain Eukaryota; kingdom Metazoa; phylum Chordata; class Amphibia; order Caudata; family Salamandridae; genus Calotriton; species Calotriton arnoldi. Next base: position 2,982,115 of record CAWUFW010001260.1, on the reverse strand, counting down.
TCCAACTCCCTCCCAATGGCAGAAACTACAGCAGAAGCCAGCAGTGCCACTCGCATCCCCTGTGGAAGAGGAAGATGGACATGAGTGCAGCCACCGCCCCATCTTCAGTGAGGCAGAAGTGGGCACACTCATTTTCTGGGTGCAGCGCCACCTCACCCGAAAGCTGGTAGCAGGGTGGCAGGCCTGGTAACGGTTACACCCTGCAGGAGTGTGGGGTTCTTTGGGGGCAAGTGCGTTGGTGTGTGTGCTGCAACACAAGCATCCGGCGGACCCAGCAGCAGCTGACGCACCGCTGGCACGACATCCTAGACAGGGATCAGGACTTGCTCGATCTGCTAGACGTTGAGGTTGCGGGGTTCAGTGAGTAATAGTTTTGTGTTGTAAACATTCTAATATTTTTTTTTCAAGCAGCATGATCACATGTAAGTTAAATGTACGTGATGATTATGTGCATATATATACTTTATATCTATATTAATTATGTATATACATTTTTGTATTTATAAAAATAAATATATTTTATGCTGGTTAATAATAATAAGTGAGCATATTCATAATTCACAATGTGAGTAAGTATATATAAATATATTATACTTTGTATATAATGTCAATCTATTGATTTCTTATGAAATGTAAATTACATATGCATATTAAAGTAAGTGTATTCATGTATATATATATATATATATATATATATATATGTAAATATATATATATATATATATATACACATATATATACATATATGTATATACATTCAAATCTATATTATTTATGGGTATTATGTTTTGTCTTTCTAAAAATAAATATATTTTATGTTGGTTAATAATAAGTGTGCGTAGTCATATTCACAATGTGAGTAAGTATATATAAATATATTATGTTTTGTATATAATGTCAATCTATTTATTTATTATAAAATGTAAATTACATATATGTATTAAATTAAATGTGGATATATATATATATTCACTGAAAAAACAGAGGTTTTAGGGACGTTATAGTTAGGAATTAGCATTTTAAAAACCTTAGAAATTCACTGAAAAAACCACAGGTTTCAGGGACGTTATAGTTAGGCTGACATTTCACTCGTACAAAACCAGAGATATTTGGCTGTTATAGTTAGCTGAGCTAACTATAACTCGGGCCCCGGCAATGCACTGCTGATGACGTTACATATTACATCACTCATGACATGGTCAATGACATCACTGATGACATCACTGATGACATCTCAAATGACATCACTGATTACATCACTGATTACATCATCCACTTAATATCTGATGCACCTCCTCACACCCTAATATAACCTTTCATACACCCACTCTAAAATATAGACTATCATACATGAAACCATAGACAAACCAATAGCAGTTAGTACATACCCACTTACTGATTCATAGGTCTACACACATCCACTCACTCAACCATACAGTCACTCATACACGCAGTCACTCATCAATACAGCCACTGATATATGCACTCATACACCCATACAGACATCAGTGATGTCATTTGAGATGTCATCAGTGATGTCATCAGTGATGTCACTGACCATGTCATGAGTGATGTAATATGTGATATCATCAGCAGTGCATTGCCGGGGCCTGAGTTATAGTTAGCTCAGCTAACTATAACAGCCAAATATCTCTGGTTTTGTACGAGTGAAATGTCAGCCTAACTATAACGTCCCTGAAACCTGTGGTTTTTTCAGTGAATTTCTAAGGTTTTAAAAATGCTAATTCCTAACTATAACGTCCCTAAAACCTCAGTTTTTTTCCAGTGAATTTCTAAGGTTTTTTAAATGTTATTTACTAACTATAACGTCCGTGAAACCTGTAGTTTTTGCAGTGAATTTCTAAGGTTTTTTAAATGCTAATTTCTAACTATGTCTACATAGGTAGAACATGTACAGAAAGAGGAAGAAAGGCGCAGAAAGAAGCAAGAGAAGTACAGAAAGAGGGAAGAGAGGTGCAGAAAGAGGAAGAAAGGTACAGAAAGAAGCAAGAAAATTGCAGAAAGAGGCAACAGAAGTCCTGAAAGCGGAAGAAATGTGGAGAAAAAAGCAAGAGAAGTCCAGAAAGAAGCAACAGACATGCAGAAAAAGGTCTACTTTGACTGTACCTTTCCACAGACTCATACAAAGTAGCCTAACGACTAATCCTTCTCCCAAGATGTCTTAAACCTCACTTTTCTCTTCAAGGTTCACTATTTATCGACTGCTCAGAATGTTAGGCCTACCAAATGTAAAACAGCAATCCTAACCATATCACTGTTGTAAGTCTCACCAAGTTTGTGAAGGTATGCATGCGTGTGTATCTCTTTTACCTAGTGACATGTTACATAAAAATAAACATACAAATACTTGAATACCTGTGTTTCAAACAGCATACTATGTAAAGAACCAAGAGAGGTGCAGAACGAAGCTAGAGAGGTGCAGAAAGAGGAAGTAAGGAGCAGAAAGAAGCAAGAGAAGCACAGAAAGAGGCAATAGTAGTGCATAAAGAGGAAGAAAGATGCAGAAACAAGCAAGAGAAAAGCAGAAAGAAGCAACAGAGGTGCAGAATGAGGCAAGGGAAGTGCTGAAAGAGGCATGAGAGTTGCAGAAACAGGCAAAAGAGGTGCAGAAAGAAGCAAGGGCAGTGCAGAAAGAACCAACAGAGGTGCAGAAGGAAACAAGAGGGGTGCAGAAGGAGGCAAAAGGGGTGCAGAAATTTGCAAAAGAGGTCCAGAAAGAAGCAAGAGCAGTGTAGAAAGAACCAAAAGAGGTGCAAAAACAAACAAGAGGGATGCAGAAAGAGGCAAGAGAAGTGCAGAAAGAAGCAACAGAGGTGCAGAAGTAGGCAAGAGAACTGCATAAAGAGGCAAGAGAGTTGCAGAAACAGGCAAGAGAGGTATAGAAAAAGGGAACAGGGGTGCAGAAAGAGGCAAGAAAGGTGCGGAAAAAGGGAAGAAGGGTGCAGAAAGAGGCAAGAGGGGTGCATAAAGAAGCAAGAGAGGTGCAGAAAGAAGCGAGAGAAGGGCAGAAAGAAGCAACAGAGATGCATAAAGAGGGAAGAGGGGTGGAGAAAGAGTCAAGAGAAGTGCAGAAAGAAGCAACAGAGATGCAGAAAGAGTCAGCAGGGGTGCAGAACGAGGGAAGAGGAGTGCAGAAAGAGGCACGAGGGATACAGAAAGAAGCAAGAGAGGTGCAGAAAGAAGCAAGAGAAGTGCAGAAAGAAGCAACAGAAGAGCAGAAAAATGGATGAGGGGTGGAAAAAGAGAAAAGAGGGGTACAGAAAGAGGTAAGAGGGGTGCAGAAAGAGGCAAAAGGGGTGCAGAAAGAAGCAAGAGAGGTGCAGAAAGAAAAAAAGAAGTGCAGAAAGAAGGAACAGAGGTGCAGAAAGAGGCAAGAAGGGTGCAGAAAGAGGGAAGATGGGTTTGAAAGAGGCACGAGGGGTGCAGAAAGATGCAAGAGAGCTACAGAAAGAAGCAACAGAGGTACAGAAAGAGGGAACAGGGGTGGAGAAAGAGACAAGAGAAGTACAGAAAGAAGCAACAGAGATGCAGAAAGGGGTAGGAGGGGTGGAGAAAGAGGCGAGAGGGGTGCAGAAAGAAGCTAGTGAGGTGCAGAAAGAAACAAAAGAAGTGCAGAAAGAAGGAACAGAGGTGCAGAGAGAGGCAAGAGGGGTGCAGAAAGAGGGAAGAGGGGTACAGAAAGAAGCAAGAGAGGTACAGAAAGAAGCAAGAGAAATGCACAAAGAAGCAACAGAGGTGCAGAAAGAGGGAAGAGGGGTGTAGAAAGAGGCAAGAGAAGTGTAGAAAGAAGCAACAGACATGCAGAAAGGGGGAAGAGGGGTAGAGAAAGAGGCAAGAGGGGTGCAGAAAGAAGCAAGAGAGGTGCAGAAAGAAACAAAAGAAGTGCAGAAAGAAGGAACAGAGGTGCATAAAGAGGCAGGAAGGGTGCAGAAAAAGAAAGAAAGGTGCAGTAAGAAGCAACAGAAATGCAGTAAAAGGCAAGAGAGGCGCAGAAAGAAGCAAGAGTGGTTTGCACATCATTAGTACCAATTTAACACCCACATTTAGCAATAAGTAACAGGTGACCATTCTAGGTTTGCAAAGGGCCTTCCACCACGCTGTAACACTTGTCGCTACAATTTTGATAACGTTTGAGCCGTTTGAGCTAGAAACAAGGTTTTTTTTTGTTCAGATCTGCAGATTATGCAGTAGATGATGGATTATGTGGCAAATGCGGAAATTGTATAATTGTGCGAAAGTCGGTGCAGTCAAACAGTCGCATAATTCCAGAGGCCCTGCTCATACCGCTGACTAGGTCCAGAAGTGCTTCTCAGTGGTTCCTTCTTTTTTGTCTCATTGAGTTTATAGTTTAGCTTCTATGGAAACGAGGAAGACTAAACCTGAGGTTACCACTCCACAACACAGACAACCATACCACATAATTACTCTCCATAACACATAATCCCACTCTACAGAATTCCTATACACTAAATACCACATACTTTCTATCCACATAATGTCACTGCACAACATACCATATATTTCCACTACACACACCTACATCCACTCCACTTACAAATGCTTCTTTAACTGGTAGTCGCGTTTGCAGAGTGGTGGGGAAAGGGGGCTGGGCCTCCAACCAGCGCTTAGGAATTCTACTGCGTAGAACTTACAGGAGGTACCAGGAGGGCTTCTTGGCCCCCAAAGTCCCTCAGGAGTAAAGTAGACTTCATCCCCCAACCCATAGTGTGCCAGGAGGCGCGTTTGCAGAGTGGTGGAGAAAGGGGCTTGGCCTCTGAAGACCTCTTAGCAATCCCACTGTGTGGGACTTACTGGAGGTAACAGGAGGGGTAGTTGGCCCCCAAGGTTGTCCTTGGGGGCCAACTACCCCTCCTGTTACCTCCAGTAAGTCCCACACAGCAGCATTGGTAAGTTCTCATAGCAGGCCACGCCCCCTTTGACCACCAGTCTGCAAACGCGCTCCCTGGTGCACTCTTTGATGGGGATTAAAGACCCCTACGCTGCTGGGGGTCCTTAGGGGCCAACTAGCCTACCTGATACCTCCAGTAAGCCTCAGATAGTGGGATTGCTGAGAGGTGGACACAGGCCACGTCGCATTTCTCCACCACTCTGCAAACATGACTCCTAGTGCGCTCTTGGTTGGAGGATGAAGTCCCCTTGCCTCCTGAGGGTCCCTGGGGGCCAACTAGCCCTCCTGTTATCTCTAGTAAGCCCCTCACAGCTGCATTGCTGAGAGTGGTCTGAGGCCATGCCCCCTTTTTACACCACTCTGCAAATGCACCTCCTGGCGCACTGCTGCTCGGGGGATGAAGTCCACTTTAGTCCTGAGGTCCTCAGAACACAAGAGGACCTCATCGCCCCACCAGCAGTGCGCCAAGAGGCGAGTTTGCAGAGTGGTGTAAAAAGGGGCGTGGCCTCTGACCACCTCTCAGCAATCCTACTGTGTGGGACTTACTGGAGGTACCTTGTGGGCTAGTTGGCCCGCAGAGACCCACAGGATTCAAGGGGATTTAATCCCCCAACTTAGAACGTGCCAGGAGGTGCGCTTGCAGAGTGGTGCAGGGAGGGGGCGGGGCCTCTGGCAAGAAGCTGGCTTTTCTATTTTTTGTGTTAGAAAGGGGCTGTTTGGCCCCCATTCTCTTAATATTTTGTGGGCCCTGGGGACCCCATCCCCCAGGGCCTGAGCCATTTTTCAAAAAATACATTTTTTTCAAAAACAAGAAGGGGGCTACGTGGCCCCCATCCCGAGGCCAATTTCGGCCCAGGGACCCCATTCCCCAGGGCATGGCCAACTATTTTTTAAAAAACAAAAAATTTTAAAGGAGGGGGGCCACGCCTGAGGCCATTATTGGCACCGGGGACCCCATCCCCGGGGCCTGGCCACATGTTGGGGACCATGGGGGAGCCCCAATGCCACTGCGGTCCCAGCCGGCTCTCCGCATCCTGCGGGAGCCTGCATTGCTTTTGGACAAGGGGAGCTGCTAACATGCAGCTCCCCTTGTCCAAAAGCAATTCTGCTTCGCTTCCTGGAAGCGAGAGATGGTTTCCTGCTCTCGCTTCCATGAAGCGAAGCAGTTTGCAATGACAGGGCGGGAGCACGGCTCCCGCACTGTCATTGCAAACTGCAATGTCCCGGGTTGGGCACCCCGGGACATTGCTGGAGCCGGCCCTGGGGGGTGGCGGTCCCCAGGGCCATGCAGGGCTCCAGAAGGGGGGCCACGCTGCCCCCCTCCCAATGTAAACATAGTCCCGGGGACGTGGTGTTCCCCGAGGGTCCACAATGGACCCCAACCCTTAATTTAAAATTGCCCCAGGGAGGAGGCTTTGGGGGGCCTGCGAGGCCCCCACCCCATAATAAGGAATGCCTCGGGGAGGTGGCAGCCCCCGGGGCAGTGTGGGGGGGCAGGAGCCCCCATGCACTTTTTTGAAAGAAGCCCCGGGTAGGTGGCGGTCCCCGGGGCTGCAGGGGAGCCGCTTGACCCCCCTTATTATTTAAAAAGCCCCGGGGAGGTGGTGGTCCCCGGGGCAGCATGGGGGGCAGGAGCCCCCCACACAGTTTTTTGAAAGAAGCCCCAGGGAGGTGGCGGTCCCCAGGGTTGCGGGGGGGCCACATGCCCCCTGCATATTATTTAAAAAGCCCCAGGAGGTGGCGGTCCCTGGGGCTGCAGGGGCCCGCTTGGCCCCCGCATATATTAACAACATTGCCCCCGGGACCTGGCCCACCCGGGGGCTTATTAAAACGAAGGGAAGGAGCCCGCGCTTCGCTTTTTAAAAAAATTTCAGCGGGATTCGCGCACCCAGCGCGAATCCCGCTGAAACAATAAAAAAAAAATACCTGCCCCCTTATCTTGTTTTTTCTTTTGCCAATATCTTTGCCGCTGTTTGACGAATCTTCGCGAAATTTTCAAAACTAATGGTCCGCTCCGGTCAGCTCTTGTCTGGGAAGTTTCGGGGTGACTCGTCAAGCGGGGGCCGAGAAAAAAGAGGGGTCACAAAATGCGTTTTCTCCATGTTAATTTCCATAGGAAACTTTAGACAAATCTACAGCCTGATCTGCTGAATGGAATGACACCACATTTGGCAAAAATGTAGCTCTTGGTTCAGAAAGCGTTCTTTTTTTAAATGGTGTAAATCCGTTCAGTAGTTCCTGAAATATTCATATTTAAAAAAATTGTATATCTGGTGACCGCGGTGGATCCGCAAACTCTCCCGTGCACGAGCTTGACTCTGATTGGCTGCCAATACTCTAAACCAAAAAGTGTTTGCAGCCATCTTGTGACTCGGTTGAACTGAGTCACAAGAAAAAAGGACAAAAAACACGAAAAGGGGGCAGGGTAGAAACACCCTGACCCCCTAGGCCTACTCAGGGCCTAAAAAAGCATTTGTATATTTTCGGCCAGATTCGTTTTAATAAGCCCCCGGGTGGGCCAGGTCCCGGGTGCAATGTGCCAAATATATGCGGGGGCCGCGCGGGCCCCCACAGCCCCGGGACCACCACCTCCCCGAGGCTTCATTATTTATGGGTGGTCACAGGCCCCCCCAAAGCCCCGGGGACCACCACCTTCCTGGGGCATTCTTAAATTATGGGTGGGGGCCTCGCGTGCCCCCAAGCCCCGGGGACCGCCACCTCCCAAGGGCTCCAATACATTAAAATTAATGTAGGGCGGGCTCCTGCCCCTCCCCATGCTGCCCCGGGGACCACCACCTCCCCGGGGCACAAATATGCTAATGCAGGGGTCTGTTGCAGACCCCCGGCCCTGAGGACCACCACCTCCCCGGGGCTACATACATCTTGGGAGGGGTGCCGCGCGGCCGCCACCCTCCTGGAGCCCTCCTTGGCCCTGGGACCACCACCCCCCTGGGTCGGCTCAAGCAATGTCCCGGGGTGCCTACCCCCGGGACATTGCAGTTTGCAATGACAGGGCGGGAGCACAGCTCCCACCCTGTCATTGCAAACACTGCTTTGCTTCGAGGAAGTGAGTCTCACTTCCAAGAAGCAAAGCAGATTGCTTTTGGACAAGGGAAGCTGCATGTCAGCAGCTCCCCTTGTCTAAAAGCAATGCCGGCTCCTGCAGGAGGCTGGGAGCCGGCTGGGACTGCGGGGGCATTGGGGCTCCCCCCGCGGTCCCCAACGTTGAGGCCTGGCCCCGGGGGACGGGGTCCCCGGAGCCAATAGTGGCCCAGGGAAGGGGGGGCCACGCGGCCCCACTTCTGTATAAATGATTTTTTTTTTAAACGAGGCCAGGCCTAGGGGGATGGGGTCCTCGGGGCTAAAAGTGGCCCAGGGAAGGGGGCAATGCGGCCCCCTCCCAAAAAAAAAATGAATAAAAATAAATAAACGAGGCAATGCCCCGGAGGATGGGGTCCCCGGGGCCAAAAAAGGCCTCGGGAGGGGGGGTCGCGCAGCCCCCTTCCTGGTTTAAAAAAAAAACATGAAATATGTCAAAGGCCCTGGGGGATGGGGTCCCCAGGGCCCAAGAAATATTATGAGAAGGGGGGCCACACAGCCCCCCTTCTAAGGTAAAAAGAATAAGAAAAAAAACAGCATCTCGCCGGAGGCCCCACCCCCCTATTAAAAATATATTTGAATATAGACCCGGGAGTGCACTCACTTTTTGCCACGCTACAGCGAGACGCCGTTTTGTGAATTTATAGCGGCTCACCACCGCTCGAGTGGCACCCGAGATGTGAGGTGCGGCGGAGGTGGGATTTCGGTGGAAGAATATATATATATATATATATATATATATATATATATATGTACACTACCCAGTGGCGGTCGTCACTGAGTAGTTATAGATAGGTCAGCATTTCCATAAGAAATGCGTTTTTTGTGTTGCCAATATCTTTGGCACCAATCTGACAAATTTTCACAAAACGTTATAAAAATATGCTCTTCTTTGCCTCGTTTGTGCATGGGAAATTTCAGGGTGATCTATCGGGGGTGAGAAAAAGGGGGGGCCATGCATTTCCATAGGCTTCTTTAGGAAGCATTACAACAAAAACTGCTGAACGGATATAGCCTCCTGCCAAATTTGGCAGGAAGCTAGATCTTGGTCGGCAGGTTGTGCTTTTTGTGATTTGGTGTAAATCCATTAGGTGATTTTTGAGAAATAAGGTTCAAAAATATTTATATATCTAGACGGTTGGGTTTGAGGGACTCTCACAGGTCCCTATGGCCTTTCAAGGTTAGGGGAGTGTGGGTTGCATGACCCCCTCCCCTGTTTAATTGTATTTGGCTCCTTAATGGAGTCCACAGAGTCTAAAGAGGCTTGGGAAGGGGGCCGTGTGCCCCACTTCCATTTTATAAAACAAATGCCCCAGGGGATGGGGTCCCCGGGGCCTGAGAAGGCTCGTAGAGGGGGCCATGTGGACCCCTACACTTTAAAAAAAATGTACAGCCCCAGAAGATTGGGTCCAAGGCCTAATAAGGCTCAGGGAGGGGGACCTGCAACCCCTTCACCTTTTTTATTCTATTTGACTCCATGGATCCTCAGGACCTAAAGAGGCTTGAAGAGGACACTCCCGGAAGATGAGGTCCACAAGTCTGAAATTGTTTGGAGAGGGGGCCGTGCAGTCCATCTCTCCTTTTTAAAAAAATGCATGGCCTGTGGGATGGGGTCCCCGGGACAAATAAGGTTAATTGAGGTTGACCACATCGCCCGCCTCTCTTTTTTAATTGTATTTAGCCACAGGTGATGGTGCCCCCTGGCCTATTAGGGCTCAGGACCGGGTTGCATGCCCCATCCCCTTAGATTTTGGCCCAGGGATGGGGTCCTCAGGCCCAAGATGGCCATTGTGGGGGCCCCATCCCACCTCCCGTTTTTTATTCTCTTTGGCCCCAGGAGATGGGGTTCCAGGAGCCTAAAGAGTTTTGGGGAGGGGGTCCGTGCGACCCATCCCCATTTAAAGAAGGAACGGCCCCAGTGATGAGGTCCACGGGGCCCAGGAGATGGTATCTCTGGAGCCTAACAAGGCTCAGGAGGGGAGCTGCATGGCCCAGGGATGGGGTTCCTGGGGCCCAAGAATTCTCGGGGAAGGGGACTGCATGTCCACTACCCTGTTTAATTGTATTTGGCCCCGGAATGGGGTCTCCGGGGCCTAAAGATGCTTGGGGAGGGGGATCAACCTACCTTTTAAAAAATAGACAGCCCCAGGGGATGGGCTCTCCAGGCCCTGAGAAGGCTCAGGGAGGGGGCCATGCAGCCACTCTGTCCTTTTAAAAATATGCGTGACCCCAGGAGATGGAGTCACTGAGGCCTAATAAGGCTGGTAGAGGAGCCCCCCATAGCTACCTCCCCTTTTTTATTCAATTTGGCCCTGGGATCCCCGGGACCTAAAGAGGCTCAGCGTGCCCCCATCCCCTCTCATAAAACTGACAGCCCTGGGGGATGGGATCCACGTGACTCAAGAAGGCTTGGGATGGTGCCCCCAGGACCTATTAGGGCTCAGGATGGGGGACCATGTGGCCTCCCTCCTTTTTTTATTGTATTTTGCCCCAGAGGATGGGGTCCCCTGGCCTACCAGGGCTCAGGGAGTGGGCTACAACCCCCCATCCCCTTAGATTTTGATCCTGGGGGATGGGGTCCCTGGGGCCCAAAATGCTTGCGTTGGGGGCCTGCACGCCCACTCCTTTATTTAATTGTATTTTGCCCAGGATGTTGGGGTCTTCGGGCCTTTTAAGGCTTGGGGAGGGGAAGGCATGGCCCTTCGGACAACCCCCTGCTGCGCACGGCAAAAGGCCACATACTGCGGGAGTTGACTTTACGTATGGAAATAAAATATTACTTTATGTTAAAAAAAATGCAGAAAGACATTGAAAAAAACAAAGGTTAAAGTAACGTTAGAGTTAGGTATGAGAAAAAGATAGTTTTCTGCTTTAAAAAAACCCTTAGAAATTCACAGAAAAAAACAAAGGTTAAAGTGATGTTATAGTTAGGTGACTATGTCAGTGACAACATTAACAGTTTGAACTAAAAAAACACAGAAAATCACTAGTAATAGTTTGCAGAGCTAACTGTAACTTGCGCCCCCACCATACGTTGCTTACGACCTCACATATACATCACTCATGACATGTTCTACGACATCATTAATGACAATGAATGTGTTACTTTGTTTTATAGTTTGTTTTATAGTTTACATAGTGGCAGGTAACTACAAAATTACTTTTCTACTTACTTTTGGAGAGCCTGTGTCCAGCTATGGGGTGTAAGTGTTTACAAAATAAATGGCCTCCTAATGCATCATAGGTGTGTAAAGATACTGAATATGTTATAATTCTCTGTATTGATGAGTAACTCTGTGTACAGGTTACAGTGGACAACTTGTGCTCAGCATGTTCCACGCAAGTTTTTTGGCCTGGCAGAAAAAGTTTCCAACAGGTCAAAGAATCTACATTCTACATATTAAGTACTATAAACAGTGTTGAGTTATTAGACAGAGGGCCTGCATTAGATCTTGGCAGATGGGTTACACCGTCACAACAGTGATGGATATCCCGTCAGCCAAAATATACATCCCGTAGGATATAATGGAACTTATATTTCAGCAGACGGGATATACGTCACCGTTGTAACGTGGTAACCCATCCGCCAAGATCTAAATCAGGCCCATAATCATCTTAGCATGACAATTTCTACGTAACATAGAAGAATGTGTACACCAGGTACTAACCTATATACATGTGCTATTTTTGCTTGATGTCATCAATGATGTCATTTGAGATGTCATCAGTGATGTCACAAATGATGTCATAGAACATGTCATGAATGATGTAATATGTGCGGTCATAAGCAGTGCATGGTGGGGGCAAGTTATAGTTAGCTCTGTCTATCACTGGTGAATTTCTGTCTTTTTTTATAGTTCAAAACGTTAATGTTGTCATTGACATATTATTCACCTAACTATAATGTCCCTTTAACATTTGTTTTTTAAAGTAAAATATATATATATTTTAAGTCTTCCTTTTTGCCCAGATCACCCTCATTTTTTGACTGATACTGGTGGTTACTGACTCTGAAAGTGCCCAGGGCTCTGCTATCCACACCCAGGGCCAGTGCTCTGTCCATAAAAGGTATATGGTAATTGGTGTAATTACAATTGGTTTAGACAACCTACCTGTAAGTCCCTAGTATATTGTAGGGTATGTTGTTTTAGAGACCCCAGTGGACTTAATGCACTTAAGTGAGCACTGCTCCGGTGTCTGGTGCCATTTTAAAGCCAGCCCTGCCTTGAAAGCTGGTTTTAAAATAGAACTGTGTCCAAATTTGACTTAAAAGCACTTTCAAAGTCCAAAACGACCTTTCTATTACATATGTCACCACTAAGCTCTGCCCTAGGTGCCCCAAGGGTAGGATGCATTGTTATAAAAAGCAGGGTCATTATAAAATATGTTTTGTATGCCCTGGTGATGGAAAAACAGTTCATTGTAGTGCTGCTAGCTCTATATGCTAACATGGGATGGTTTTATTAAACTTTGATATAGTCTAACCTTTGACAGGAATGAGCTAGCAAGATAATTCAAAGTATCAAAACTAGTTACAATAAATCCAACAACTTGCCAAGGGCGGATTTATTATAATTATTGCAGGAAAGTAGTTTTAGGATCTGCTCTCCTGAAGTTACCTATAACAGCCCTGTAGCAGCCTTTTCTGATTGGCGAGCCTTTGACAGCCTGAGCCAAGCTGGTCCCTGATTAGGTGTGAAGAGGCCTGGGGCTGAAACAATGGAGCCATTTGGTGGGAGGAGATCTGCTGCCTGTAGATGCCAGGAGAGGACTGAGGACTGGGGAGATAAACAGGTCTTCATAGGGAGAAGCACAGAAAGCACAGGAACCAGGCCAACCTTCACTTCCTTGATCCGCAGCCAGATGGCAGCCCTTCTAAATAGATTAGGAGAGGGGCTTGAAGGGGGATGTAGGGAAAGGTAAGCCACACCTGTAGGTTGGGTTAGCCAAACCTGAACTCCAAGTAGAGATTTTCTCCATTTTTATTTTTGTTGAGATGTGCATTCTGGGACAGAAATATGCCACACTTTCCAGGAAATGGTCATAGCAGAGGGTGGCAACTTTAATCCCATTGGTTGGGGGTGCCCCTCCTCTTGCCATCCCAGAATATGGAACAAATATGGAAGAGCTGCTATGCACCTGAGATCCCTGCCTGAAAACATCTGAAGAAGGACTGCCCTGCTGGACCCTTGGACTGCACAAGAGAGGTCTGCACTCAGAAGGACTGCCCCTGCTGTACTCTCAAGGCTTCTCAGCAAGATGACTTTGCCTGTCTTAAAAGATAATGGAGTGGACTCCCTGATCATCAACAGGTAGAAAAGTGCTGGAAGGAGCTACAAGCAACATCCACAACAAGGACAACTCCAGCTGACCAGCTTCACCTGGATTTTACATGGATTGACCAGGTGGAGTGTGGGAGTTGGAGCGCCAGACCCCAAGTGGCAAACCAGTGCTTCTGAACCCTTGGCTGGTGCTGTGGACTCTTTCTGACCCTCAAGGAACCTTTCAGAGGAAGATCTGACAATTTAGGAACTTTTTGCCAACTTTTGTGGAAAAGCTCCATAAGAAAACCAGCACTAATGATGAGAGTCAAGCCATTCAAGTCTAACCGTGACTCAGCCTGATCGCACAGGTTTGTCCAGCTGAAAGCTCTGGAGCTCCTCGCCATCAACAACAAAGACAAAGACCTCCAGGACTCACCAAGGCATTGTGCTGCAGCAAGCCGGCATTGTTAAAACGAAATCTGGATCCGAGGACCCAATCGCTTTTTGAGAGAAAAATCTCCAAAAAGTGGCTACATCAGAAGGTAAAAACTCTGACCTGAAACTTTGACTTTGTCCCAGTTCAGCGCAACCAGATAGCCGCAGTTGGTGTGTTTCACTTTTAGGCGCTAGAAAACACTTTTTTTTTAACTTAAAAAATTCATATCTCCGGTTCCATACATTGGATGTTTGTCGTTTTAGTGTTTTAAAGATAAAGATATTTTCTAGTTTCATTGTGTTGTGTCTTTTACTTATTTACTGTTTTGGTGATATTAAATGCTTTTCACACCTGTCTCCTAAGTTAAGCCTGACTGCTCATAAATCAAGCTACCAAGGGTTGAGCAAGGATTCATTTATTGAGACTTGACTGGACCTCATTTGTGATTGTGGTGTTATTACTGGTTGTAGGTACCTACCTGCACCTACCAATAAACCACCTTCCCACGGATAAATATAATTCACCCTGGTTTATAAAAAGTGCAAATTGTGACAGCAACCCACATGGGGATTATTTATTTGCCTACTAGTCCCAGAATTCCTAGCGAGACAACTCACCTGAAAGCTATTGGAATCTGAAATAAAGGGTATGTTCTAGTGGCTAATGCGAGTCCTTCTTTGCTCACTTTGCCCATGAAGAAGAGCGTCCAGCTTGAAACGCGTCAGCATCATAGTGAGGTGATTGGAGTCACAACCGGAGGCTTTTCAATTGTCAGCTGTATTCCAACCAGCGAGTGCTTCTCACGAAACGGCAACTTTTATTTATATATATATGCATATATATATATATATTCACTGAAAAAACCACAGGTTTCAGGGACGTTATAGTTAGTTGGACATTTCACTCGTATAAAACCAGAGAAATTCGACCGTTATAGTTAGTAGAGCTAACTATAACTCGCGCCCCCGCAATGCACTGCTGATGACGTCACATATTACATCACTCATGACATGGTCAATGACATCATTCATGACATCACTGATGACATCTCAAATGACATCACTGGTGACATCACTGATGACATCATCCAGTCACTGAGTGTTTCTGAAAAGTTTAAGAATGTTATCTATATATACACCAAGGTGTATTGAACAAAAAGAGTGGGTGTATCAGTGTCTATATGTATGACTTTGTGGGTGAGTGACTGACTGTATAATTGAGTGATTATACGTGTCTTAGTGAATGCATGGGTGAGTGACTAATCTGTGTGAATGTCTGTATCAGTCTGCGATTTGGTGTGTAAGTGGCTGCATAGGTTGGTGAGTAGCTACATGAGTGTCTATATGGGTTACTGATCGGCTGTCTGAGTACCTGTATGGGTGCCTGAGTGTCTGTGTGGGTGGGTTGCGGGGGTGTGTCTCCCTGCATGGATGTGTGAGTGGGTGATTCACTGGGTGTATGAGTTCATGAGTGCGTCTGTGAGGGGCTGTATGGGTGGGTGAGCGTGTGTATGACTGTGTTGGTGAGTGAATGGATGTCTCAATAGTACATGTATGAGTAACTACATATGTGAAAGGCAGTATATGTGAGTGTTGGAGTATATAAGTGCTTATATGTGAGAGTGAGTGATTGTGAGAGTGGCTGTATGGATGAGTGTGTGCTTGTGTCAGTGATTGTATAAGAGAGTAAGTATGTGTTAGTATCTGTATGAATAAGTGAGGTGGTGTGTGCATAACTGTATAATGAGTAAATGGCAGCGTGATTGATTCTTTGGGTGACTGACTAGGTATGTGAGTAACTCTATGGGTAAGTGGCGGCGTAGGAGTATCTGTATAGGTGTATGAGTGCATATATCAGTGGCTGTATTGATCAGTGACTGCGTGTATGAGTGACTGTGTGGGTGAGTGGATGTGTGTGTAGAGCTATGAATCAGTGAGTGGGTATGTACTAACTGGTATTGGTGTGTCTATGGTTTCGAGAATGTTAGTCTGTATTTTTGAGTAGGTGTATGAAACGTTATATTAGGGTGTGAGGAGGTGCATCAGATATTAAATGGATGATGTCATCAGTGATGTCATTTGAGATGTCATCACTGATGTCATCAGTGATGTCACTGACCATGTCATGCGTGATGTAATATGTGACCTCATCAGCAGTGCATTGCGGGGGCGCAAGTTATAGTTAGCTCTACTAACTATAACGGCCGAATTTCTCTGGTTTTATACGAGTGAAATGTCCAACTAACTATAACGTCCCTGAAATCTTGTTTTTTTCAGTGAATTTCTAAGGTTTTTTAAATGCTAATTTCTAACTATAACGTCCCTGAAACCTATGTTTTTTCCAGTGAATTTCTAAGGTTTTTTTAAATGCTAATTTCTAACTATAACGTCCCTGAAACCTATGTTTTTTCCAGTGAATTTCTAAGGTTTTTCAAATGCTAATTTCTAACTATAACATAGTAGGCGCATTTGCAGAGTGGTGCAGAAAGAGGCCTGGGCCTCCGACCAGCGCTCAGGAATTCCACTGCGTAGGACTTACAGGAGGTACCAGGAGGGCTACTTGGCCGCCAAAGTCCCTCAGGAGTAAAGTGGACTTCATCCCCCAACCAGTACTGTGCCAGGAGGCGCGTTTGCAGAGTGGTGGAGAAAGGTGAGCGTGGCCTCCGAAGACCTCTTAGCAATCCCACAGTGTGGGATTTACTGGAGGTAACAGGAGGCGTAGTTAGCCCCCATGGTCAACCTTGGGGGCCAACTACCCCTCCTATTACCTCCAGTAAGTCCCACACAGCAGGATTGCTAAGTTCTCATAGCAGGCCATGCCCCCTTTTCCCACCACTCTGCAAACGTACTTCCTGGCGCGCTCTTGGATGGGGATTAAAGTCCCCTTCGCTGCTGGGGGTCCTTAGGGGCCAACTACCCTACCTGATACCTCCAATATGCCCCAGATAGTGGGATATCTGACAGGTGGACAAAGGCCAAACCCCCTTTCTCCATCACCCTGCAAACGCACCTCCTAGTGCGTTCTGGGTTGGGGGATTAAGTCCTCTTGAATCCTGAGGGTCCCTGAGGGCCAACTAGCCCCCCAGGTACCTCCAGTAAGCCCCACACAGCTGGATTGCTGAGAGTGGTCCAAGGCCATATCCCCTTTTTACACCACGAAGCAGTGTTTACAACCCGGGACATTGCTGGAGCCGGCCCTGGGGTGTGGTGGTCCCCAGGGCCATGGAGGGCTCCAGGAGGGGGGCAGCGCTGCCCCCCTCCCAACTGTTGTGAAGCCCCGGGGAGGTGGTGGTCCCCTGGGCTGGGGGTTCGCAACGGACCCCGTATTTAATTTACTGAATGCCCTAGGGAGGTGGTGGTCCCTGGGGCAGTGTGGGGGGGAAGGAGCCCCCCATGCATTTTAATAAGAAAGCCCCGGGGAGGTGGCCGCGTGCCCCCGCGCATTATCAGAAATGCCCCGGGAGGTGGCGTTCCCCAGTGCTGCGGGGGTCCCCACGGGCCCTCGCACCACAATAAAACATTGCTCCCGGGACCTGGCCCACCCGGGGGCTTAAAAAAAACAAAGCGCAGGAGTGCGTGCTTTGTTTTTTTAAAACATTTCTGCCGGATTCGCGGACCCGAATTGATTCCGGACAATTTCTTTTTTTTAAAAATGCCTTTTTTTCGCCCTGACCAGGCCTAGGGGGTCAGGGTGTTTCTACCCACCAGGGCCGGCTCCAGCAATGTCCCCGAGTGCCCACCCCTGGGATATTGCAGTCTGCTATGGGATGGCGGGAGCACTGCCCCCACTATCCCATAGCAAACAAGTGCTCCACTTTGAACAAGCGAGAGCATTTTGCTTTCGCTTGTTCAAAGTGGAGCACTTTGCTTTTTACCACCAGGGAGCTGCATCTGAGCAGCTCCCTGGGGGTAAAAAGCAATGCTCCCCCCGCGGTCCCAAAGAAGAAGGCCATGCCCCGGAAATGTGGTCCCCGGGGCTGAAAATGGCCCCCTCCCTTTTTTTATTTAAAAAAAATGGCCGGGCCCCGGGGGTTGGTGTCCCCCAAGAGACCCTCAAGAGGCAAGGGGACTTCATACCCCAAATAGTAGTGCGTCAGGAGGCGCATTTGCAGAGCAGTGGAGAAAGGGGCGTGGCCTGCAACCACCTGTCAGCAATCACACTGTGTGGGGCTTACTGGAGGTAATAAGTGGGCTAGTTGGCCCCTAAGGACCCTCAGCAGCGAAGGGGACTTCATCCCCCAACCAAGAGTGCGCGTTTGCAGAATGGTGGAGAAAGGGGGCGTGGCCTGCAATCAGAACTCATCAACCCTGCTGTGTGGGACTTACTGGAGGTAATAAGAGGGGTAATTGGCCCCCAAGGACGTCCTTCGGGGCCACCTACCACTCCTGTTACCTTCAGTAGGTCCCACGCAGCAGGATTGCTGAGAAGTTGTCAGAGGCCACGCCCCCTTTCTCCATAACTCTGCAAATGTGCCTCCTGGCACACTACTAGTTGGGGGATAAAGTCCCCTTGGCTCCAAAGGGACCTTGGGGGCCAAGAAGCCCTCCTGGTACCTCCTGTAAGTCCTATGCAGCGGAATTCCTAAGAGCTGGTTGGAGGCCCAGCTCCCATTCCCCACCACTTTGCAAACGTGACTGCTAGTTAATAAACCCTAGAAATTAACTAATAAAACAAAGGTTACAGGGACATTATAGTTAGCAAATAGAATTTTAAAAAAACCTTAGAAATTCACTAAAAAAACAAAGGTTATGGGACCTTATAGTTAGCAAATAGAATTTTAAAAAAACCTTAGAAATTCCCAAAAAAACAAAGGTTACAAGGACGTTATAGTTAGCAAATAGAATTTAAAAAACCTTAGAAATTCACTAAAAAACAAAGGTTACAGGGACGTTATAGTTAGGGTCAGATTTTACTCATACAAAACCAGAGAAATTCAGCCGTTATAGTTAGCTGAGTTAACTATAACTCACGTCCCCACAATGCATTGCTTATGACCTCACATATTACATCACTCATGACATGGTCAGTGATCACTTATGACATCACTGATGACATCAAATTTTAAAATGGGAGAAAAAATATAAAAGGTAAAAAAAAAGTACTGGTGCCTCAAATAGCACACTTAGCAAAAAGTTAATTACCTTACTTGATTCCTCAAAAACAAAATCCTTGAAAATCCAATGGTATATGCAGCAGAGATTGAAGACAACAAAGAAAGTGATCCTTTACCCTCAAAATCCTAATGAAAATTGACCAAGAGATAGACAAACCACTGAGAGGAGCCTTCTGGGCAGGAAAAGGACGTTGGAGCCTCTGTGGCACTTCCTTCCTGTTGGAAAAAAAAAGTAAAATAAAAACAATCTGTTTTGCACTAAAAAAACTACCTGAACCATCCGTGCGGGTAGAACAGTTACTGGAAAATCTGATTTAGAGTTGATTTCGCTGCTTCTCAAGCAGAAAATTTACTCAAGAAGCAACCCTCTGAGCGCAACTGCTCGCAACCTCCCGTGTTAGAGAATGATGCCGGAAGGCTTCTTAGCGACCAGAACTCGCACTAGGGGATGCCAATTCTCGCTCACTCTCTCCAGCTCACTTGCTGGAGCCTCCTGTTGTTCCCATTGTCATGGCGTTGCTCAAGCGGGATTAAAAGTCTGCTAGGTGGCGATTGGCGGAATTTGACCGGAACTTCGCATTTAAGAGTTACGTGAAGTGACTCAAATTCTGCCAATTCTGTAAGCGGAATGACATTTTTCACCTACCCCTAATTTTAATAACTGTACATTTTCAGTTTGCATGACTGTGTTTCGGTATTATGTAAATGGAACTCTATTTTATTTGATAAGACTGAATGATGCTAAGGCAGGAAGCAGGACAAGGCTGACTGCTGAAAGGTGGTGAGAACCTGTGACAGAATGGGCACTCTACTTCACGTTAAGACAGTAAACATTATAGTGATCAGGAGAAGGCGTTAGGAGCCAAATGGCAAGATATTTACTCCTGGAAGCAAATTTGCTGCAGAGGTTCATTAAATTTCATTGCGTGATAGGGCAATGCAGCACTTTTTTTAATATAAAATACGCAGAATGTGTTTTAAATGTAAAAATATCGCAGGCACAGTAGGGCAACCATTACATTTAAAGAGTTGTGTACAGTAACTTTAAGTTATAGTAAATTCATGTACGTGATAATTTTCTAAAAAAAGAATCATAAATTTGGTAAAGTACATTAAGGACCGATTAAAATCTACACAGACATTTGGATCGCCCAACCAGTGCACTCGTCAGTTCATGCAAATGTCATTTTTAGTTTTTGGCTTTGAAATCACAGTTTTCAACCTATTACTAACAATATCCACAAAGAGGCTTTTAGTCTGCTCCTTTGAACCATTAATGTTTTTTGACCAGTCTCTTCAGCCATTGATTTCACATTTTGCCAATCAGTTAGTTCAGAAACCTTTATTCGGTTAAACATGGCCATAAAAGCGCATAAAAGAAAAAACATACCTTTTAAAACATATCACAGTCATGATATCCTTTAAAAAAGACATACATTTTAAAAAGAAGTATTTTTCATACATAGATTCATTATTATATAAACCAACTTCATATAGCATACTTTCTTCTCAATTTAAGAGCACAGGAGATAAAATTAACAATCTAGAAAAATAGTGAGGATGAATTTAGCCTTTGTAGATAAAACAACCCTTCTAAATATGTATCTAAAGCCACATCGTGTAGGTTGGGACATAAAAGGCGAGGTCTTAAAGTGCGATACAATGTGCAAAAGGGCATAAAGTGCTTTTTGGACTGATTAGAAACCCCATCGCATGGACGCAAGGGGAACCAAGTACCCATTTGCAGGAATGCCACTAAATAATTAACCTTATTTAATCTTAACAGTGTAAGGTAAAACCTATATTCGGCATTCTCTATCCAAAATAGGTACGATTCCATGTCTGCAGTAGTTGTGAGAGACACGTATTGGAGGACAGAAGGCATATTGAGTACTCAAATGATTCTTGCTTCCTCCCTACATGCAAGGAACCTCTGTTTTACCAATTCCTTGTCGTGAGGGCCCATGTCTACTGGGACATCAAGAAGAGGGCTCAGGCCTAGATCACTGAGGGTATTCTTGACATGTGCCAGCCATGGAATAGCTGACATGTGACTTAGCTTAAGACAGTCTACTACCACCTTACTAGAGAAACCCATCTCAGGGATAGCCCAAACTTTTAGCCATTATAAAAGGGGGGCCATATTGACCTGATCCTCTAAATATGCTATACCCAATTCTTGGTGTGCAAGAAAGCTGAAGGTTGTTTAGGGATTGCCAGGAGTCTACACAAGACCTTTTTTGCAACTGTCTGAAGCGCACTCGAACTTGTGTAACCCCAAACCCCTGCCCCATAGGTGCCAACTGAGAGGCATTTATTTTTATATAATGTAGTCATCTCTTTGAGGGGCTTATGGCCTAGCTTATTTGTAAATCTGAAGATCGCTTCACAAGTACCCGCCATTGTATGGGATCTCTGGATAATTAACCTCTCCCACTTCAAATTAGCGTCAAATAGTCTGCTCAGGTAGCTAAAATTCAGAACCTTCACAATAGGAGTACCCCCAGTGAAAATAATTTTTGAACAAGTATTTTTGGGGCTTCAAATCAGTACAAAGGATTTTTTTAATGATTAACCTGAAGACTTAAATCCCTCATAAAACTGTGAAAACCATCTAAAAGTGCCTGAAGTCCATTTGCAGTACGTGCAATAAGGACCTCGTCGTCCACGTACAGTTGTACGGGGACTAGACGGGAACTTATTTTTAGGACATCTGTTGTTTGAAACATTAAAAAGGAGTCAAGGGCATTAATATATAATAAGAATAAAAAAGGTGCCAATATACAACCCTGTCTCATGTCGTGTGACATCCTTACAGGGTGAGTACAGTCACCAGTTTGGTTATAGCTTACTTTCATCGATGTATCTCAATGGAGGCTCTTTAAAAAGTCTAGAAGGGGTGGGTCAATACCTGCTGCATCTATCAAAGCTCATAATTTTTCTCTGTCCACTAATTCAAAGGCACAGGAGAGGTCCATAAAAGCCATATGTGTGGCACCTCTCCTGCCTTGACATGTTTAATCAATATAAGTGACAAATTAAGTGTTTGTTCAGTGGTGCCGATGCCGGGCTGGAATTGGACCTCTGAAAGAAAATAATTGGCCACTGCCAGTCTTCCAATTTAGCCAATAATACTCACCCGAGAAGTTTAACAGAAGAACCTAATAGTGAGATATGGCGTTAGCTAGCAGGGAGATTCCTATTGCCCTTTTTAAAAACTGGAACAGCTACTGACTCCTTCCATGAATCGATAGGCCCTTCCCGTATAGCCGCTTTAAAAACGTTAGTTAATAGGTGAGCCCAAAAAGTGGGGTTAGCCTTGAACAAATCAATGGGAACCTCATCAGGTCTTGGCGCCTTCCCAGCCACAGACTTATAGGTAGCTTGAGAGACATCTTCCACTGTGATGGTTTCGATAAAAGACAACTTAGCCGATAAGGGCAAAACTGGGAGGTCTAAAAGGCTAGCTGCCTCCACAGCTGTAGCATACATATCAAAATTTTTGGAAAAGTGCTCGACCCGTTCTTGTTCTAAAGTATGAGACTCGATACCTGAAATGGTCTTGACCTTAAAGAAAGACGGTTTATTACCTCCCAAAAAGCTCTATTATCATTAATTCGGCAGCCCGTCCCAGATCTTCTCAGGCTTTTGATCTAAGTTCCTGCTTTCTATTTTCTATAGCATGTTTACAGGATTTTCTGGCTGCCTTAATGTCTTCTGGATTACGTGGAAGGGTATTAGTGGCTTCTTAAAGATTTTTATAAGCTGTGGTACAGTCCAAATGTTATTAGGTGTTCGGCTGTATCCTTCGGACTCCACTCAAGTGCTTGCATTGTACTGCGTAACAGACTATTTCACATCTTTAGCCTCCATCTCCGTCCTGCTGAGATACTCCTGTGTCGTACTCTTATGAGCTAAAGCTGCATGCATTAGCACAATAAAGCCAAGTCTATTGGTTTTGCCAATGCCTGTTGTACTTGTCAAGCACTTGTCAGACAAAGTAGCAATCTCTGTAATCAACTCCCACACCCCCACTTGCTATTCACCGACAACATGGTGGTGGGGGATAATGAACGAGGGAAAATCAGTGAGAACATTTCCGAGTTTTGCTCAATAGAGTACCAGTTTCCATCTGATTTTATTAACTCCATATTAGATCTTCATAGGAGGTCCTATTTATTGAAAATATTGCTAAATTAGCTTGTTATGTTCCACATTTGTTGTTTTTGCATTTGCTGTGCAAAACACGCTCATTCTGTAAAAATAGATCAAACAAAAATATGCACATAAAAATCTACTGATAAAAGTTAAATAGGCTTCATAGTGTTTATGGAAATAAGAATCATAAAAAGTGGCCATTAATCCTGAAATCATGATTAAAGCAGCAAATGACTGTTATTAGAATATTTCCATTTTATGTTCGATATAAATCTAACCTTCGAATGAGTCTCCTTAAACCTCTTCGACAGACATCTATGATGACAGAGAGTACCTCAGAGAAGGGCAAGATAAACATAATAATATACCTGCTCAAGATTCTCAGCGCCTAATGGACTCATATCATAGAGCGAAAAAGGCTTCATTAGAGGCGCTGCGGCCGGCGTTTGGAAGCAGATCTACCACTGAGATCCACCTTGAGTTATTTGCTGCACTGCAACTAGTCAAGAAAATGCTTTTATGCTAAAGTCTTTGGGCCTTATTTACAACTTTAAATTAAGTCGTAAACGTACGTTTATGACTGAATTTAAATGTTTTTTCCCTTCCAGGAATTCACAAAAGGGACACAGTTGCCACTGCAGAGATCTCTGACATGAATACGAAGGGGCAGATTTACAAGCCCCTGGCGCCACTTTTGCGTCACTTTTCCCATGTTAAAAATTACGCAAAAGTGGCGCAAGGGCCTTGTAAATAAGCCCCGAGGTTCTCCGCACATGTAAATCTCGCTCAGTGGGAGTTCGGCTTTCCAAGCAGAGATTGGCCTTGGAAGTCTGTAAGCTTCCAATAACAACTATGGGCCAGATGTACAAAGCATTTTTTCCGGTCGCAAACGGCCTGATTGAGAATCTGGCTGTTTGTGACTGGAAAAATGCTTTTTTAAATTAACAAAATGCCAAATGCAGTTCGGTAACTTGTCACGAATCATATTTTGCATTTGCGATTCGGTATTTGGAAGGGGCATGTTTAGGGCGTCGCTTGCAAATACCGAATCGGTATGGTATGTATGAATTCATGTTGCAAAACAGTAATACTTTACCACCAGTTTTAAACTGGTGGTACCCCATTCGCAAAGGGAAATGAGTCCCAAAGGGCCCATTCCCCTATGAGAATGTAAATAAAAATATTTTTTAGGAGCAGGCATATGGTCCCATGGACCACCGCCTACTCTTGAAAAATGAAACTGCAAAGCTTCATTTTTCTTTATATGCATCCCATTTTTCTTTACGGAAAACAGGCTGCTTGAAAAAAAAAAATTGCTTTATCAAAAAGCAATCACAGACATGGTGGTCTGCTGACCTCAGAAGGCCACTATCTCTGTGATGGCTGTAATTCCTAATGGATCACAAATTGCGACATACCTCATTAATATGAATGAGGTAGGTCTATTTGCAACCCACTAGGAATCGCTAATGAAACTCAAAAGAGTTTCATACATCAGGAATACCTATTTCCTAATTATAATTCGGAGTGAATCGCAATTAGTAAATCGGTATGACTAATGTTAGTACATGTAGCCCAAAGTTTGTGCGCATTCACAAACTCCTCTCATTCAGAATTTATTTTTAAACCAGCCAAGGGCTGGCTTAAATGCCTTTCCAGAGTGGGATGGGGACTAGATCACCCCCAGATTTGGTGAGATGCCGTTGAAGGGGTTTCCTCATGGAGAACATATTTTCCTACAGAGGGAAAAAAATGTGCATTTCCTCAAGGGGAGTGCTCCACTATGGAAAAATCTATACAGGAAAAATTGAATACAAGAGCTAAAGTCCCAAAGGCAAGCTTGGAAAGCTACAGTTTTTGAATGCAAAGTGCACCAAATAGTAATACAACGAGAGAGATATGAGGCTCAAAAATCTGGGAACTAAACACATGCCCACTAGGGCTCCATAAGCGAGTCAGTCATACCAGCTTCACCTCAACAACGTTTTGCATTGCGATACGGTGTTTTGGATGACTTATTTGGAAACTTATGTCCATTATTATAGGCAGTGACACACATTAATATCAATATTATCACATACCAATGCATTTTTAAGGTTTCTTCATTGCCGGGTCAATGGTACATAATACCTATTTACTGGCTGCTAGACATATGTTTTGAATAGAGTAGTAGAGTTGGACTTTAAGGCGCATCTCACTAAGCATTTGTGGAGCACAGAAAGGGAAATTGAGTATAAGGCAGCCACACCACTGGCCACTATTAAGGCAGGGACAGAGCTAGGAGGTGGTTTGAGGGAATTAATATATGGTATAAAGAATCCCCTGCCATACATTATAAGGATACTGCAACAAATTAATAAGTTTGGTGAGCATACAGTGGAATGAGGCTGAAGGCTGAGTGGCTTTATAAGGTCATGTAACTCCAAAGTGATTTGCAATATACTTACAATGCAGAGCAGAGGTAATTTATTCCTTATAATACATGGTCACACATCGCCTTTCCCACAGGAGAGACCTATCTTTTTATATGAAGAGACTCTGCAGTTGTACTACTACTAAAAATAAACTCGGAGTTTGTGAACACCCAAAAAAATAGTTAACATACACCAAACTGTAAGTTTATCTTTGTGAATCAGGCCCAGAGTTTTTCCTTTGCAAGTCATTGCCGCAGTTTTCTCTCTTGGGGCAGTCTATGATAAAATTGTCAATTAACTTGTTTTAGTCAACAATGGTGATCTTTGCAAGTTTTCTAGTCACATCCACCGATCTTTTCCTTTTGCCAAGAAGCGTTTTGTTTCATAAAGCCCCTCATGGTTCATGGCCTATAGTTTTGAGGACGTTTGTGTGATTGATATTCTTGCATTTGCAGTTTTAAACCTCATGGTGTTGCCAGAAGTTAAAGCTGAAGCTGAATGAAAAGTAGGGTTTTCAGCGTTCAGCTGACTACGATGTCCTAGTTTTGTGGTCTTGATAATACTTTTGGCCTCGGTATTTAACCGCTAGGTAGAAGCCCAGATTTACTATGGGTTTGTGTTACTTTTTTAACGCAACCCTGATGCAAAGTGTTATTGTAGGATTTACTATCCAACACAAATCTGGATTTGTTTTGGATAGTATCCTAAAGAAGCGCAAAGTTACACAATGTGCTGCATTACTTTTACTTTGCTTCAAGGAGGCAATTCATGGGAGGTGTATGGGAGTTCCCATGCAATGACCCTTAGGTTTTCTACAAGGAATTGAAAACAGGGATTTGCATCAAAATCCTATGCCTCCTTGAGGCAGGCGCAACGAGGAGAAATGTTTTCAGTTACCCTCTTTTTTCCTTCTATGTATGTGTGCTGCATTATACAGTCCACATACAAAGTGGGAAAAACCTTAAAGCATAGTTTTCGAAAAGGAAGGTAAAACAAATATGGGGAATAAGAGAAGGCCCAGTAATCCATATGCCTACAACTGCAAGGCAAAAAGGCTGCCACATAAGTAAAATTATGCAAACTGGGCTAGAATGTGCGTTGGTGAAAAGGGCCGTAGCTATGCAACCTTTTAAAGGCAGGGATACTGCCTACTGCCGTACAAATGCACCTCATGAGCGAGGAAAAGAAGTGGAAGAGTAACCAAGGTGGGAAACCTGATCAGAAACTATGTAACCTTTTAAAGTCCCAGATTCCACCTACTCCTAGGCTAAATGAGGCCACATTTGAGCAGGGTGTTGTGCACCAAACTCCGCTCATGCTCCGAGTGGTGGCTGAGAATCCGTCAGACAAGCCCTATTTGGCTTATGGTTCATACCATAGTCAGACTGGAACCCTGCTCATAACAGGGTGAGAAACAAAGTGCTTGGTAGTTTACACCAGTAACAATATAATAATGAATAGACACACCGCGTATCACTCTTCTGTTCTCAACTCTTAAGTGAGCCGATTATATTTTTTTAGATCACAGAGACCCATGCCTTTTCTAGTTTAGATGAGAAGGCATTCTCCGGCCCTGCTAGAATTTTCTCCCAGACTACTTCCACTTATACGATGAGCGGGGAATAATTTTTCAGAGTTAAATAAGAGGCACTGTAATGGAAGAAGATATACTCTGCTTCCATTGATTTGGCTAGTGTAAAATCATGGCATAGATTTGATAGTTCTCATTTTGTTTATTCTTAGTCCAGCTCTTCTCTGACCTGTGAGGTTCCAAAAACAGCTCTTATATATGTCTACATAAAATAATGTTCATTATAATCTCCTTTGACTGGTTCCTTTACACCCCATCCCCCCCTTTATCCTTTTAACTATGCTCTCACCCTTTAGCAACAGGGTTTTGGTTCATACGGTAGCGGCTAAACAGGTATCATTTAATATTATAGTCTTAATTCATCCTCTGTGAATGCCATCTCCCACCAGCAAAGTGTGTTCCAAACCTCTGAAATTGAAACAAGATGACATCTTGCCTGAAGAATGCAAAATTCAAAATGAAGACTCTGCTTCGTCAAATAGGGAAAACATTTTTGTTTTAGGAATGAAGCTGGCGTTAGTCTGTACACTTGTAAAATATTCTGTCAGTTCTGGCAACAGGTTCCTGGCGAAAATTCGACATACTCTGCCTGGCAGTAAAGCTCACAGGATCCAAGTTGTTGCACCTTGTAACTCTTACATGTTTTCATCTGTGTCTAACTGTTTAGGCGGGGTAGACCAAATGTATGATCTCCATCTTAAAGTGATGCTCTGCTCCATCTGAGCTTTGTCGGTATTGAACTTGCATCAGCACATCGGCACGGTTGCAGCCATTTTGAGGCCCTTTTTAGACCACTACATGTCAGAAAAAAGAGTCATTTAAATATGAATAAGTCACACATAGACAACTGAGAATGGCTGAGGTAAGCCTACTGCTGTTTCTAAACCCTTCCATTTAGCAAATTCAGGGTACTTTCTCTAAATTACAACATCATGTAGAAATTACTGTCATGCTGTAGTAATAATAAAGTGCCGGTCAAAGTGTCCGCACCATGGTATGTTCTGTTAATTTGATTTTTAGAGCACACTTACACTCGTGGGTCTATTGGTACTAGATAATAGAAAGTTGACAGAACAGAGATGAATTTTTAGCTCGTTTCTGAAGTCTATATGAGAGGAAATCGTCCTTAGTTCCTAAGGGAAGATGTTCCAAGCCTTTGGGGCTAGATAGGAAAAGGATCCTCCTCCGACCAAAGAGTTGAAGATCCTCAGAACCTGCAGAAGAGACAAATCAAGCTAGCAAAGAGTTCTGTTGGGTTGGTAGTGACTGATCAGCATAGATGGAAAGTGTAGAGCAAATGAATTGAGGAATTTACGAACAAGACAAGGAATTTTAAACTGAATTCCAGCAGTGATGGGTAGTCAGTCCAACTAATGGAGGAGGGAGGAGGCTTTTTAGTAGTAGGGATGACACCCGATACATCATTGTGGCTTGATTCTGAATAAAATGAAGACAGTGGATCTTCGGGAACAACATAAGGCATTGAAATGCCACACACAGGTATACCCATTTGAGCATAGCTGAGCTGTCAGAAACTGGGTTATTAATTTGGGTGCATTATACTCCTACCACCTAAATAAACATAATATGGTTACGTCATAACATTGTTCCAAGAAAATATCTGCTCAAAGCCCAGTGCAATGGTTCACACAGCAGGCAATATCCAGAGAAACGCATATTAAGTTCAACTGGTATCCAACAATCGTAAAGTCCAGAAGACAACACAATTACATTCTCAAAGCTCCAAAAGGGACAAACCTAGATTTCTTGCCTGCTGCAAGTGCATCTCGCTGAGGTCAAAAAAGGACTGTCAGAAATGTGGGTACAAATTTGAAAAAGGGGTGTCCTTACCAACGTAATAAATGCACATAAGTAATTCTACATGATAGTCTACTTAACCTCCAAATGCTATGCCACCAGGCGTAGCCAATTCCCCAGTGAAAAGCGTGTTAAGTTCAAGTGGTACCAGTTGAGAAAAAAACTAATTAGCATGTTAATGTTATACATTTATATTTCCAAACCAATGTGGAAAAATAGAGAAAAATTCAATGATCAAAACCACAGCAACATAATGGGATAAAGAGAACAAGAGATATGATTTTTTTAAAGTACTGAGGCAAAAAGTGGCAAGAAAACACAATGCCCAACTAAAACTTCTATTTGGAGTTGACCAGGAAACTGTCTCTCCCTCTCCCTTTGGAGATGAGATGTCATCTACTTTGTCAGTTCAGGAATAGATTTTCTCTTCTGCTGGGGATAAAGACAGAATATCTAGAGTGGCCCTTGGAAGCAATGGATGCACTTCCTTACAGCCCCATTCGGATTTCCACTTGAAAGGAAGAGGTGTGAAAGCTTCCCATTCACATTGTCAGCTGTTGCTGTCCTCCTTCCAGAAGACTAATCAGGGGCGGACTGGCCGTGGCGGGCACCAGGCGTTTCCCCGGTGGGCCGCTAGGGTGGGGGCCGGTTTTGGTCCCCTGGGGGCCGTTTTTGTTACCGGGGGCCGGCAATATCGGCCCCCGGTAACAAAATCGGCCGAAACCGGCCTTAGAAAACAGCTCGGCTGCACCCCCACTTCCCTCTCCCGGGGGCTGGCCGAGCAGTTTGCCAGGGCTGGTTTCGGCTCCCAGTCCGGCCCTGAGACTAATCCATGTTAAGTAATCACTGTTAACTGCAGTCCTACCTTTCCTCTGTCGACGGCAAAGTATTTGTCTTCCAGGTAGAGGGTTATTAACATCCAGCCAGGGATGTGTATTCTGTCTTAGGAGCAGGGTTGATATCAAGGCTCTGAGGCAATCAGTTCCAAATCAATTTACTTTTAGACAGCACATAGAAGACTTTATAAAGTTACTTTCCACTAAAGATATAAAAACATTCCACTTTCACCACTGAATTACTTTTTTGAAACTGGAATACAACTTTTAATTACCATTCTAGCAGTTTGTCAAGACAGGATAATGGGGATTTTATTCAAAATTAGGCATGTTCATTTACAAATTAAACACCTAGCATTGTGGACATACAAGCAGCAGCGGCCCGTGCAGGTAAGAGCGGTGAGGCGGTGGACCTGGGTTAGGGGGGAGATTCGACAGACAACCATGAGGGAAAATTAAATAAATAATTAATTTTCCCTCGTCGTCGTCTGTCGAAATTCCCCCCCATCCAGCCCCCCCACCCTTACCTGCACGATCTGCTGCTGCTTACAAGGAGCACTTTACAGAGGCTTTATCTAGTATGTAAGAGTAGGTTTTCTTACATGGCAAAGTGTTGCCATACGCTTTTTTATCATATATGTGGATAGTGACACACTGTAGCCCACATACGACTCCAACTTCCACATTACTGATGCATTTCCTGCTTCATCTACCATGGTCCATGGTCTTACTAAAACAGTCAAATTAGTCCATTAAGCGAAAACAATTTCACAATGAAGTTTTAGGGAGAGCGTATACAAGCTCTGGTACTGAATGGCAGTTTCAAAATATACACAGTCATACTAGCAAAAACTGGGTCCAAAAAGGATGAAAAATCAAGGATGTCCATCCAGAAAAAGCAGATTTCCTGCAGGCGCTTTTCCATGGGTGTGAGCAAAGGACAAGAACAAGCATTATTTTTGGCTCATATTCACTGTAATGTGTTTGTCCATGGTCTTACTCTGCTGCAGTCTGAATTGTAAAAGTAGACAAAGATGGCCTGGGATGGCAGGAGCTGACTTTCATCCCGGAGACTGGTTATTGTCCAGGAGTCTTTTCATGGCAGGTGTGATGACAGTACTTCGTGCAGGAGCAGCATTTTGCCTAATTTTCTTAATGAGAATGACAACCTAATCACCTCACCGTAAATTGTATTGCCCTAGTCTCGTTCTCCTGGCGTCTCAGTCAGGTTTCTAAGAATGGGCAGGGATGGCCTGAGCTTGGACTAGGGTTGCGAGATGGTCAGTACTTTACCTGCACTTTTACGTTAAGGCCTGTAAACAAACAACAGGCCCGAAAATGCAAAAATTTGCATTTCTTTCCTTTTAAATGAAACCTAACATAGCAAATTCTTGAAGTAATCACTTTTGAAGAACTGTATGAACAGTTTCTAAATGATCATTATAGCAACACGCAGCAGAATTTCCCTGCTGAAACAATACAGAGGTGCTTACACAAAACACAACTCAAGTACCAGTTCCTGCCCCATTTAGAATCTGATAAGATGAGTAAATGGCTGACATTCTTCTTTGAGAAGGTGCTGGCTGTGCGGGAATTGGATGGTGCGCTGGGGCCTGTCTGTAAATGTTTAGGAGACCTTTGGGTGAGTTTTCTCAGAAACTGGCTCCTATCATCACATCACGATAATTATGTCTATCGCGCCTTGGTCTCCTCAGAGTTTGGGTCTCTGGAGATGGCCTGGGGGCTGGACAGAATGCATCACTTACTCTCTGATTGGCTCCCTTCCTGCGTAGTACCATCAGCCATGCACATGACGCTCTTCCAGCACATCTAGGGATACAACCAAGGGTTTCCATGTTCACTCTGCATGAGATGGAGGGTGCTTGCTTTAGGTGGCTAAATCTGCACCCACCTGGTCTCGACCAGGGACATCTTAAGGATTTTGGGGGCCCTGGGCCAAACAAATTTTGGGGGGGCCTTTTCGGAACAGCTTTCAATTTATGATCCAGTTTCAGCTCTTTCATGCACTCTTTGGCCAGGTCACTGACAGTGCACAGGCACACTGGTCCAAATTCTAAATGTGTTTACATCTAATATTCAGGGACCATGTGTGTTTTCAATATTGTAATACAGCAGCGGCTCACTAATATTACTGCAAATCTCTGTGACACCCTTCCATTTCTCATATGTGAGGTCCTATTTTGATCTAAAAGAACTTTTTTATGTATGTTGCATGAATCAAAAACAAAACATTTATCTGCAAAATGTCTGCAATGGACTCTCACACTTCACCCACATTAAAAATAAATTATGAGAAAACGGTATTGAAAACAATATGTTTAAGAATTTTTTAAGGTCATCAGGTCAAGACTCTATGCAGAACAGAGCTGGCTCTATCGGGGGACCCTGAAAGGCTGGGGCCCTGGCCAGAGCCCACTTTGCCCTTGCCTTAAAACGTCTCTGGTCTCGACAGCTACCTACATAGTGGCAGACACCACCAGACCCTGATCCTGCAATCAAGGCTCCTTTCGCCAATGAGAGGGAGCCTTACTACAAGATGACGCCTAAAGGAATCCGAGACTATTGAAGCAAGCCATGCTGCCTGCAGGGCATGACAAGAGGTGGGCAAGCCAGAAAATAGACAAGTAGAGTCAGGGGTACGAATTGTCGCTAAGAGGCAAAGCGCGAAGCAGGCATGAAAATATTTGTCATGTAATCGTGCAAGAAACCTCATTTAAAAGTATCATAAAGACTTTTAAACTTTCTAAAAAACTATTTAACATTTGGAAGAGTTTCAACGTGGTACATTAGGTTAATACCACTGCATTTACTGGCATGTATTAGGAGTGATATTGTCTAAACACGAACCAAGTAACATTCATAAACCACACACCCCACGCTGACAACGATAAAATTAGGAAATTTGGAGGCAATTCTGTTGCATGTCACCCCTAAGTATGGCCCATTTTGCTATTATAAATGGAGCAACGTTACCGTCTACTAAACCATATACAACGGGTGTTTTTGTACAGCGCTCACCCTGAACTGATGTATTTAAGGTGCTCATATGTGATCAAGGAAAAGGATGAAGAGTATAGTTATGTATTTACCTAGAATCACACAACTTGGTCAAGAGGGGAGCTGCATTGGTTCCCAGGTTTCTTGGATACAGACTGTGCAGTTCAGACACTGGATGGGTATCTTGTTCTCCCTCCTGTTTTACAACAAAGGTCAATGCCCTACACATAATCATTTGAGGAGCTAATTGGTATACCTTGTTAAATAAAGACACATTATTACATGTTAAGTCAAGCTAAAACAGAAGTCTTTTCTTTAAGAAAAAAGTTAAGGGAGGGCGGAACACTCTAATTTTATGTTGATATCACAGGCTTCCCCTGATTTCCACTCAAAAGTTGAGCAGTGAAGGCAACTACTGAAATTGCCAAAAGTAAGTAGTCTGGTAAACCCACAGAGATACTTACAAGCCTTCACTGAGACAGAAGTCTAGTGCAGAGCTCGGTTGTAGATAGACTCGTCCTCAGAGCTCATACTGTCACACATCTGACTGGGCGTTTTGCATTTTAAAGGACGGTAGCTCAGATGGGCTGATCGTCAGGGCCGGACTGGCCGTAGCGGGCACCGGGCGTTTTTCCGGTGGGCCGCCAGGGTGGGGGCCGGTTTTGGGCCCCTGGGGGCCGGTTTTGTTACCGGGGGTCTGCAATATCGGCCCCCAGTAACAAAATCGGCCGAAACAGGCCCTTGCAAACAGCTCGGCCGCACCCCCAGCCCCCCCAGGGGGGGCCGGCTGAGCAGTTTGCCAGGGCCGGTTTCGTTTCCCAGTCCTGCCCTGCTGATCGTGGAGTGCATTGAAAGTGCTTGGAGAGGGACGTTTTACTAGTAATTTTGCAAATAGCCTGAGGACACAACAGACTGACAAAAAACCAGAAACATATTCATCTACGAACTTTCACTGCACTCTAAAACGTCTTCACAATCAGTCTATTTGAGTCTTGAGTGACTTGCCCACCTCAAGATACGACAGCCAAACGGGAGAATAGAGCTCATACTGTGCTGTTGAAGCTCTGCTCTCTGCTGCTGACATGGTCATCCTCCCTCCTTAGTCAGAGGGTGACCTCCATGATTGGACTCATGGTTTGGGCACATGAAGCCTTATGTTCGTAGAATGCATTCAGTAAAAGTGGTCGCAATTTGTGCACCTACTTTTACTGAATGCATAGTTTTAGTTTTTTGCGAACCGACATACGTTCAAACAAGTTGGTTTGCAAAATTCAGATTCGTAGGCGGTAGCAAGTTGACCTACCTCATTAATTTGCATGAGGTAGATCGTAAATGGCAACTCACTACAAATGGCTGCCATTACACAGATGGTGATGTGCTGGGGTCAGCAGATCACCATGTCTGTGATTGCTTTTAAATGGAGTGGGTTACCACCTCTTTTGAGGTGTCACGTATCTGTCAATGACCGTCACAGACCATTGATACATCACAGATGAAATTGCAAATTGGGAGGAATACCCTAAACATGCCCCATTCAATCTGCAATTCGGTATGTAGTCACAAACCTATTTTGCGATTCTGTAACGAGTTACTGAATCGCAATTTGGGTTTTAAACATACTCAAAAGCTATTTTGCAGTCGCAAAGGCTCTGATTTTGTGAATCGGTGCCTTAGCAACTGCAAAGTATCTTTGAACATAAGGCCCAAGGATACAAGTATATTCAGGGTGACCCAATCCAGCCTCTACTTAGCTGTGTTGTTGTACCCTATTTATGAAATCTGTTCCAGTTCAAAGACTAACAAATAAGTCATCCAATCATCATGAGGCACAAACCATCAAATCAGTGGCATAGCGCAGATCCTGCGGCCCTGTGGTGCATGGTGCCCATAGTCTTTCAGGGGGCCCCATTCATCCCAGGGCCAATGAATATCAGTGAGCTGTGAAAAATTAAGCAGCCCCTCATCACATTCTGCAGGGGGGGGGGCAACATTTTGCGTTTCACCACTACATGCAATCATGAAAGAGGTGCAAACCCAAGGCCCTCTCTTTAAAGCACCTTGGGCTTCATTTATGAGATTTTGCCATAGGGCAGCGCCACAGGCCTTCCTGCTGCGCTGCCCTACGGCAAAAGAATAGGGCAGGAATGCACTGTATCTACCATATACGTTGCATTCCTGTCCTTTTCCCCAGCGCCCGTGAACAATGGGCTGTCGTGCGCCAACGCAGACACCTTTGCACCCTGGTGCAAAGGTGCCTGCGTTGCGGGGATGATTACTTTTATGCAGGAAGGGAAATCCTCCTGCACAAAGTTTGCATCAGAGAATTGTGGATTGGGTGGTGCCCTGTGACTGAACATCTCTTTGTGAATGGTAGGTGTGCATTTAATAATCGAAGCACACCCACATCCACCGTTAGTATGTTCACAGTGTTCCAATAATGAAAAACAAAGTGCTTTATCTGTTTCTGAAAACTTTTTAACGTGTATTGAAACAAGTTTCAATCCCCTGCTCAAATAGAGTAAGATTTCCTTTCACTTCACAATAAGTATTTGTCACTGTTTGCTTGCTGATGGCAATCAGGCTTGGGTTTGTGTACACTGCTCCCCTTATGGACCGCAGTTATTTTTAATGCCTTGGCTGTTGTTAATGTGTTGCCAGTTATTTCAGTTCTTTTGCCGTTCTTTATCATTGAACACAGCCCAGTGAAACCACTGTGAGGAAACAGTGGAGGTCCATTTGCCATAATGATTACATCTTGGCCCAGTGTACGAGCCAGGTGCTTGCTCTGTGGTCTGCTCGTAACCATATGTTAATTCAATAATGCCTTGTGTTTTTTAATCAGCGTAATATGTTTCCTCAAGTGTACTGCACAATGCAAGACAAAAGCCTGCAGCATTCAGCTCCGCGCCTTGAATCACTGCATGATTCTCTGCCTTGTCTTGGTCCTCAAGCACTATTTCGATGTGTAGACCCGCTGCTTCTTTAAAGCATTGTGTTGATCGAATCTTTTGCTGTGACACAAATGCATGCACACCAGATTGTACATAACAGCTTCTTTAACTTACCAGTTTTGGAGGGACAACAAGTTAAATTATTTGCAAGTCTCCTTTATCGTTCGGGTCAAAGGGCATCTTGCTGTTTACACCCCTGCTTCTCACCTGTTTACATGACCATCCTTCAGGCTTTGGGGCCTGATTCATAAAGGTAAACTTACATTTTTTGTGGAACTCTACTATGTTTTTGCTATTCACAAACTACGAGTTAATAGTAAGTTTACAACTTACTCCTCGTATTAAAGATAGGACAGGCCTATCTTTTTATGTGCGTAGTACTGGTCCTGACTGCGAAGTCTCCACAGTCGTGAAGTCATGAACTTACTACTAACTCGAAGTTTGTGAATAGCAAATAAATAGTGAACTTACACAAAAGTGTAAGTTTGCCTTTATGAATCAGTCCCTTGGTGTTTTAATGCCAAAGTTTTGAACACCTTTTTCTACAGGTGCATGATCAAAATTAGGCCCTATTATGATGTCGGTCGGACGAGCATCCGACCGACACCGTAGCGGGATGGAATCTGACCGACTATTAGTCGGCAGTTCCACCTGCAGTATTAGGATGCGACCGCCCATTGGAGAGTTGGAAATATCCATTGTTCTATTGCAGCTTGTGCGGCGGCTGGAAAAGGGCCGCAGCACAAGCTGCAACAGAAAAAATTGATGTTTTCAAACATCCCTGCACCATGTGGCAGGCACCATGCCGTGTCTCCCACATGTTGCAGGGATGTTTACGGGGGCACCACAGGTGCCCCTCAGGCCCCATAGTGGAGGGCCAGGTTAGAAGGGAGCCCTGCTAGGGGCCCCCAACGTTACTTTCTGCCTGCCTTTCCATGGCGGGCGGAAAGCGACATCGTAATCCCGACGGCAGAGCCGAGGCTGGCTTCGTTGCCATTTTGGGATTGCAATTCTGCCCACTGCCTCGATGGGCTCTGCGAGCCCATCAGAAGCGGAGTGGAATTCCCCAGTGGGTTTCCCTCCAACTGCCAGTATCATAATGCGGTGGTCGGACGGAAACCTATGATGTCGGTTGGAAAGCCTCCGACGAGATGTCGCATGGCTTTCCGCCCGACATCATAATGAGGGCCAAAGTGCTTAAATGGTAATTTTGCGTTATGAACGTAGTTGTTTCACTAACTCTTAAATTGTTCACAGAATTAAAGTCTCCTACTGAACACAGATGTTGAGCCAAATGCATTGAGATTATTGGACAAACTGAATATTTAAAAATGACAGTTCATACAAGTATCATTTTAGATTTATATAGCGGTACTTCAGAACATCATCACATATTAATAAAACCTAAAAGTTTGTGGAATGCTTCTGTCAGGATTTTTCAAGAACATACATGAAGAAATGTACGGGTAAAAAGGAGAGAACTAGTATCATAAGTGTGAAGAGAAATTGGGCCATATAGCAAGCGACTGCACTAGGCATTCTGAGGTAAATATCCACAGATATTTATGGTTTATGGATTGCCACGTGTCTGGACACTGAGCCTGAAAACCAGAATATCTCATAGAAATGATTAAGAGAATAATTAGATATATCTAAATAACTAAATAAAATAAGGAGCAGAGGTTACAGACATATCCAATATTTGGTTAGACATTTTTCTCAAATTTTGGCAGATAAAACCTCATTTTAGCTTTATTTCACTGTTGTTTTTGTATTCCAAAATGAGAAGGCCAATATGTGTTTAGTGTCTACAT
The DNA here is from genome assembly GCA_963921515.1 of Calotriton arnoldi. Lineage (NCBI taxonomy): Eukaryota > Metazoa > Chordata > Amphibia > Caudata > Salamandridae > Calotriton > Calotriton arnoldi. The sequence goes on along the minus strand of CAWUFW010001260.1, from coordinate 2,944,673 downwards.
GCAAATTGTTGAAGATAGGTATATTCAAACATAAACATAAAGCAAGAGAATGACAATGAAATGAAACCTACACACATAGGCAATATCAGCCCTATGAAACCAATAAAATCTTAATCTTGCTTATGATACGTAGAGGTGCACAGTTCTGTCAGCTAACAGTGCAGTCAAAATAAATGGCACTGAAGAATCTACTGTAAACCAGCCTAAGTAGCTGAACGTAAATAGAGACAGGCTGAACTGCAAAATATAGCAATTCAAAAAGAAATAATATTGTATTGTATTGTAATTGCATTTACATAGCGCTTACTACCCCTGACGAGGCGTCAAAGCGTTTTATCGGTGAGTAGCACGCTACTCGGGAACCCATAAAGGATTAGTGGTGAATTAGTCTAGTGAAATATGAAAGTAATTTGAGTTGTGGATATGTTAATTAGTTATTTGGATTCAGAAGGATAGTGGAGGGATAGAAGAGGGAAAAAGGTTAGCATTTATATAGCGCTTGCTACCCCTGATTGGGTGTTGAAGCTTTTTTTCGGCGAGTAGCATGCTATTTGGGAACCCATAAAGGATTAGTGGTGAATTAGTATAGTGAAATATGAAAGTAATTTGAGTGGCGGATATGTTAGTAAGTTATTTGGATTGAGAAGGATAGCGGAGGGATAGAAGAGGGAAAAAGGTTTGCATGTATGTAGCGCTTGCTACCCCTGATGAGGTGTTGAAGCGCTTTTTTGGTGAGCAGCACGTTACTCCGTAACCCATAAAGGATTAGTGGTGAATTAGTATAGTGAAATATGAAATTAATTTGAGAGGTGGACATCTTAGTCTGTTATTTGGATTGAAAGGATTGTGGAGGGATGTTTGTTCTGGAGGTCATAGCAGTAGGAGGAGGCTTGGGATGAGTAAAAGGGATGTGGAGGGGCAAGAGTCAGAGGGAAGGGTTTATAAAGGCTTGTTTTGGGGGATCGGAATAGTAAAAGAGGTATGAGATGAATAGTAAAAGAGGTATGAGATGATTCCGTTCTTAATGATGAAAACTGTCAATAGAAAATACTAGGAAATGTCTAGCTCTTTCTAAAGAACAAGTGTGGTAACAAGTTTCGCTATACATAACCTAAAGGAACTTCTAATGCAGTGGTAAAAAGAACACGCAAAGCCAGTAGGTCTTGGCTCAACAAGGCAAAGTTATTGGCTTTGCTTCCATGAAAGAAAAACTCTGTAAAAAAAACCCGCCGATGCACATGCACATCCTGATGTATGCAAAAATTAGCTTCGTGATTTGTGAAGTGTGGACAAGCATGCGTAGCGACGGGGGTTTGCGTCTGTCACATGACGCATGCTGGCCATTTCTAATTTATGGTTATAACTGGTGGACAGCTATGTTACAAGGGTGAATTAAAATATTGAATAAATGAAAAAGAAGTGCACACGAAGCACAAGAAAGGAATTGTGCAGTCCAGCAGTATTTTGCAGCTGGGAGGGCCTCGTAATTACATAAATAAATTTAAAAAAAATAACACAGGGTGAGTTGGGACTTGAGGTCAATTGTGGTGAGTGGTGGGGGCGGGCAAAGCGGCATGGATCACCAGGGAGAAAGGAAAGAGACTGTGGAGATAGGGAAGAAAAAGGAAGCAAGCAACTCTGCAGCACTTTGCAGTTGCGGGGAAATCAAATAAAAGTTTTTAACAATTTTAAAAAATGTAGCATTGGGAGTTGGATGGATAGCAGGGGATGAAGAAAGATTAGAGCATATTTACAATGAACTGGTGGAGCGTGGGGTAGCTCCAAAATTGCTAACGCTGCGCTCCATCAGTTGAAAAATACAGGGATGCGCCGAATTCACAAGAATGCAGCACACCCCTGCGTTTCCCCTAGCGCTGGCGCTAAATCTAGCTGCCTAGAGCCAACACAGGCACCCTTGCACCATAGTGCAAGGGTGTCTGCTTTGCAGGGAATGATTGTTCATGTACAGGAAGGTTCCCTTCCTGCACATAAAATCCATAATGGCGATTTGTAACTTCTATGTGTGCTGCTTTGTGAAGCACACATAAAAGTTGCAACTCATCATTTTTAAATGATTGTTTATGTGAAGGAAGGGAAACCTTCCTGCACATTAACAATCACCAATGGTGATTTGCTGTTACTCTGTGGGCTGCATAATACAGCACACATGGAAACCCCAAAAAAGAGAAACAATCATTTCTCCTTGTTTCGCCAGGTTAAGACCAGGTTTTTCCTGGTCTTATTTTTGGTGCTGCCCATATTTATGCAAGCTTTGTAAATAGGGGCAGCGTCAAAAGAAATGGGTGTTGCTGCAGAATGCCCACAGCAACACCCATTCCCACACCTTTTACACTAAGTTCTGCATCAAAAGGGGCCTTATTTACAAGGCAGTGTTAAGCCATGTTAAGTGGCTTAACACCACCTTGCATATAAGGCGAAGGGCTTATCTCCACCAGAACCCCATAAAAAGTGACCTTCTAGTGGCGATAAGCCCTTGTAAATATCCACTATAGTTGGCAATACTAAAATTTTAAAAAAATTGTTCCTTCCAATAATACAATTCATCCAAAAGAACATTTTGTGACTGAACATGTTTCTGAGTAGGGCAAACACAAGACAACTGAGGTAGCCAACAAAGCCATGCAATCACAAGCAAGAATCTGACCTTAAGTTCACTCTAAATATATGTTAGACCCTGATGTTTTCCCAGATGGGAAACTTTTTATTTTTAAAAGCAGCACCAGCTCCTTCAAGATTCACAGGCTGCTTAACCCCTTCTATGCTCATGACATAATGGTTCCGTCATGAGCACAAGTTCTAGTGTGCTCATGACGGAACCATTCCGTCATGAGCACATGCTCAGGAAATCCCTCTGCTGCAGACCGCAGAGGGATTTCCCTTTTTTTTTTTTTGCCTGGGGAGGTGGGGAAGAGCTTCCTCAACCTCCCCAGGCCTATTTTTGATTTTCATTGCAATGACGATCTCGCGCATGGCGCGCGGTCGTCATTGCAACGAAAACGAAACTGAAACGTAGTTTCAGTTTCTCAGTTTTGGTGCTTGTGGGGCTATCTCAGCCCCCCGAGCACCGAAAAAGATGGGAGAGGTATCGTTGGAAAGGGGGAATCTCCCTTTCCAATGGTACCCTTCCCTAGTGGATCCCTGCTTGGGGATCACCCCAGGAGGCCGATTCCCAAGCAGGGATCCACCCACTAGCACCAGGGAGGGGGGAGTGGCCCCTTGGGCAAGGGCCTTTGCTCCCCCCATATTTGTTTGTTGGCAACAGTCTTTCTGCCCCCCGGGGGGCAGATGGGGGCAGTAGCCCCCAATCTGCCCTCCCGGGGGGGGCGGAAATCCCACTAGAAACCAGGGATTATTTTCTTTATTGACGTTGGGGTGGGGGTTGCCCAAAAAGGGCATGGCAATGCCCCCCCAGAGAAATGTAAGTCTTTCTGCCCCCCCTGGGGGTCAGATGGGGGCAGCAGCCCCCAATCTGCCCCCCGGGGGGGGCAAAAAGCCCACTAGGAACCAGGGATTTTTTTTTATTGACGTTGGGGTGGGGGCTGCACAAAAGGGCATGGCAATGCCCCCATCCCCAGGGGAACTGTCAGTCTTTCTGCCCCCAGGGGGCAGACGGGGCAGTAGCCCCCAATCTGCCCCCTGGGGGCAGAAAGCCCACTAGAAACCAGGGAATGTTTTTTTATTGACGTTGGGGTGGGGCTGCCCAAAAAGGGCATGGCAATGCCCCCCCAGAGAAATGTCAGTCTTTCTGCCCCCCCTGGGGGTCAGATGGGGGCAGCAGCCCCCAATCTGCCCCCCGGGGGGGGGCAAAAAGCCCACTAGGAACCAGGGATTTTTTTTTTATTGACGTTGGGGTGGGGGCTGCACAAAAAGGGCATGGCAATGCCCCCATCCCCCAGGGGAACTGTCAGTCTTTCTGCCCCCCAGGGGGCAGACGGGGGCAGTAGCCCCCAATCTGCCCCCTGGGGGGGCAGAAAGCCCACTAGAAACCAGGGAATGTTTTTTTATTGACGTTGGGGTGGGGGCTGCCCAAAAGGGCATGGCAATGCCCCCACCCCCTTCAGAGAAATGTCAGTCTTTCTGCCCCCTGGGGGCAGAAAGCCCACTAGAAACCAGGGATTTTTTTATGGACGTTGGGGTGGGGGCTGCCCAAAAGGGCATGGCAATGCCCCCACCCCCCCAAAAAAAATGCAACAGTCTTTCTGCTCCCCCAGGGGCAGACGGGGGCAGTAGCCCCCAATCTGCCCCCTGGGGGGGCAGAAAGCCCACTAGAAACCAGGGAATGTTTTTTTTTATTGACGTTGGGGTGGGGGCTGCCCAAAAAGGGCATGGCAATGCCCCCACCCCCTTCAGAGAAATGTCAGTCTTTCTGCCCCCCCTGGGGGGCAGAAAGCCCACTAGAAACCAGGGATTTTTTTTATGGACGTTGGGGTGGGGGCTGCCCAAAAAGGGCATGGCAATGCCCCCACCCCCCCAAAAAAAATGCAACAGTCTTTCTGCTCCCCCAGGGGCAGATGGGGGCAATAGCCCCTGATAAGCCCCCGGGGGGGCAGAAAGCCCACTAGGCACCAGGGATTTATTTTTTTTATAATGTAGGGGTGTGGGCTGCCCAGAATTGGCATGATAATGCCCCCACCCCAAAAATAATTTCCACAGTCTTTCTGCCCCTCCCCGGAGGCATATTGGGGCAATAGCCCCTTATCTGCCCCCTGGGGGGCAGGAAAGCCCTCTAGGCCTCAGGAATTATTATTATTTTTTATTCAGGGTTGGGGTCAGCCCAGAATGCGCATGCCAATGCCCACACCGCCCCCAAAAAATGCCACAGTCTTTCTTCCCCCCGAGGGGCGGATGGGGGCAGTGGCCCCTGATCTGCCCCCAGGGGGGGCAGAAAGCCCACTAGGCACCAGCGATTATGCTGGCTTTTTTATGCGTGGGGGTGGGGGCTGCCCAGAATGGGCATACCAATGCCTCCACCCCCCAAAAACATAGCCAGTCTTCCCCCCCCCCCCGATTCCCGCCCAGTGAGACAGAAAGCCCACTAGGCACAGACTTGTTTTTAGCAATGTGCCTACCTGTGAATTTTGGGCCCTATCGCAGCCGGCACAAAGGGAAACCTAGCAAACCTCTACATTTTGCAGCTGGGGAATCCAGGATGGGGTGACTTGTGTGCCTCTCACCAAGTTCTGTTACCCAGAATCCCTTCCAAACCTCAAACTTAGTTAAAAAAAACACATTTTCCTCACATTTCTGTGATGGAAAGTTCTGGGATCTGCGTGGATCCACAAAATTCCACACACCCCGCATTCCCCAAAGTATTCTGAGAATAATGGTACCTCACTTGTGTGGGTAGGCCTAGTGCCCGCGACAGGAAACGGCCCAAAACACAACGTGGACCCACCACATTTTACAGTGAAAACTGACACTATTTTGCAAAGTGCCTAGCTGTAGATTTTGAACCCTAGCTCTGCCGGCACCTAGGGAAACCTAGCAAACCTATACATTTTTGAAAACTAGACACCCAGGGGAATCCAGGATGGGGTGAATTGTCTGACTCTCACCAGGTTCTGTTACTTGTTTTTAGCAATGTGCCTACCTGTGGATTTTGGGCCCTATCGCAGCCGGCACAAAGGGAAACCTAGCAAACCTGCACATTTTGCAGCTGGGGAATCCAGGATGGGGTGACTTGTGTGCCTCTCACCAGGTTCTGTTACCCAGAATCCCTTGCAAACCTCAAACTTTGTTTAAAAAAAACACATTTTCCGCAAATTTCTGTGGTGGAAAGTTCTGTAATCTGCGTGGATCCACAAAATTCCACCCACCCTGCATTCCCCAAAGTCTTCCGAGAAAAATAGCACCTCACTTGTGTGGGTGGGTCAAGCACCCGCGACAGGCAAAGGCCCAAAACCTATTGAGGCAACTTCAAAATTACCTATCACAAAACAACCAGGTTTTGCAAGGGGGGGTCCCATGAGTTTTTGGCCCTGGGCTCAGCAGCCATCTAGGGAAACCTACCAAACCCACACACTTCTGAAAACTAGACACCCTGGGGAGTCCAGCAAGGTATGGCTTGCGTGGGTCCCCCGACATTTCCCTACCGAGAATCCCCTGCAAACCTCAAATTTAGCTGAAAAAATCCCTTTTTTCTCAAATTTCTGTGTGGGAAAGTTCTGGAATCTGTGTGGACCCACAAATTACACAGCATTCCCCCAGGTCTCCTGATAAAAATGGTACCTCATTCGCGTGGGTGGGTCAAGTAGCCGCGACAGGCAAGGGCCCAAAACCTATTCAGGCGACATCAAAATTACCTATCACAAAACAACCTGGTTTTGCAATGGGGGTCCCATGAGTTTTGGCCCCGGGCTCGGCGGCCACCTAGGAAACCTACCAAACCCACACATTTCTGAAAACTAGACACCCTGGGAGTCCAGCAAGGTATGGCTTGCGTGGGTCCCCCAACATTTCCCTACCCAGAATCCCCTGCAAACCTCAAATTTTGTTGAAAAAATCAATTTTTTCTCACATTCCTGTGAGGGGTAGTTGTAGGATCACCAGGCTGACACAAATTTCCTACCACCCAGCTTTCCCCCAGGTCTCCCGATAAAAATGCTACCTCACTTGTGTGGGTAGGCATAGTGGCTGCAACAGGAAATGGCCCAAATCATACTGTGGAGACTTCAAAATTACCTATAACAAAACTACCTGGTTTTGGGCAGGGTCACCTGGGGTTTTGGCCCCGGGCTCGCCGCCATCTGGAGAAACCTACCAAACCCACACATTTCTGAAAACTAGACACCCTGGGGAGTCCAATGAGGTATGGCTTGCGTGGATCCCCCAAAGTTTCCCTACCCAGAATCCCCTGCAAACCTCAAATTTAGCTGAAAAAAACACATTTTCCACATATTTTTGTGTGGAATCACCGTGGCGGCACAAATGTCCTGCCCCACAGCATTCTCCTGAGTGTCCCGAGTAAAATGATACCTCACTTGTGTGGGTGTGCAATGCAGAATTGGCTAAAAACGTATTTTTAAAAAAATGTAGCGCTTAGAATTCTCGGTGCTATACCCTTATTCCCTATGTTTTGGCCTCTTCCCAGTCACAGGCTCTTGCCCCACCCACACAAGTGAGGTATCATTTTACTCGAGAGACTGAGGAGAACGCTGTGGGGTAGGACATTTGTGCCGGCACGGTGATTCCACCCAAAAATATGTGGAAAATGTGTTTTTTCAGCTAAATTTGAGGTTTGCAGGGCATTCTGGGTAGGAAAACGTTGGGGGATCCACACAAGCCATACCTCATTGGACTCCCCAGGGTGTCTAGTTTTCAGAAATGTATGGGTTTGGTAGTTTTCCCTAGATGGCGGCAAGCCCGGGGACAAAACCCCAGGTGCCTCCCCCCCAAAACCAGGTAGTTTTGTAATAGGTAATTTTGAAGTCTCCACAGTATGATTTGGGTAATTCCCTGTTGCAGCCACTATGCCTACCCACACAAGTGAGGTACCATTTTTATCGGGGCACCTGGGGGAACGCTGGGTGGTAGGAAATTTGTGTCAGCCCGGCGATCCTACAACTTTCCCACACAGAAATGTGAGAAAAAATAGATTTTTTCAACAAAATTTGAGGTTTGCAGGGGATTCTGGGTAGGGAAATGTTGGGGGACCCACGCAAGCCATACCTTGCTTGATTCCCCCGGGTGTCTAGTTTTCAGAAATGTGTGGGTTTGGTAGGTTTTCCTAGGTGGCCGCCGAGCCTGGGGCCAAAAACTCATGGGACCCCCCCTTGCAAAACCAGGTTGTTTTGTGATAGGTAATTTTGATGTCGCCTCAATAGGTTTTGGGCCTTTGCCTGTCGCGGGTACTTGACCCACCCACGCGAGTAAGGTACCATTTTTATCGGGAGACCTGGGGGAATGCTGTGTAGAATGAAATTTGTGGATCCACGCAGATTCCAGAACTTTCCCACACAGAAATTCGAGAAAAAAGTGATTTTTTCAGCTAAATTTGAGGTTTGCAGGGGATTCTCGGTAGGGAAATGTTGGGGGACCAACGCAAGCCATACTTTGCTGGACTCCCCAGGGTGTCTAGTTTTCAGAAATGTGTGGGTTTGGTAGGTTTCCTTAGATGGCCGCCGAGCCCGGGGCCAAAAACTCATGGGACCCCCCCTTGTAAAACCAGGTTGTTTTGTGATAGGTAATTTTGAAGTCGCCTCAATAGGTTTTGGGCCCTTGCCTGTCGCGGGTGCTTGACCCACCCACACAAGTGAGGTACCATTTTTCTCGGAAGACTTTGGGGAACGCGGGGTGGGTGGAATTTTGTGAATCCACGCAGATTCCAGAACTTTCCACCACAGAAATGTGAGGAAAATGTGTTTTTTTGGACAAAGTTTTAGGTTTGCAAGGGATTCTGGGTAACAGAACCTGGTGAAAGCCAGTCAAGTCACCCCATCCTGGATTCTCCTGGGTGTGTAGTTTTCAAAAATGTATAGGTTTACTAGGTTTCGCTAGGTGCCGGCAGAGCTAGGGTTCAAAATCTACAGCTAGGCACTTTGCCAAAAAAGGGTCCGTTTTCACTGTGAAAATGTGGTGTTTCCACGTTGCGTTTTGTGCTGTTTCCTGTCGCGGGCATTAGGCCTACCCACACAAGTAAGGTACCATTTTTCTCGGAAGACTTTGGGAAACGCGGGGTGGGGGAAAATTTTGTGGATCCACGCAGATTCCAGAACTTTCCACCACAGAAATGTGAGGAAAATGTGGTTTTTTTAACAAATTTTTAGGTTTGCAAGGGATTCTGGGTAACAGAACCTGGTGAGAGCCAGTCAAGTCACCCCATCCTGGATTCCCCTGGGTGTCTACTTTTCAAAAATGTATAGGTTTGCTCGGTTTCCCTAGGTGACGGCAGAGCTAGGGTTCAAAATCTACAGCTAGGCACTTTGCAAAAAAAGGGTCCGTTTTCACTGTGAAAATGTGGTGTTTCCACGTTGCGTTTTGGGCCGTTTCCTGTCGCGGGCAGTAGGCCTACCCACACAAGTAAGGTACCATTTTTCTCAGAAGACTTTGGGAAACGCGGGGTGGGTGGAATTTTGTGGATCCACACCGATTCCAGAACTTTCCACCACAGAAATGTGAGGAAAATGTGTTTTTTGGGACAAAGTTTTAGGTTTGCAAGGGATTCTGGGTAACAGAACCTGGTGAGAGCCAGTCAAGTCACCCCATCCTGGATTCCTCTGGGTGTCTAGTTTTCAAAAATGTATAGGTTTGCTAGGTTTCCCTAGGTGCCGGCAGAGCTAGGGTTCAATATCTGCAGCTAGGCACTTTGCAAAAAAAGGGTCCCTTTTCACTGTGAAAATGTGGTGTGTGCATGTTGCGTTTTGGGCCGTTTCCTGTCGCGGGCACTAGACATACCCACACAAGTGAGGTACCATTTTTCTCAGAAGACATTGGGGAACACTGAGTGGGTGGAATTTTGTGGATCTATGCAGATTCCAGGACTTTCCACCACAGAAATGTGAGGAAAATGTGGGTTTTTTTACACATTTTTAGGTTTGCAAGGGATTCTGGGTAACAGAACCTGGTGAGAGCCAGTCAAGTCACCCCATCCTGGATTTCCCTGGGTGTCTAGTTTTCAAAAATGTATAGGTTTACTAGGTTTCCCTAGCTGCAGGCAGAGTTAGGGTTCAAAATCTACAGCTAGGCACTTTGCAAAAAAAGGGTCCGTTTTCACTGTGAAAATGTGGTGTGTCCACGTTGCATTTTGGGCCGTTTCCTGTCGCAGGCCCTAGGCCTATCCACACAAGTGAGGTACCATTTTTCTCGGAAGACTTTGGGGAACGCTGGGTGGGTGGAATTTTGTGGATCCACGCAGATTTCAGAACTTTCCACCACAGAAATGTGAGAAAAATGTGTTTTTTTGGACAAAGTTTTAGGTTTGCAAGGGATTCTGGGTAACAGAACCTGGTGAGAGCCAGTCAAGTTACCCCATCCTGGATTCCCCTGGGTGTCTAGTTTTAAAAAATGTATACGTTTGCTAGGTTTCCCTAGGTGCCGGCAGAGCTAGGGTTCAAAATCTACAGCTAGGTACTTTGCAAAAAAAGGGTCCCTTTTCACTGTGAAAATGTGGTGTGTCCACGTTGCGTTTTGGGCCGTTTCCTGTCGCGGGCACTAGGCCTACCCACACAAGTGAGGTACCATTTTTCTCGGTAGACATTGGGGAACGCCGAGTGCATGGAATTTCGTGGATCTATGCAGATTCCAGATCTTTCCACCACAGAAATGTGAGGAAAATGTGAGTTTTTTTACGCATTTTTAGGTTTGCAAGGGATTCTGGGTAACAGAACCTGGTGAGAGCCAGTCAAGTCACCCCATCCTGGATTTCCCTGGGTGTCTAGTTTTCAAAAATGTATAGGTTTGCTAGGTTTCCCTAGGTGCAGGCAGAGTTAGGGTTCAAAATCTACAGCTAGGCACTTTGCAAAAAAAGGGTCCGTTTTCACTGTGAAAATGTGGTGTGTCCACGTTTCGTTTTGGGCCGTTTTCTGTCGCGGGCCCTAGGCCTATCCACACAAGTGAGGTACCATTTTTCTCGGAAGACTTTGGGGAACGTGGGGTGGGTGGAATTTTGTGGATCCATGCAGATTCCAGAACTTTCCACCACAGAAATGTGAGGAAAATTTGTTTTTTTTGACAAATTTGTAGGTTTGCAAGGGATTCTGGGTAACAGAACCTGGTGAGAGCCAGTCAAGTCACCCCATCTTGGATTCCCCTGGGTATATAGTTTTCAAAAATGTATAGGTTTGCTAGGTTTCCCTAGATGCCGGCAGAGTTAGGGTTCAGAATCTACAGCTAAGCACTTTGCAAAAAAAGGGTCCATTTTCACTGTGAAAATGTGGTGTGTCCACATTGCGTTTTGGGCCGTTTCCTGTCGCGGGCACTAGGCCTACCCACACAAGTGAGGTACCATTTTTCTCGGAAGACTTTGGGGAACGCAGGGTGTGGGGAATTTTGTGGATCCACGCAGATTCCAGAACTTTCCACCACAGAAATGTGAGAAAAATGTGGTTTTTTTAACAAATGTTTAGGTTTGCAAAGGATTCTGGGTAACAGAACCTGGTGAAAGCCAGTCAAGTCACCCCATCCTGGATTCCCCTGGGTGTCTAGTTTTAAAAAATGTATAGGTTTGCTAGGTTTCCCTAGGTGCCGGCAGAGCTAGGGTTCAAAATCTACAGCTAGGTACTTTGCAAAAAAAGGGTCCGTTTTCACTGTGAAAAGGTGGTGTGTCCACGTTGCGTTTTGGGCCGTTTCCTGTCGCGGGCACTAGGCCTACCCACACAAGTGAGGTACCATTTTTCTCGGAAGACTTTGGGGAACGCGGGGTTGGAGGAATTTTGTGGATCTACGCAGATTCCAGAACTTTCCACCACAGAAATGTGAGGAAAATGTGTTTTTTTGGACAAAGTTTTAGGTTTGCAAGGGATTCTGGGTAACAGAACCTGGTGAGAGCCAATCAAGTCACCCCATCCTGGATTCCCCTGGGTGTGTAGTTTTCAAAAATGTATAGGTTTGCTAGGTCTCCCTAGGTGCCGGCAGAGCTAGGGTTCAAAATCTGCAGCTAGGCACTTTGCAAAAAAAGGGTCCCTTTTCACTGTGAAAATGTGGTGTGTGCATGTTGCGTTTTGGGCCGTTTCCTGTTGCGGGCACTAGGCCTACCCACACAAGTGAGGTACCATTTTTCTCGGTAGACATTAGGGAACGTCGAGTGGGTGGAATTTGGTGGATCTACGCAGATTCCAGAACTTTCCATCACAGAAATGTGAGGAAAATGTGGGATTTTTTACGCATTTTTAGGTTTGCAAGGGATTCTGGGTAACAGAACCTGGTGAGAGCCAGTCAAGTCATTCCATCCTGGATTTCCCTGGGTGTCTGGTTTTCAAAAATGTATTGGTTTGCTAGGTTTCCCTAGGTGCAGGCAGAGTTAGGGTTCAAAATCTACAGTTAGGCACTTTGCAAAAAAAGGGTCCGTTTTCACTGTGAAAATGTGGTGTGTCCACGTTGCGTTTTGGGCCGTTTCCTGTTGCGGGCCCTAGGCCTATCCACACAAGTGAGGTACCATTTTTCTCGTAAGACTTTGGGGAACGCGGGGTGGGTGGAATTTTGTGAATCCACGCAGATTCCAGAACTTTCCACGACAGAAATGTGAGGAAAATGTGTTTTTTTGGACAAAGTTTTAGGTTTGCAAGGGATTCTGGGTAACAGAACCTGGTGAAAGCCAGTCAAGTCACCCCATCCTGGATTCCCCTGGGTGTGTAGTTTTCAAAAATGTATAGGTTTGCTAGGTCTCCCTAGGTGCCGGCAGAGCTAGGGTTCAAAATCTGCAGCTAGGCACTTTGCAAAAAAAGGGTCCCTTTTCACTGTGAAAATGTGGTGTGTGCATGTTGCGTTTTGGGCCGTTTCCTGTCGCGGGCACTAGGCCTACCCACACAAGTGAGGTACCATTTTTCTCGGTAGACATTGGGGAACGCCGAGTGGGTGGAATTTTGTGGATCTACGCAGATTCCAGAACTTTCCACCACAGAAATGTGAGGAAAATGTGGGGTTTTTTTACGCATTTTTAGGTTTGCAAGGGATCATGGGTAACAGAACCTGGTGAGAGCCAGTCAAGTCACCCCATCCTGGATTTCCCTGGGTGTCTAGTTTTCAAAAATGTATAGGTTTGCTAGGTTTCCCTAGGTGTAGGCAGAGTTAGGGTTCAAAATCTACAGCTAGGCACGTTGAAAAAAAAGGGTCCGTTTTCATTGTGAAAATGTGATGTGTCCACGTTGCGTTTTGGGCCGTTTCCTGTTGCGGGCCCTAGGCCTATCCACACAAGTGAGGTACCATTTTTCTCGGAAGACTTTGGGGAACGCGGGGTGGGTGGAATTTTGTGGATCCACGCAGATTCCAGAACTTTCCACCACAGAAATGTGAGGAAAATTTGTTTTTTTTGACAAATTTGTAGGTTTGCAAGGGATTCTGGGTAACAGAACCTGGTGAGAGCCAGTCAAGTCACCCCATCTTGGATTCCCCTGGGTGTATAGTTTTCAAAAATGTATAGGTTTGCTAGGTTTCCCTAGGTGCCGGCAGAGCTAGGGTTCAAAATCTCCAGCTAGGCACTTTGCAAAAAAAGGGTCAGTTTTCACTGTGAAAATGTGGTGTGTCCACGTTGCGTTTTGGGCCGTTTCCTGTCGCGGGCACTAGGCCTACCCATACAAGTGAGGTACCATTTTTCTCGGAAGACTTTGGGGAATGTGGGGTGGGGGGAATTTTGTGGATCCACGCAGATTCCAGAACTTTCCACCACAGAAATGTGAGAAAAATGTGGTTTTTTTAACAAATGTTTAGGTTTGCAAAGGATTCTGGGTAACAGAACCTGGTGAAAGCCAGTCAAGTCACCCCATCCTGGATTCCCCTGGGTGTCTAGTTTTAAAAAATGTATAGGTTTGCTAGGTTTCCCTAGGTGCCGGCAGAGCTAGGGTTCAAAATCTACAGCTAGGTACTTTGCAAAAAAGGGTCCGTTTTCACTGTGAAAATGTGGTGTGTCCACGTTGCGTTTTGGGCCGTTTCCTGTCGCGGGCACTAGGCCTACCCACACAAGTGAGGTACCATTTTTCTTGGAAGACTTTGGGGAACGCGGGGTTGGTGGAATTTTGTGAATCCACGCAGATTCCAGAACTTTCCACCACAGAAATGTGAGGAAAATGTGTTTTTTTGGACAAAGTTTTAGGTTTGCAAGGGATTCTGGGTAACAGAACCTGGTGAGAGCCAATCAAGTCACCCCATCCTGGATTCCCCTGGGTGTGTAGTTTTCAAAAATGTATAGGTTTGCTAGGTCTCCCTAGGTGCCGGCAGAGCTAGGGTTCAAAATCTGCAGCTAGGCACTTTGCAAAAAAAGGGTCCCTTTTCACTGTGAAAATGTGGTGTGTGCATGTTGCGTTTTGGGCCGTTTCCTGTTGCGGGCACTAGGCCTACCCACACAAGTGAGGTACCATTTTTCTCGGTAGACATTAGGGAACGTCGAGTGGGTGGAATTTTGTGGATCTACGCAGATTCCAGAACTTTCCACCACAGAAATGTGAGGAAAATGTGGGATTTCTTACGCATTTTTAGGTTTGCAAGGGATTCTGGGTAACAGAACCTGGTGAGAGCCAGTCAAGTCATTGCATCCTGGATTTCCCTGGGTGTCTGGTTTTCAAAAATGTATTGGTTTGCTAGGTTTCCCTAGGTGCAGGCAGAGTTAGGGTTCAAAATCTACAGTTAGGCACGTTGCAAAAAAAGGGTCCGTTTTCACTGTGAAAATGTGGTGTGTCCACGTTGCGTTTTGGGCCGTTTCCTGTTGCGGGCCCTAGGCCTATCCACACAAGTGAGGTACCATTTTTCTCGGAAGACTTCGGGGAACGCGGGGTGGGTGGAATTTTGTGGATCCACGCAGATTCCAGAACTTTCCACCACAGAAATGTGAGGAAAATGTGTTTTTTTGGACAAAGTTTTAGGTTTGCAAGGGATTCTGGGTAACAGAACCTGGTGAAAGCCAGTCAAGTCACCCCATCCTGGATTCCCCTGGGTGTGTAGTTTTCAAAAATGTATAGGTTTGCTAGGTCTCCCTAGGTGCCGGCAGAGCTAGGGTTCAAAATCTGCAGCTAGGCACTTTGCAAAAAAAGGGTCCCTTTTCACTGTGAAAATGTGGTGTGTGCATGGTGCGTTTTGGGCCGTTTCCTGTCGCGGGCACTAGGCCTACCCACACAAGTGAGGTACCATTTTTCTCGGTAGACATTGGGGAACGCCGAGTGGGTGGAATTTTGTGGATCTACGCAGATTCCAGAACTTTCCACCACAGAAATATGAGGAAAATGTGGGTTTTTTTACGCATTTTTAGGTTTGCAAGGGATCCTGGGTAACAGAACCTGGTGAGAGCCAGTCAAGTCACCCCATCCTGGATTTCCCTGGGTGTCTAGTTTTCAAAAATGTATAGGTTTGCTAGGCTTCCCTAGGTGCAGGCAGAGTTAGGGTTCAAAATCTACAGCTAGGCACGTTGCAAAAAAAGGGTCCGTTTTCATTGTGAAAATGTGGTGTGTCCACGTTGCGTTTTGGGCCGTTTCCTGTTGCGGGCCCTAGGCCTATCCACACAAGTGAGGTACCATTTTTCTCGGAAGACTTTGGGGAACGCGGGGTGGGTGGAATTTTGTGGATCCACGTAGATTCCAGAACTTTCCACCACAGAAATGTGAGGAATTTTTTTTTTTTGACAAATTTGTAGGTTTGCAAGGGATTCTGGGTAACAGAACCTGGTGAGAGCCAGTCAAGTCACCCCATCTTGGATTCCCCTGGGTGTATAGTTTTCAAAAATGTATAGGTTTGCTAGGTTTCCCTAGGTGCCGGCAGAGCTAGGGTTCAAAATCTCCAGCTAGGCACTTTGCAAAAAAAGGGTCAGTTTTCACTGTGAATATGTGGTGTGTCCACGTTGCGTTTTGGGCCGTTTCCTGTTGCGGGCACTAGGCCTACCCACACAAGTGAGGTACCATTTTTCTCGGAAGACTTTGGGGAATGTGGGGTGGGGGGAATTTTGTGGATCCACGCAGATTCCAGAACTTTTCACCACATAAATGTGAGGAAAATGTGTTTTTTTTTTACAAATTTTTAGGTTTGCAAGGGATTCTGGGTAATAGAACCTGGTGAGAGCCAGTCAAGTCACCCCATCCTGGATTCCCCTGGGTGTCTAGTTTTCAAAAATGTATAGGTTTGCTAGGTTTCCCTAGGTGCCGGCAGAGCTACAGTTCAAAATCTACAGCTAGGCACTTTACAAAAAAAGGGTCAGTTTTCACTGTAAAAATAAAGTGTGTCCACGTTGGGTTTTGAGCCGTTTCCTGTCGCGGGCACTAGGCCTACCCACACAAGTGAGGTACCATTTTTATCGGGAGACTTAGGGTAACACAGAATTGTAGAGCAACTGTTATTACCTATTGACTTTCGATGCATTTCTGCCTTCCAAATGAAAGACAATGTATAAAAAAGAAGTCATTTTGAAAAATGACTTATAATTCTCATGCTAGTATGGGTACTCACAATTTCGGAAATGTGCAAATATCTACTGTTTCTAAACTCTATATTTTGTTCCAATTTTAGAAATACATAGGTGTCTTTCATACCGATTTGTCCATGTATATTTTCCCAAATGAATTGCTATATACCCGGTACATAATAAAAAAACATTGCAAGACGCTGCTCAGTTATTGGCTCTGGGTTTGTCGGGTTCTTGGTGAACCTACAAGTCCTATATATCCCCACAACCAGAAAAGTCCAGCGGATGTAACGGTATATTTCTTTCAAACAGCTGTCATAATTAGAAGAAGTTACAGGTGAAAACGTTGACACAAATGGCTGTTTTTTTCAACTAATTTTCATTTTTCCTATATTCAACAGTTAGTTTCTATAAAGAAACCTGGAAGGATCTACACAAATGACCCCTTGCTGAATTCAGAATTTTGTCTACTTTTTTAAAATGTATAGCTTTTCAGGCTCCATTATTGCTTTCATACCCATTTCTACCATTAACTGGAAAGAGGTTGAAAGCACAAAAAATAGCAAAAATAGGCTAAGTCCCAGAAAAATGCCAAAACTGTGTAAAACATTTTGTTTTTCTGACAAAAATCTGCTTGTCCCTGAAAGCTGGGAAGATGGTGATTTCAGCACCACAACCCCTTGTTTGATACCATTTTCAGGGAAAAAACCAGACGCTTTCATCTGTAGCCCTCTTTTCCCATTTTTCAAAAAACAAACAAAATTTACCTGTATTTTGGCTAATTTCTGGGTCCCCTCCAGGGGAATCCACAAACCCTGGGTACCTTTAGAATCCCCATGATGTTGTAAAAAAAGGACGCAAATTTGGCGTGGATACCTTATGTGGTCAAAAAGTTACAGGGGCCTAAGCGTGAACTACCCCAAATAGCCAAAAAAAGGCTTAGCACGGGGGGGGGGGGGAAAGGCCTAGCAGCGAAGGGGTTAAAAAAAAAAGGTTTCCTAGTTTAGGAATGCAAACACAGGAATGTTGTTCGGTTGTTCCTTGCAGGCAGTAGCGATCTGCCTAATTAATATTCACTAGGTGGGTCGTTCTATAACACCCCTGTGACTGATTAGTACTTAGGTCTTTTTTATTTATTTTTTATTTTTTATTAAGCAGTTCCAGAATATATATATATACGAAATAGCAGACAGTGATAAAACCAGCAATAAATTACATAAAAAGTTAACAATAAAAGGCAGTAGTTATATAAAAAAAGAAGGAATCTTATGAATAATATAGTACATCAAATATTAAAAAATAGCTAGATCCAATAAGCGGGTAGTTTAACCACAAATGCACAGTACTTTTTGGAGATATTTACAAGCAGATCGATCAATTAATTGGAGCCTATACCCAATAGTGCAGACCATTATTTCTGTTAATACCTTCCTATGGCCCCCTTACGTTTCTGGTCCATGCGGCAATAAATGACCAAGCCTTCTGGCCCCGGATTCTGGCCTGTCTACCCCTGCTGGCATAGATAGCCTTTTCTTGATTATAGATTCCCAGGAGCCTGGCGAGCCACATTTGGAAAGTTGGGGGATCAGTATCTTTCCATCTTGCTGCAAGTAATATCCTGTATACCGCTGTCCCCAGAAAAAGACAAAATTCCTCCTCTACGCTTAGCCCCAATGAACCATCATAACCAAGAATCAGCAAAGTAGGGGATAAATCTACTCTGTGTCCAAATACTTCTTACCAGTACCCCAATAGGCCTTTTTTTAGCAAAGTTAATTTGTCACAATCGTAAAACATATGAATCAGGGTAGCAGGCCCTAGTCCATATCTAGGACAGTGATCATCTATCCTTTTCCCCCATGTAAACAATTTAGCTGATGTAAAATATAGGTTAAAAATAGTTTTATACAATTGGGCTTTTAAGCTTGAGGATAAAAGTATTTTAGATGTTAAAGAAAGACTCATATAAATATCAACATCAGGATTAGCAAGCTTCAATGCCCAAGATGATTCCGTTTTTCCAAATCATCTGGGATCTTATCAAGGAGCAGGCTATACAAATTCCTAATTCTAGTAGATTTCCTAGATATGGTATCTAATAGTGGTATCTTATCAAGTTTAATCTTAGGGGTTTTTAAGGCAAGAATGTTTTTGATCTGAGCAAATTTAAAATACTGATTATTAGGAATATCAAAAACCCTTTGTAGTACAGAGAAATAAAAATCTTGTTCTCCCCCAGAAAAATCCCCGATTGTTCATACGCCCATCCTTTCCCACTTCTTTCCCATATCATCATTAACCTGGAATGATAATAGTGATGAATGCCACAGGGGAGTATATCTATTAAACTTCGGGATTGCCATAAAGCTAGAGACCTGCTTCCAAATTTTCCATGAACTACGGATTACCTTAAATTTAACCTTTTTATAATAGCTTGGCTCTAATTGTTTTAATAAGAGCCCTGGAGCTTTCTTCCCAGTAGAGAGTTCATATATAGTAGGTATTTTTAAACCTTGCTCTGTTCCATTATCATTCCCTATGATAAACAGAGAAGTCATTTGATGAAGAAGGGCCGCCCAATAATATAAAGTGATATTAGGGATTGCTAATCCACCCCTATATTGTGGTAGAGCTAAGTATTTCATTGATCTCCTAATTTTCCCATATTGCCATATAAAATTGGAAAATAAAGATTCTAATGTTTTCAAAATATTATCTTATATAGCCAGGGGTATAGCCCGGAACAAGTACAGTAGCTTTGGAAGCATGGTCATTTTTACATAATTGCCCCTCCCAATGATAGACAAATGTAAGCAGTTAATTCTCCTTAGATCATTCCCCATATTTTTAATCAAGGGTTCGAAATTGCATTTGTTGATTTCCTCTATTTTAGCGCTTATACAAACCCCCAAATAGGTAGCCATCTCTGCTTTCCTTGGGTCATTATACTTGATATTGTCTGTACAGAGAATAATAGTTTTCCCTTTGTTCAAAGCATACCCCGAGAAAAGCCCAAAACGCTCAGCGATTTTGTTTATTTCTAAAATGGCCTCAGCTGGGTTCGGTGTTAATACCGCCACATCATCAGCATAGGCCAATACTTTGGTCTCATAACTCCCAGTAACAATTGGCTTGATATTCTGGCTCTGTAGGAGTTTAACAACCAAGGGGTTAATATATAGAGCGAATAAAATTGGAGAACAAGGACAGCCCTGCCTCGTCCCTCTTGATATATTAATAATACTAGACTCGTTACCCATAAGTTGCAATCGGGCCCTTGGTTGAGAGTACATGGCTCTGATTGCTTTTATAAATTGGGGCCCAAACTTATTTATTTCAAGTAACTCCCATAAAAACTCCCAGGACACCCGATCGAAAGCTTTCTCAGCATCAAGGAGGATCATAGCCATCTGGCCCCCCGTCCCGGACATGATATCAAAAAGCGAGATAACTCTTCGGGTATGGTCGGTCGTTCCCTTGCCCGGGATAAAACCATGTTGCCAGGGGGAGACCAGACGTTCAATGACCCTCCCGAGCCGATTAGCCAGAATTTTAGAGTATAATTTAGAGTCTGAATTAATCAGGGAGATTGGTCGATACGAAGATGGGTTGTCCACCGGCTTACCTTTCTTAGGAAATATTATTATATCGATCTCTTTCCAAGACTCAGGGGGGGGGTTCCACTAAATTGCACTCCCTTGAACAGGTCCAGTAAGAGAGGTATTATTATTGTTCCTAAGATTTTATAAATCTCTAGCGGGATTTTGTCGGGTCCTGCGGCTTTCCCCGAAGCCATACCTAGCAGGGCTAAATGAACTTCTTCTATAGTAATTTCCTTTTCTAGTTCATCTCTTATTAGCCAATCCAAACCCCCTCCAGGTTCAGTACCTGCGGTCAGTTCTGTTAGGGCTTGCCTAACTTCAGCCGTGTCCATCTTGATATCATCTTGGTACAAAATTTGATAATACCGTTGAAACTCTTTAATGATATCCTCCGGATCTGTATATTCTTGTCCATCTATTTTAATAGAGGGTATTGCATTAAGAGAGATCTTTTGCCGGGTACGTAGGGCTAACCTCTTGCCTACCATCTCTCCGTTTTCATATGACCCATTCCGATGTGATTGAAATGCTTCAGCTGATCTCTGGGTTAGCCAGCTATTTAATTCTGTTTTTAAAGCAATTATTCGGTGCAGAATGTGGACCCCATCTTGTCCCTGTATTATTGCTAAGACATGTTCTTCTTCAACTATAGCCAGCTCCCGTAAAATTTCCTGATTTTTACTTTCCTGCTCCTTCTTTGCTCGGGCCGTATAGCTAATGGTTTCCCCTCTGATAGTGGCCTTAAAACAGTCCCAGACAACCCCCCTGGCCGCGCTGAAACGATTCATATCGAAATATTTTTGTGCCCAATCCCTAATAAATTCGATGTAGTCTTTATTCACAAGGAGCTTTCTGTCAAACGTCCATTTAGTGCGAGGTCTTATAAAGTTGGTTGATTCTATTTCTAAAATCAGAGGATTATGATCCGATATTAATTTAGGGAGCTTCATAATCTCAGCCTGCGCTAACAAATCTCTTGTTCCGAGGAAATAATCAATCCTGACATATTTATTATGCGGGCAGGAGAAGTACGTGTAGCCAGGGTCGGACGGATTTTTTAAATCCCAGATATCCACCAGGCCATGGCTGCTTTTAAGATAGCTTAGGGCCCTGTAAACTCTAGGCTTCCGACCAGAATATCCACCCTGCCTTTGTTTCCCAGAATCTATATCTAGGGAGATGTTTAAATCTCCGCAGAAAATTAGAGAATTTGGCCAAGTGGCAAGCTCTATTTCAAGATCCTCAAATATTTGAGGGTCATCTTGATTTGACCCATAAACCGAGCATATCGTAATTCCGGATATAAGTTCTACTATGACCCATCTCCCCAACGTGTCCACTACCTTGCGCTTAGCTAACCCTAGTGATATTTTAGCTAGGATGGCCACCCCGCGGATATTAGAAGTCTGAGTTGTACAGGCAAGAGTGTTATAGCCACCAACTTTTAATAATTCTCTTTTCTCCCAAGGAATGTGTGTCTCCTGTAAACAGACTACATCCATAGAGTTAAGCCTAATTATTTCAGCATAGCGAACCCTCTTAGCCCTATCGTTCAACCCCGCCACGTTCCATGAACAGATCGTTATCTTCCCCATTGAGATTTAGTTCCAAGCTCCAGGAATCCCTTTATTAATAACCTGATGCCCCCATGTTCCTCCACAATATAACTTGCCTTCAGTCTTTCATTAATCTCTTTTAACTGCTTCTGTATTTCATTACTAAATCTGGAAATGCTTTTTTTATCTTGCTTTTTACCCCCTCCTCCCCCCCTCCTCCTCCCCCCTCCCACCACCCTAACACACCCACCTCCCCTCCTGAGGCGTACAGACTCAATCTAGAGTCTGTTCGTGATGAAAGTACGGCACGTGGCCAGAGCTCTGGTGTTAAGACCTTCCGCTAATACTTAGTAGATGCTGCTCATAAATTTCCATCTCACGCGGTTGCTCTTTAAAGGTGTATTTAATTTCCAAGTATTTCTTTTTTTTTTTTTCTACCACCCCCTTTTTTTTTTTTTTCTTCCCTTTTCCCTTTTCCCTTTTCCCTTTTCCCTTTCCTTCTTTTTCCCCCTTAGACACCTTTCAAACATACCAATTATACCAAAAACACGCCAAACGCAAAGAAAACCCTACGAGTATCCAGTGCTACCTTATCCCTTTATATTAGATTAACTCTCCCCCTTATAATAATTATATTCTCCGGCAACCCTTAGTGTTTTACTTGAATCTGAGTCTAACCTAGCCAGACAGACAATCCAGATATTCTCTAGCCTTTATTTCGGACAAGAAGAATTTTGTTTGCCCTCCCCAGATCACTTTAAGACGAGCTGGATTATTCAAATAGGCCTGCGCATTCTTATCTTGGAATGGCTTGATTAACTGGCGCAACCTCCACCGCCTTTCGACGGTGGAGTGACAAAAATCTGGGCGAACAAAGTAGGAGATCTCATTCCTAGTTCTCTTTGATTCCGGTCTGGCCTTCTCAAAAACCGCTTGACGCAGTAAGAAATTGCCAAAGTATACCAAGATGGCACAGGGAAAAGCCCCAGCCTTTGCTGGTTGTTTCAGAGCAAAGGGGACGCGATGAGCGCGTTGCACTTCCAAGGCCCAATTCCACTCAGTAAGTTCTGGCAAAGAGTCTCGAAGTAAGTCCACCACATATAAGCGAATGTCCCCCCCCTCGACCCCTTCGGGAACCCCCAGCATGCGTAAATTGTTCCTCCGCTGGCGATTCTCGAATTCCTCTAATTTCCATTTGACATCGACCAGCTGTGCCTCATGGGAGTCCACTCGCGTTTGATTTGAGGCCAGCTCAGATTCATTAGAAACAATCCTAGATTCTAATTCCGTCAGCCGCTCCCCAAATGCGCGGCATGTCTTAGTTAGCTTTCGGACAACCCCTTGCACCTTACGCATGGCAGCTTGAGCCTTGCGCCCATCTTGGCGCATTTCTTCCCAGTGCATCGAGATGGCCTGGAAAATAGCACTTAGTTTTGGGGCGGTTGTTCCTGGATGCTCTGAACTAAGCGGATCGGGGTGAGAGATGTGAGAGGGATTGGTGAGCTGATTCGTGGGAGTGTAGTCCCAGGCCAGGTCCTTTGCCCCCTGTTTTTTCTTCTTTTTCTTTAGGATAGTTTTTAATTTAGAGCCAGGATCGTCTCCCTGATCACTGCAGCTCTCATCCGTCGTAGAAGGGATGTCATCCGACCACTCACCCCCGACTGATAGAGAAAAAAAGTCACTAGGCTCTTTTTCGAGCTCCGTATCACCTATATTGGTTCCGCTGATTTTAAGGGCAGGTTGGGGCTGGGATTGGTAAGATTGGTCAGTTCCATACAGTTGTATCTGGGATGACTGTGGTGGGATAAATATTATGTTCCCTCTCCCTATTTCCTCAATCGTATCCAGTGGGTCCCCTGGATTGTTAATACTGGGGGGAGTCTTAATTACTATATCTCCATCGGGTCTCCTCAAGCTCTCTACCCCCCCAGTATCCATCACAGTTAGAGTCGCATACACGGGGGGAGAGCCGGACGTACCTTCCTTATCAGCAGGTCCCCTGTCCCTTGCACTCGGCTCCGGGTTAGGAGAGCCCTCTGTCTCTGCCTCGCTCCGTGCTTCTGGTGTAACCTGAATCGCTCTCAGGACCTCGCCGTCAGCCACAGCACTCGCGTTCACGCTCCCTTTGGGAACAGCCTTGCTCTTCCCTTCCTGACCCGGAACTGCTTTCCCGGCCGTCCCTCGCAGCAGATCAGCCACAGTAGGGCCGGCCGGGCGCCCCTTCTGCATTGCCCCGCCTCTTCCACGTTTCTGAGTCTGTGTGGGCGACCCCAATGCTCCCGGCGCTGCAACTTTCTCCCCTCCGGCATCTCCCGACTCAGACGTCCCCCGTAGCACCAGCCTGGCAGTCCTAGCCTTGGCAGCCGCCGCAGCTACAGCCGTCTTGGGACCCATCACTTCAGGTTTAGCGGTTTCCGTGCACCCAGCACGCTCCGTTCTGTCCGCGAGCGACAGGTAAGAGTTCCCGTCAGCCTTGCGGATTACTCTGCCCAGGTATCGCAATACGGCCAGACCAATGATAGTTCCGACCAAATGCAAGTATCTCCCATTCGGCTTTAACACTTCCTCGCAGGTCCCCGTGTTCATTTCCTTTTCAGGTTCTTCTTAGTTTCAGCATCTTCGGTTGATTTTCTCAAGCTCTCTTGGCTTTGTGCGCACAGCAGTCTCAAGCAACCGCCATCTTGCCTCTTCGATTAGTACTTAGGTCATGTTGTAAAATAAGAGACAGTTTGAAAAGAGTCTGTGGCCAATTTACGACCAGGTTTTGCAACCAATCTCTTAGTACATCTGACTTCTCATAATTTTGATCTTGATGACAAGTAAGTTCTAGCTATGGACACCCAAAATTCTCATTTGTAACCTCATGTCTGCAGAGCAAGATGGACAATTTCCATATGCGAATAAATCTTAAAGAGGGGACACCTGCGCCATATAGTCAGTTAAGCTTTAAAAACAACCACTTTTTTTAAATTTTACGTTTGTTTTTATTAGTTTTTGTGGGAAAACCAATAAAATAAGCAGCAACACCTGGTACAGCGTAAAGGAACATCATTGCAGCAAAATCCAGCTACCATTGATGTAGAATTATGAACACTGAAGCATATATATCTTCACATTTATCATCCTAGATCCCATGAAGGTCTTTATTAAGTGCAGTATACTCTGTTTGCATCGTGAAAGCCCATCTTTATCTAGTAACAGCCCCTACCCTCACCTCAGATTGCCAGCTGTCTTTGGGAGATTGTTATGTTTGAGCAGTGGCAGTATTGTGAGATGGTCGAAGGGATGATGCAGTCAAGTGTCGCAGTAAGTATGCCCGGATCACCTATTTATTGTATGCAAAACTCCAGAAAGTCGCCACCCCCGAACACAGACATGCCAAGTGAAGGAAGTCAGCAATTATGGTGCCACAAACGGCATTGTCGCTAAGCCCAGCCTGGACATACTCTTTGGTGTGTGACATAGTCAATATAAGACGTTTACATGAATTAGCTTACATTTATTAGCCATTCAATAGAACTCTGGAGCACTCCAAGATTGTAAATCATAAATGTTCCACAAAGTAGGCCATAAGTGTACAGTTTCTTTATTTTCACTGCTCCAGGTAGTTGTGTCAAATCTTGTTTGGACAATAGCTTCAAAACTTAAAATTCAGTAGCATACAGCCAACACATGTTTCGCCTCACCTAAGACAACTTCAAGGCTTCAGATATCTGTGAGAATAAAACTCCTCAAATCTTCCAGTCAAATATTCAGATAGTATCCCATATAATTGTGTCTAATCTCGGTCAACCATGATAAGCTGGAAAAGTGACAGCCTTCTCCTGTTCAGTGTCCAAAGTATTGTGAAATGGTTAAAGGGATGATGCAGTCAAGTATTGTCATATGTATGCCCAGAGCACCTATTTATTGTATGCAAAATATAAGTCCAGAAAGCTGCCACCTCCGAGCACAGACATGCCAAGTGTAGGAAGTCAGCAATTAGGGTGCCATATCTGGAACAAATGGCATTGTCTCTAAGGCCAGCCTGTGCATACGCTCAAGTGTGTAATATATCCTATGTTAGAACTTTACATGAATTAGTCTAAATTTATAGTTGGGCGAGAGATAGGGCCTGTTTGGGCACAGCAAATTTCCACTGGTTATCAGTTAAGCGCGGGACTGTGCCTGCAGGCCATGTTTGATTTGACAGTCGGAGTACAGATGGGTGGTGTGTTCGGCATAGTGGCAGAGGGTTTACATAACTAGTCATCTAGGGGATGCGGATTCCAGCAAGAGCACCAAAGCGGGGAACAACGATGGCTCCTCAGGGAAATTATGACTGATAGTTTTTCAGCTTTCGCAGAGTTGAAAGAACAGAAAGATGTCTAGTGGAGTATGATCGTCGACTGCACAGACACTCTCAAAGGTGAGGAATTTGTCCTCTGGATATAGGACTGCAAGTGTGTGTAGCTGTAGTAAGTGCACAAACTTTGTTCAAGAATTTTGCTTTGTTGTAAATGGAATTATGGGATTATGAGCCAGTGGGATGGCCAGTGCATATATCTGATCATTTTATTATGTTTATTTCCTAGGTGGGACGCTTGGCCAGGGAGCAAATGATTGTATTGAGAGGATGGGAGCAGGTTGCATTGGTCTCGACAGCAGTGTGTGGCTATAGGGTGATTCCAGATGTGTGTGTAATGTGCTTGTGCGCATAGATTATACAGCTCAAAATCGGTTGCCATGATGCCTCCCTTCTTGAATGCAAGTGTAAGCATTTCCCATTTACGCCTCAGTTGAAAATGTCAGTCGTAGCATGCACGATCTCATTCTTTCAAAGAAGGGTCATGGGAATGTTGAGGAGCAGGCATAGGAATTGGGGCCAGATATTAATTTTCGGCAGCGCAATTATGCCTGTTAAGGACAGTCTCATATTAATCAGCAGAGATATTTGTTATTTCAGTCTACCAATTGCCCTACTATAAGTTTTACAGATAGAGGTTCTCCATATCTCTGCTCATCTATATCCAAAGGTAGTTCACCTAGCATGTACACCATTTGAGGAGGTACACAAGAGTGCACTCAGCTGCTGATGCAGTGAGGGTAAACATAACTGATTTAGCACACTTAGGGCCAGATGTAGGTAATTCTGAAATACCGAGTCCTTAATAGCGATTTTTACCGATTCGCTATTAAGAACTCGGTATTTCAGATGTACGTAAAAATCGGTAAAAATTACCGAATCGGTAATAATCGGTAAAAATTAACGATTCGGAATGAATCGGTAAAAATAATTAAAAAATCGGTAATTGTCGAATCAGCCAATCCTGTGCTTCCTCATTACCTCACAACCAGGAAGTGGCCACACCCATGCAGCTGCACTGATCCTGAAGCTGTTTGAGAGGCAGGGAGCACAGCAAACAAGCCAGGAGCAACTCTTTAAACTTTTTGCTGACAACACTGAGCAAATATGGCCAATCAGGAGAGGGAGAAGGGCCAGCTGAACGCAGGAGAAAACATAAATTCAGTGAGAGGGAGCTGGAGGTCCTTATTGAGGAAGTCACAAAGGACCACGACAAACTTTTTGGGAAACAGTCTCTGCACGTGCCTGAATCCCAGAAGAGGCAGATATGGCTGGTCATCCAAGAAAAGATCAACGCCATTGGAGTAACCCAGCGCTCCATTGAGGACCTCAAAAAACGCTGGTATAACCATAGGAAGCGTGCAAAGGAGAGGCTGGCAGAGAGAAAGAAGCAAGCCAACCTGACAGGTGGAGGGAGAAACACAGCACCTGCACCAACTGCCCTGGATCTCCTGGTCGAGTCCACCCTCCAGCCGGAGAGTGTGAGTGGGATTGGGGATGCAGACAGCTCAGCCAGAGCTGGCAACAAACAAGGTAAGATGCATGCACTGCATGCTGTGCCCCCCACTCCCTAACCCCAATCCCCAATGAGGCATTGTGAATCCCACTCCAGTACATGTTTTACTAAAAACCAGCAATGCATTATGGGAGATGTATTCAGAAGTAACACTTGTCAGAACAGTCAGTCCACTGAACCAAAGGCATGTGACACACATCAGCAATTAGCAAGCAGAGGACAGTCAGTTTTATTGGCAGGCATGACATTTATTATTACGCAAATGCTGCCAGACAAGTGAGCAAATGTACATTCTGTCTCCACAGGCGAGCCATCGCGCAGGGCTGCAGAGGGGAGCACAGGAAAGGCACCCAGGAGAGAGAGGACACAGGAGGAGGAGGTCCTGTCGCCTGCAGGGCACACCACCCACCACCACCACCACCACCACCATCACCACCACCACCCCCATCACCACCACCACCACCACCACCACCATCACCACCATCACCACCATCACCACCATCACCGAGAGCCAGAGGCATGCAGTGGCCAGCCTACGGCAGATGGAGGTGCCGAGGAGGACAGCATGGGAGGCCAACAGTCCGCGGTTGCTGAGGATGCCAACGGTGCAGGCTCACAGTCCCCCACTGAGCGCCCCCACACAGGTGCCAGACGCCGCAGGGCAAGGGCATCCAGTTCAGCTTCACAGGGCGAGGATCAGAGTGTGTTTGCCGGTCTTGAGGGGAACATGCTCAAGGTGCAGCGCCTGCAAGGCAAAGCAATAAGGTCAGTCCAGCGGCAGATGGTACGAATGAATGGGCACATGCTGCGAATCGAGAAGGGCATCAGTAGCATGAAAAATACTGTGGCTGAGGGCATGAGGGACATGTCCGAGGCAGTGAGGCTGCTGTGCAGCAAATTGGATGAGGACCGTTTGGCCAGGCGCAGGGAGAGGCAAAAACTTGACAACTACACCAAGGCGGTGAACCGCCTCTCCACTGCCACCTCTCTGCTCTGCAGGCGCTCGGTGGCCATGCAGGAGGAGATGGCCCACTGCAGCCGTGACGTGGCAAGGGGGCTGGTCACAGTGACCAGTGCACTAGAAGTGCTACAGACAAACCAGGTTGCCACTACAGGTGATGGGGGGGATAGTGAAGAGGCTACTAGCCGCAGTAGCATCACACCCCCTATAACGGAGTCCAGGAGGCGCAGCGAACGTCACAGCGCTGCCACAGGACAGACTGCCAGTGAGGACAGTGTGCCCAAGGAACGCAGCAGTGCTGCGCATGGGCGCAGGAAGTAATGCCAGCCATCACATGGTTTACCGATATGGGTGATGTAACCCTTTTTGGTTTTGTAACCTGCATTAAAATTTGGCCTGGCATGTGAAACCATTCATGTTGTGGTGGTGTGCTATGGCAATTGAACACCGTCACTGGCTGTGTCTCCTTACTTACTCAGAAATAGTTGCGTGTTATCTCTGCCCGTCTATGTCTCCCATCTGGTGCTGCTGCCACACCTGCTGCGCTGTGCTCTGGCTGTGGACAGTCCTCATCCTCGTCCTCAGAGTCAGTTAGTTCCACTGCTGTTCCTTTCTTTGTGGCAAGGTTATGCAGCATGGCACATGTTGCTATTATTTTACAGCAGATGATGGGGCGGTACTGACGTGCACCTCCACTTTTGTGGAGGCAGCGGAACCTGCTTTTTAAGAGTCCGAAGGTGCGCTCCACAACGTTGCGCGTGCTTTTATGTGCCACATTGTATCTTCTCTCACTTGGTGAGGATGGGTTGAGGTGTGGAGTCAGGATAAATGCCCGCACGGCATATGCGCTGTCACCTAAGTGAGAAAGGAAGTGCCATTAATATGGGTCACCAACACATTCATCCAAGGTATACATCAGGGTGTGTCACATTGATTACCTAGCAGGTATCCTTCTCCAAATTCACCCCCAGCCAGACGTGTGTAGATCCCACTGTTCCTGAATATGTAGGAGTCATGGGCACTCCCTGGAAATTTGGCCACAATGTCAGTGATGATGTGGTCCGCATCACATATCACCTGCACGTTGATGGAATGCGTAGATTTGCGGTTCCGGTATATATACTCTGTAGCTGCAGGTGGGCAGATTGGTATGTGTGTCCCATCAATGCACCCTATTACATGTGGGAACTGTGCCTTTTGGTAAAAATCCAGCTTTGTCTTCTGCAGTTCCGCCTGTGTGCTGGAGAAGCGTATGTAGTGATGCATTCTTTGCATCATGGCATCCAAGAAAGAGTTAAAGAAACGGGACAGGAAACTCTGTGACACACCACCTGCCACAGCTATCACCCCCTGGTAACTTCCTGATGCAAGTAGGTGCAGGCTACAGAGCACCTGAACATGTGTTGGTATTGCGTGCACCCTTGGTGTCTGTTGCTCCAGGAGTGGGTGCAGGTCCCGTATCAGGTCTAGGATGGTTTGGGGGTGTAGCCTGTACCTCTCATGGATTTCAGCCTCAGTCAGTTGGAAGAGTGTAACGCGCAGTCTATACACGCGCTCCTCCCGTCTCCAGATCCTCAGTCCTGCTGCTTGCAAACGTAGCCGCCTTGCAATTACGTAGAGGGCCGCCATTGTGTTCACACTGTTGCATTTTGGGGCTGTTTAAATGCAGTGCACCTGATTGCCACCTTCTTTGAGTAATCAGTGGTAATTAGCGACTCCTAAATACCGAAATATCGAAAATTCGGTATTACCGATTTTTGGTACATCGGATTTGCGATTATTTAAGGATTTCTTATTTATCGAATCGGTATTGAGGTGTTTCGGTGTCTGCTAATCGCTAATTAAGGAATCGGTAACTGGTTTCCCTTATTTTTACCGATTCCTTATTTGCGATGGCGTTCGGTGTTACCTACATTGAACATGGCTGAATACCGGTCGGTAACGCTGAAATTCGCAGAATTTCAGCGTTACCGACCGGTATTTAGCCACCTACATCTGGCCCTTAGTTGTGATTTCTGACAAATGGCTAAATCTAAGAAATTCTGTAATAACAGAAAAGAGATTAAGGGCAGTATAACAAATGTATAATGTAACATCATCAGCATAGAGTAACCGTTTAGTCTTAAAAGACCCCTCTCCACACAAGAAAAATCCCATACCAATTTATAAAAATAGAGTAAATTTTAATAAGCAGTTCTCGCATTGCTGGTCTTCGCTGATGGTTGCTGTAGTACGAAGAGTCGGGTTCATCGAAGCTTCACGTTGGAGGTCGTTGTGGGCGGCAGAGTCTCAGCACAAACGGGCACGTTCTTGGTCATGAAGAGCCTAACACCTAGGATTTTGCCCTTCTTTCCAGATTACTGCAATCTGATGCCAGCCAGAGGTCCAGGATCTTCGGAGGCAACTCTTGGGGATAAGGGACTCCATCTAGCAGAGGCCAGTGGGGTTCAGGCAGGCCCGGTTGCAGGTCTAGTAAGCTGGGCAGATATAGGACAGGTCTCTGGAGCTTGATATGTGCTTGCAGCTTATAAAGTAGGGCTGCCGGCTAGCCCTTAGAGTCACTCTCGTGGTCCTGGGTTCAAGGAACCGGTCCAGGCATCCTTCCTCAGGCAGCAGGGCAGTGGGCTAGCAGGGCAGTCCTTCAAAGCCGCAGGGAAGCAGGCCAGTCCTTCTTCTGAGTCTTCCACAGGTCTAGAAGTGAATTGATGAGTTGCTCGGAGGGTCCAATATTTTATACCTGCTGCCAGCCTTTGAAGTGGGGGGATTCCCTATACTACCCCCACCTCTGGTTCTTGAAAGTGCTTCCCTTACCCTGCCAAGACTCAAAGTTGTCTAGGGTTACAAAAGACTGGTGTCAGGATTCTTTGTGTGTGTTCTGGAGGCAGCCCTTTGAAATGTAAGTGGGGCAGGGAACAAGACTCCGCTTCAACACCTAGTCCCCCTTTGTCTCACTATTTGGGAGGGATAGACAAAGGCCAACTCCAAAGCTATTTACAGGCATGTAACCCAGGACACAGGTAGCAGGCACCAAATGGTTAGGAGTCGGACAAGAAAATTGCAACTTTCTAAAAGTGGCATTTTTAGAACTGTGACTTAAAATCCGACTTTACTATTATAAAGGATTTTAAATTACAATTTGTTTGAGTGCAAACATCATTTTCCTATTCAATCCCAAACTTAAGTTATCACTTAATAAGTGTAATAAGGTAACCTAATGTTATCCTGTGGGAGAGATAGGCCTTGTAACAGGGAAAAACAACTTCAGAATATTTTCACTACAAGGAGAACTCAAACGTAAACCCGAATGTCCTACATTTTGTATACAATGCACCCTGTCCTATTAGCCTTTATGGCATACCATAGGGGTCACATATATGTTTTAAAAAGGAAGGCATATGCCTGGCAAAAGAGGTATTTTGCCAGGTTGAACTGGCAGTTTAAAACTGCACTACAGGCTGCAGTGGCAGGCCTCAGACATGTTTTCAAAGGCAAAATTAGTGGGTGGCACAAAGAGTGCTGCAGGCCCACTAGTAGCATTTAAGTTACAGGCCCTAGGTACATGTATTACCATTTATTAGGGACTTACAAGTAAATTAAATCTGCCAATTGGGTGTAGGTCAATTCTACCATGTTTTAGGGAGCGAGCACAGGCTCTTGAGCATGGGTTAGCAGTGGTAATCTGCAGAGTCCTAAAGCCAACAAAAATGAATTTTTCAAAATAGGAGGGGTCAACGCAAAATGTTTGGGAGACTGCTACCCAAGGGTGTCAGGTCTAACAGTGGGGTGCACCAGCAAGCATGCCAGCCCAATGGTGTCTATGTATGAAGTGAAGTCTACCTGTGCTGTATCAGATTTAGATCGATAATGGTCAGCATAGAATGCAGTGAATAATTGCAGAATTTCATAAGCCTTGCGCACCACAGAGCCATCCTCCACAGTCATGTCAATGATGTCACATTTGGCCCACGGGTGATGCCAATGTTCTGCCCGGCCTGTCGCCCTCCCTGTTCTTTTTGCTCCTGGAATCCCTTTCCACGTAATTGACCTCCCTCTCTGCCACTTCCTTATATTCTACAAGTTTAATTTGGATTGTTGCCAATACCATTGCGTCTTGCACTATAAAGTAGTTACTTTCAAGCACAGGAATCTTCTCTTAGAGACCAGCAAGGTGGCCATGGAGTCCTTTCAGGATCCCTGACTGTTTAGCTCCCAGAGGGTGCTAGCACTATCTATTGACTTTTCATTGCTGTAGACATTTTCGATTTAAACAGAGAATCCTGCAGTGCATTAGGTGTAGCATCGAAGTGAAGGCTCTTTGGCTTAGGTTTGGGAGGGCCATCTCAATAAGGGTCAAGGCATGATCACAGAGGGTTCTAGACAGATCCTCTACTAACTAAGTCCAGAAGTTAACATCTATGGTCCCCAGCCAGTAATCGATGTCGGACCATGTGTTATGTGCACTGTGACTCATATGCCCTCTCTAGTCAGAGACTGCCTTGCGTTTCATTTTTGTATTAGACTACTGTCAGCCATTATGGTTTCTATCTTTGTTGAAGACAGTGGACGGGGATGAGATACACTGGATCTGTCCTGGCCTGGGTCGGGGGCAACATTGAAGCCCCTTCCCCACAGAATTGTTTGGGGGTTGAGTTGTGCAATTTTCAACCACACTTCCTGGAAAAAAGATGAGCAGTTCATGTTGGGGCCGTGTACGCAGACTATGGTCACAATGATGCCCTGTAAGTTACCATGTAGAATAAAGTATCAGCCCTCTCAGCCACCTTCAATCTACAGGGGCCTTAGTGGGGTACCCTTACAAATTATGACAGCAGCCCGTCTGGCATGAGCAGAGTATGACACCATGTCCACAACACGCATCCATTTTGCTTTAAGTCTGGATGACGTTCGGTCTGTAAAATGAGAATCTAGTAGGAGAGCAAAGTCGAGATTATGTCCTGTTTACGCAAGTAAACAACTTGCAAGATTTTTGCAGAATGTTCCGGCCTCTCAAATTCCAATTTAGAACACTGTCACCACTCATTTCTATCTAGGTGACGACAGTGTATAGATAAGTGTCTATAGACCGTTAATGCATCGTCCGATGGCCGTTTAGGTGCCCCGCACAGTGTGTCCATGCTGGTATTATGGGATCAGCATGGTAACATTATAGACAAAAGTCACCCTCTCTGTACCTTCCACCCCTTCAAACATGCCAGACAAAGTCACATTCCAGCAGGTTTTCAGCATTTTTTGAACAATGGTAGTGGATTTAGGGATGCCAAGAATCCCTAAATTGTTGTCATTTTTAGCCTTGATCACCACCTGAATGTGTTCCATGTGCAGCAGTTTCTTACAATACCCAGGAGCACTGTCTTCTGCATCTGACATCCTCTGCTTGAGATTGCCTATAGTTATGATTTTTAATACGCTCCTTCATGTGGCCAAGCCTGTCTGTCAAGGTATCAATCTTTGAGCCAATCTAGATTAGATTCTGTTTCATCAGAGTGAAAAGGGCACAGAGGTCTTGCTTGAGTGGGGCCGCCTGGCTTGTCTG
Organism: Calotriton arnoldi; assembly: GCA_963921515.1. Classification (NCBI taxonomy): domain Eukaryota; kingdom Metazoa; phylum Chordata; class Amphibia; order Caudata; family Salamandridae; genus Calotriton; species Calotriton arnoldi. Next base: position 2,911,082 of record CAWUFW010001260.1, on the reverse strand, counting down.
AGGTGAGTTGTTGATCTGTAGCACCTCTTGACCTATCAGCCTTGTTACCTGCGCGGATTCAAATGCTGTTTTGGCTTGCTTGCTGTCTTTTTTTCCCTTGTTTGTGAAACAAAGGGGTGACTGTCAGGCAATCTGTCAGGTCCGCCCTGCGTGAATTACATCTGCAGCAAATGTTTTCCCAGATAGGTGCAGAGGCGAGGGCCTGGCAGAGAGTTACCTGCCAAGGGAGGCCACTCCAAGGGTGTTTCGGCCAGGTTAGAAACAGAGGTCGCCCAGGGGATCAAATAAAGTTATCAATTTACATATTGGCAACAATGGCAGCAGGTCCAGTGACAGATCCTCATGGCTTTCACTGCAAGTGCAATAAATTGGGTCCCACCACTTCCCATTAATGCAGCGCTGCACAAGCAGATCCGGGGTACACTAGTGACCCAGCCTGGGCAGGAAATGCGTGGGTGAGAGGCCTCAGTCCCCTTAGTCTAGGCTTCTGTTGTTCATGTCTTTAACCCCAGAGGGGAACACAGCGTCAAAACCAGGTCAGGCCACCCCAGTCACAAGTACCTCACCTTTGACAGGTAGTGACTCCAGCCACACAGACTCAAGCCTTATGAGGACCTGTCTTGCTCACTCGTCCCTCGCTGGATCAGAAATGGTAGACACATTCATTTTTCATGTTCAGTGCATTTGCTGTTGTGATGGGGGCCTGGTAGGAGGCCTTGGCCTCAGCACCTACTCTGTCCACAGGCAGCTCCTGGGAGTGAGCGTGGGCCACCTCCCAGCAGCCACACGCCAGACCTCCCTGGCAGAGAAGCAGCTGGGCGCCGGCCCACAGCAGGCCCCAGAGCATGGCCCGTGCCAGAAGCCCCAGGAGCCCCCCCACCCACTCCAGCATGCTCGTCCACATCCCTGCACAATTACTCACAGACTCTCCAGGGGCAGGCATCACTCTTCAAGTGGCCGCCTTTGAGGAAGATGATGGTAGCACACTGAACCCGGTCTACAGTCTTCAGCAGCGCCTGCTGTCCAACCCAGACCCCCATGCACAACCGGTCTGCTTGGTCAGGGTTGTTTGATATGTAGATTGTGAGTTTCAGGGTCAGTTTGCCCCACTTTCTTCCAGGATGCATTTTAGGGGCACACTCCCAGTTAGTGCTCAGCTAGATGGCTTATTTTTTAGATGGATTAATGTCGGACCTTTTCTTCAGCCTGCAGAGGCCCACTAAACTCCACCCATATTGCAGCTCTGCATTCTGACGCCCCCATGTGTGGGCCAAGTTTACCACCAAGAAAGCTCTTTTGAAGCCCAGTGTTAATGGCTAATTTGCAATCATTATTTGCTAGTGAATGCATTGGTACGTCCTTGTATCTTTTATAGCCTAAGAAACACGGAATATATTCTACTGGACAGTGGCAGCTGGTGGAATTTGAAACTGGTGAGGTGTATCCAGAGCGAATCAACGCATGCGAGCGAGCGCAGCGAGCGAGCCCGACGGCAATAAGGGGGTTCGGGGGGGTTGAAAATTGGCATCTTTTTGGTGCGATTTTCAGCACTATATCTGTGATAAATGGACTAAAAATTCAGTAGTTCTAGGCATTCATAAAAGAAAACTCAAACATTATTTCAGAGAATTTCTGGGTTGCCAAGCAAGTCTGACTTCTGAAGAGGGCTAGGGTACTAAGCAAGACTGCTTTGGCTCTACCCTTTCCAATAGAAGACACTAGTTAGCGATGTGAACAAGTTCAATGGACAAACCTGGGGTCTAGGGAGAGTCCCTCTCCTGAGAAAGAAATTTAAAAAAGATTGGCAAATGATGCATTTTAAAGCAAATGAATGCAGCGATAAAGCAAGGCTTATTAAGCAGTGGGAACGTATAGTCTTGAAATATTAAACATATTAAAAACTGCCCTGTATCTTCTTACTTTAATTTGTTCAACAGTTACTGTAATATGTAAATTGTTCTGCATGACAACTTTAGCCCTTTAAAATGTATGCTTAGCTTGCCCAGTGTCTTATACCGCATGCAGCATTAACTTTGGAAAAATATGCTCTAACCAGACTTCGGGAAGCACCCACAGCTGCTGGCTGTAACCAGTCATATAGAAATATGTGCAGACAGGTCTTTAAGTGAGATGAAAAAAGTGGGTGCTCCCTATAAAGGAACATGCCAAATAAATTTCTGTGATTCCCATAGTGTGCCATCAGACCGGTATTTTGGTTTCTCTCTGAGATGTAATTTTATCCAGATAAATGGCACAGCAACTGACATACGCCTAAAGCCTGTCAGTATGATTGGCTTTGTCACTGGGTGTTAGCTGTTTAAGATAAATGAGTAACAACAATGATTTCTTATAAATAATTAACATTGAAAATGTTTAAATTCTGAAATAGTGAGTCTGTGAATTAAATAGCATTGAGGCCTGTGGAAGGAGTTTTGGCCTTCAATTATGTTTGCTTTATGTTAGATATGTTTCCTCTTTTTCTCTGCATATCTTGTCCATCTGCACATCTTCAAACCCCTCTCTTTCCTCTTCAGCATCCTCTTTTCACTCTTCCCCGAATGCCCTTCCTCACATCTGTCACTTCACCGCCCCCCAACATGCACTGCACTCCCTCAAATTTAAGCACCTTAATTTCTCTTACTTTTGCCTTGCAAATATTTTCACATCAGTGTACCCCCTTCACACACATTTCCACAGAATTTCAGTTGCAAATGGAATACACAAACATTGTTCTGTGTGCTCTGCAGAGAGGCCAACCCACTGACAGGCACTTTGTTTGGCTTTAGCCTTAGCGCCTGCATGCTCAATCAAAGTCCCTCATAAACACCTGGCATGGCTCAAGCCTCAAAGTATGCACAGAAAAAAATACAGATAAACAACAACATTATAAAATAGCTAACTTGTGGGGTATTGCAAGATTAAGTAAACATGTAAAATAAGAGAGGAACTAAATCGCTAAAATGCATTCCCTCGACGTTTTTAACATTCATTGTTTGCAAGTCAATCTATGTTTTTGGCATCAGTGTTAACTTAGGGGCATGTACACAGGGCCAGTTTTAATGCAATACATCAGGAGGAAACTTCTTTATCAGTACATGGTGCACCTGAAGGACTCTAAACCAATACCGCACAAGAATGCAGCTCTAACCCTACAATGTACAAGACAGAGATGCGCCCCTACAACAGTACACGAACAGAGCGCAGCCTTGTACATGCATCAGTTTCACAGAAGTAACCGGCTTTCTGAGTTCACCACTGCAATAGGACGCCATGTAAAACCGTAAACCACATGTCAATATACAACGTTATACTGGGACACAGCTGCATGTGCAAAGCATTACATGGAACGGCCTGCGCGCGCTTTGGGAACATTCGGTAAAGTGAGGGTTACATGGTCCCGCTGCCGTGTTGTGACCCTGAGTGTTCCTGTCTTGGCCTATGCCTTAATGCTTAGTCAGGGCACATACATGGGTATGCCTACCAAAACTGTGTTAGAACTTGGGATCAAGAACAGGGCTCACTACATTGCCCTCCGCTAACATACCAATAGCCAGGTGCTCCAGCTGTGTTCTTGCGTGATCGCCTATGACATTTGCAGAATGGTCAAAGGGGGAATGCTGAACACTGAGCTACCTTTTGCAGGGCAATAATATCAAATTGTTCATACAATGCGAAAAGAATTTCATGTATCTGAGAACAAGCGCCTTCAGTACGTCCAGCTCCATCACTAGGCACTACACCTGTCCAACACACTGGCAGCACAAGGCCACTTACACCATTTGAAAAATGATTCGCACATTTGAGCCTTCGAAGGGTCTCATTCCCAAAAGCTACTATACACGCCAGGGGTCGAGGCTAGTTACCAGATGCCCATTTTAACACTACTGGGAGCCAGGCACAAGGGCGACCAGTCCAGAAAAGCATGACAATGACTATGGCGTGATATCCCAAAACACACAGAAGCATCCCCATAGGGACCCAGTGGCCATAAAACCCTCCTAACACAGGCTCAGGGGTGATACACTGAAAGGTGCACAGGTACTGCAATGGAAGGGGGGTCCCGCACAAGAGGTGATGACGCTGCTCATGTAGGGAAGGGCAGGCGTAGGAGCAAGAGAGAGGTAAATGCATGAGAAGGATTTTGGCAGGAGTGCCCCGGACTCAATCAGTAACACGTTTGTGTCTCCCTTTTCCAACATGGCTGCGCGGTCCTTTCCCAGAAGCATTGCGTTTCATAGACCTGGGTGACTGCGTCATGCCTACAGCAATGTGCACTGAGGAGCCCTTCCAGCACACTGGCAGGGTACGTGATGGGCACGCTTTCTACTTCCGGCCCTACAAATGACACTAAGGGAACACTAAAGAGGTGTGGGGCAGACACAAAGGAGTCATGGTAGTGTCAAATCACAGACACTACAAGAAACACGTCTCTGAGCACAGAAGAGAAGGGAGTGGAGAGCTGTCTCACAGGGGTCAGGCGCACACAGGGTACGAACTGGAAGGACAGCTCTGGAGCAGTGCACTGCTCACGGGCCCAGCGCCAGGAAACACGTCACCAAGGCGGCCTCAGTCACTTCACTCAATGGGGTGGCGTGGGAACCTTTCTTAAGAGGAGAACTGTGCAATACGAGCAATATATCAGAGTATATGTGCCCCGGCGCCAGTGTTTGCACGGCCATCTCTTACCCTGAGAGTTGTGCGCTTTCACTCCTCACAACTAGAAGTAAATCTCCCCATTGTGTGAATGTCGTCACTTTCGACTATAATTTGGGAACATTCTGCCATCTCAGCTATCTGTCCCCCAAGGGTCCAGTCCATGCTGCACAAACCTGCACAGGTCACTTGTGCGAGCTGTACAGTGCCTCACGGCACCAAAGGAGGGGTCAGATTCCGCACGGCTACCAATGTGGGGAGAAGAAATGCGCGTCAGCAGCACATGCGACGTAGACAGGTTGTTGTGAGCTTAATTTTGCCACCACACCAACGAATTGGGCCAGTCCCTCATTTGGGAACAGAAATTGCAGTATGAGCACGTCCCAAGTTTCTGCCCGTCAAAAAATTAACTGTTCTTCTGTCGCGTGAGTTTCACCTCCACACAGGACTTCCCCTATTCACAGAGTACTTAGAATTAAACTGGCCCAGTTGTTTTTTACTGAATGTGACATAGCACCAGAGCAGTGGTCTTCAAACATTTTAATACGCAACCACCTTAGTTTTATTTTTTTAAATCACTGAGCCTTCCAGAATGACAGACATATTTTCTGACAATAATTCCGTGAATTCGTCAGCTCTGACCATATTCAACTATGCAAATATTGCAGTTATGCATTTAAAACAAATTCAAATACGTGATTGCTAACTTGCGAATGGCAGTCACATTATTCTAAAAGTGTACAATTATCCACATTGTAAGAGACTTTAAGGGTTGTCCGCACCCCACCTCACCTACACCCACAGGACATGAGTGACAAAAACATTACTGATGCCCAGCGGCGGCCGGCATGCTCGAGGGAGGGCCGGGGTCACGGGTGGGGTATAAAACAATTAAAATAAAACGTACCTGAGTGCCGGGGTACCGCACCGCACCGCCTCCGCTCCAGGCTGGCCACGCTGTACTGGTGGGTCCATGAGTTCCTGCTGCAGGAAGCAGCCAGCAGGCAGCTTCCCTCCCCTACGCAACGCAAGCCAATGACAACGCTGGTAGGCGCAGCAGGCGAGCACCCCAGCCGCGACATTTTCTCTGCATAGAGAAAAAGGGAGAGTGGGCGGTCCTGCTCGAGGGCAGGAGGGGAGTGGCTTACCCACTGTTGTGGGTACTGACTGCTTGGTCGGCTCCAGGGCCGACCAAACAGTCAGTACCCACAACAGTGGGCAAGCCACTCCCCTGCCCTCGAGCAGGACCGCCCACCCGCCCGCCCCCAACCAGGCACAGAGGCACTTCTGCTTTCTCGCAATGCCAGAAGGCAGAAACATAAATGGTAGTTTTTACCGTTTATGTTTCTGCCTTCTCGCACCGCGAGAAAGCAGTGGGGCGATGCCCCCACGCCCCAATGGGGGAGCCGCCACTGCTACTGGAATCATCTATAATCTTTTGAAATGCACCTTTCGGGCAAGAACGCAGCCAGCAATATGAATGTGTTTTGTTAGACATTCAATCAGTTCAGGCAGGCTACATATTGGCCTTATTTACAAGTTCCAGGCTAAATTCTGATCCCTGTGCAAACCCATGTTTGCACAGGGATCGGAATTATAAACTGTGTGGTAATTATCACATCCTCACAATTTTCCCCTGATAGATTCCGGCAGGTCAAACCTCCCGGAAAGTATCAGGGGGAAAGCCCGTAAAAAAGGCAATACATGCAGAATTTGGTGTGTTAAATACTGATTCCACTAGTTATGCCTCATTCACTAATTAAAAACTTGGAATAAGAGGTATTTACCACGAATGGTAAATACCTCACCAAGGGGTAATGGTATTTACCACGTGCGGTAAATACCTCAACATACTCCCTTAACTTGTTATGAGGCTTTTAATATTCTTAAAGTCATAAAAGTACTAAAGGTAACACTATCTAACATCACCATTGACATTTTGATACTGCATAATGATACACTGCAAATTTGGTTTTGATGGTACTTTCCTATCAGACGTTACTGAATCAAAGTTGTAATACATTTTCTACATTGAGAATGTACTCTGTGTGCTGCCTAGATGCAGAACACATCCACTTTTGTAAGCACATTACATTTTAAAATCCCAGTACGAAAGGTACCATCTTCACTGGTGCTTTATTTAGGGCTACACTGTAAACACCCCTACAAGAACTTTTGCATGTAGACAGTTTATTTGCCAGTGTGACAATTATGGAAATTTAGAGTAAAAAGAGTTGCTCCTTTAAACAGAGCACATGCTGTTGAGGACTGAGCAGCAGGTGTTAGCTACAGCAGAAGTCAAACAAAATCCAGATGCCTAGAGAAAAACATGGGGGATACAGCAAAAATATGGATTTCCAGACATTCTTATTAAATACATAATCCTCTTGCATTTCTTAATTCTTTCCTGGGATCTTGAATTGATATCTCTGTAAGTTGTTGAGAAGCCTCTTAAATGAAACTGTCTAACTTTAACAGCCAGCCTTTAAGTCTTGTAATTTTTTTGTTTTATTCCTTATTGACTAGTTAACCTAACTGTATTATTGTTTGACATTATCAGATATGTTGCTTGTTGACTGCACAGGAGCCTCTTTGCTTTCGACTTTCTGCTTTTCATTGCACGATTATGCTTCCTCTTTCCCCTTCTTTTTCTAAAATTTTAGTATGACCTCTTACAGACTTCCTGACCGCATTCCAATATTTCTCCAACTGCCTCAACGCCCCTTCTCTCTTTACCCTCCCACGTCCTCCCTCCTTCCCTCCCTCTCTCTTTTTCTTTGCCTTCCTTTGGTTTAACAACCCCTCTTTCCAACCATATTTTATTTACCACTGCTCCTCTCAACAATTTTTTTTTACTGTTTCTTTCTTTTTTATGATCTTTTTTTATCCGTTAGTCTTTGGTGTTTCTTCTTCTTTGGATCACAATGGAAATAGAAATACTGTCGACCATAACACAAGTTTCACTATTACTAGGGCCCTGCTTTAATTTTTTTTTAAATATTGTATTGTTACTAACGCTAATATTTTAGGTATAGTAATACAATTTGAATATTCTTTTTACACACCAGGCCTGGGATTCTATCTTGGGTCCGGTGTATATTTTTCAAGTTCCCATTTTTCATCATAATTGAGAATATACATTTTGGCGTTGCCTGGAGTGTGTCTACTCATTTGAAAAATAAAGATTTGCAATGAAGTGAAACCTTATGCCTCACAACTTTGCAAACCTTTTTTAAAACTAAGCATAGGTTTGTGCTGTGCAAAGCTAGTCGAACTGTAAAAAAGTTTAATTATGAGCTGCACAAGGCAAGGGAAGGAGCAATTGTGCGTGGCAGCTGTCCACTCTGGCTCCAGCTGCAAAAACCTTGGTGGCTTGGCAGATTTAAGTACCCAATCTGAAATGTAAAATCCATCCCAGCCACCCAACAAGTTTCCCAACTGGCCCACTGGCCCCTACCACAGTATTTCATGTGGACTCAGAGAACCTGGCCTGCCTGCCCACCATTCCTGACACCCTCTACTGTCCATCTACTATCCCCCAGCACTGCCCTAGTGCTTCTTCCGGACTCTTTCCAGGATCCTTTCACGGTCCACTGATAACTTACAGTACCTGGGAAGGGTTATGATACATGCATTGTCAAAATAAATAAGAAATCCTCTGCTACTAGATGTAGCAGATAATTGCCACATTAAGGCTAACTAAGCACCCATAGCAAAAAATGTGCACAGCCATGCTGAGAAGACCCATAGGCTTAGTTTTTCTTATTACCAAAAACACAATTTGGAGGCCTTGCACGCGGTTATTTATGATACCTATCCCTAGAGGTCGTAGTACGTTTATCAACGATCAGTATGCTGAAGTTGAAGGCATCTGGGATATATTTTCCTTTACTGTATATGCAATTGATGATCTCACTGCTACTGAACTATTAGAAATCAAAGTGCTTGTAATTGATGACGGATATTCGGCGTGTCCACTGCGTGATAGTAAAACTACTGAAATTATGTTCAATATTTTAGTTAGTACTTCTTTGCCAAAGACTTGGAACTCTGCATAATTTATTTATTTGCTTTTGATTTTTTATAGTGCTTCTGTACCTCTAGAGCAGTAGTTGTGCTTTAAAGTTAACCAGCAAAAATACAATATTAGTAGTGAAGGTAGTTCTTGCAGGAGAGATAGAGAAAAAACTATGCTAAAGAAAGGGAAAGCGAGGAGACAAGAAAGAGAGGTAATGCACCACAATCATTTAAGACAATATTTTCTTGCAGATAAAACATTCAGATTTTGATGGAAGGAAGGTGGTACTAAATTCAAATAGCTAAAAGCTGTTCTGGAAAAGGACTGCTATGAGGCTAGGGCAGTATGCAGACTGCGGGCTTGTAAAAGGAGCAGGAACCCTCAGACCATCAGAAATCATAAGCAGCAATGCCAGCTTGTCTGTGGAGGTGAGCTAAGTGAAAAACCTTGTGAGCCAGATTTGGATGGGTAGCCAATGTAGTTCCTTCAGCAATAGTGCATTGTGATCCAATGCCCTTTAAACAAGCATTTGCAATGCAATAGGTCTCGCATTTTAAAAACTTTGACCTATTGGTATTGTAAATGACAATGCCTTTTTGCTGGTTTTTAAACATAAATAAAAGGCATTGTCATTTACAATGCCAATAGCTCAAAATCTTGCAATTGCAAGACCTGTATTGCATTGCAAATGCTTGCTTTACAAAGGTCTCCTCATGTCCATGTTGTGACCACAGAAGCCATAGTATAAAATCTAAATGACTGGGTGTGTGTGAAATCACAAGGGCACTCTGGGGTAAAGGCTAAGCTGGAACCGAACCAGTATTCTGCTGAGTCACTCCTGCCTCAGGATTGGTATAAGGACAGAGATGGCTATTAAACAGATGAAGTGGGTGTGGTGGAGCACAATCCACCGAGCCCTCACTGAGATGTACATGTTTAAATGTGCATTTCGAGACTAATTCTAAAATGTAGCACTTTCAGAGAGCCTTGAAATATCTGTGTGAACACTTATCTTGAATGAGAGCTCTTTCTAATCTGTGAAACTCGCGAGAGAAGAAACTAATTGCAAGAGAAGAAGCCCTTTCTAAGGACTCTATTTACCAACTGTGCATTGATGATTCATCTGGAGATCAACGTCTGTGAAACGTGTCATCTAGGGCCAATTCACAAAGAAAAGCCCTTTCTGAGACCCACAGCTGAAATGTGTACATTTGAGATTAATCTGGAGAGATGGCTCTGAGTAACTTGAATTTGAAGGTTAATCCCAAGAGAAAGAGCTCTTTCATATCCTTCACGGTGAATGTGTGTGCGTGTGATTGTGCACAAGAGGTGTCGTAGTAGGACGCAGACTTGTGTGGTTTGGTGGCGAAGTCCAAACTGTATCTCTTACTGATAATGTTATCTCTGAAATGTGTGCACCAGCTCTGATCCCAAGAGGATACTTGTCTAATATGTATACTCTTGTATGTTTGTGCTTTGAAGAGGATTTGTACAGCATGCCTCTTCCTGGTATATGCAAAACAATGTCCTGAAAAACCCCAGACCCGAAAGAGCACCGAGATAAGGCAGTTATTTGTCGCTATACAACTCTTAACTTCTTCATGTATTGCTTCTGGGCTCTCACATGACATGGTCACGAGATCACTGATGACATAAACACATTTGTATATATGTATATGGCGCTATATATATTCTAGCCACATTAAAGGATGCATTTATGTGGTTTTATGTTATTGTGGTTTGCACCGATTGTAACGTTAACTCCCTTTGAAAACATAGGTCTATTTTATCATTCATTTTTAAGTGAATGGTTAATACCGAGAAAGTAAACGTGTCTAGCACACAGCATGAAGTGCTCCAGTCTGAATATATATTTGTCCCCATTATTGCATGTATGCATCCTGAATATTACTTTTTTGTCTCTATTTCATATTGTTTAAATGACTCTTGTGAGCATCTTGCGCGTTTATGGTGTAAATATGTAACTACTTTCTGTGAATGTACATTAACTTGGTATCGATTCTATATGTTCTGTATCGTAAAGAATGTTTATTTTATGCCATTGTCATTATGGCCAGACGCTACTTGAACATCAGTTTGTTATCGCGCTGAAATATTGTGCATCTCGTATTTGTCAAGGTTTTCAATAAAAATGGCTTTGCTCTCGCTCAAATTATAGCGTTTGTACTCTAAACAAGCAAAAGCGCGCCTCGCGCGGCAGCAGGGGGGAGGGGGGCCTGCCGATTGCCTTGCGGGAGCCAGCGGCGTACCATATGGCGCTGCCGCTCGCTCCCGCAAGGCAATCGCCACACGTGCACGCGTTGCCATTGAAGGCAATGGAACGCGTGCACGTTTTTGGGGAATAAAGGGAACCGACGGCTAAAGGTCTCCTCCTATGCAGCGCATGCGCGCTGCGTAGGCGAGACCTAAAAATTGATCAGCTAAGCAGGGGGCAGGGGGCGTGGAAAATGGCTTTAAAAGTGAAGAAGGAAGAGTGCGTGACACCCACAAGTACAAAAGTCATGTGGATTCAATGAGAGATAATCAACACATGGGCATAGGTTCTTAACTGATTGGGAGTCATGACATATTAAATTTTTTCAGAGCATAAACAAAATAATTTATTGATTTGGCCAACGTATTCAAGTGTGTACTAGAGTCAGAGTGTGGTTAATTGTAAAACCAAGGAATTTCACATGCTTGAATTCCGCAAGAAACTAACGTTCTGCAAAAAGCTGAAAACCTGCTTCGCGTAAGCACCTTGAGGACCACAAACCTACAGACCTGCTCATGCACCTGGATATCCTCTAGGGCGATTAGTGGTCTTTTACAAATCGATATAACATAGCATAAGATAACACAGAGAAAGAGGGTGGTGGTTAAAAGTAATCAAAAGATGCACGTTCAGTAGGGAGATGTACAGTGTGATTTTATGCCTTGAGGCAACGAGTATGAAATGTGTGTTTGTGGTTATTTGGAGATTTGAGTTTTTGGGTGGATTTCTTCATGCATGGTTTCAGGGTGATGATGTCAATTAGACATGAAGTCTTGAGGTCTTTATGTCTCTGAAATGAGTGAAAAAAGACATAAGCTCCTTACACGGGTTGACTGATAGTTCAAGATATATTGTTTCAGAGAAATGCATGTTGTCATGTATGTATTTGAAACAAATTCCAGCTCAATTATTAGAAGATATTGTATATGTAGTTGGTTTTGGCATTTAAGATTTGTAGATTTCCTTGGGGTTAGAAGAATGGAGGACTTTGATTTGTTCCAACCTTTTTTTCTGTAGTCCAGAGGAATCTTCTTTAAATGTTTAGGTTGTCAGTAAACTAGGGGCGGATTGGTTTAGATTGATGACAAATAAGTTTCAGTGGTGCAACTGAATTTATCATTTTAAGGTTAGTTGTATTATAATCTGAAATAATGAAATCAAATTCCTTGGTTAGATTGTATCTGTCTGATAAGTGAGCTGTTAGGGTAGGGTCTTGGTGTTGATTTCAAGTGGTACCGACTTGTGGTCTGACCAATCCTGTTAGTATGGCATGAGGCATGCTACCCAAACTGGATTAGCATTGCACGGGCCAGTAGAGTTGATAGTTGATGTTGGTTGAGGATTTGAAGTAGATTGCTTAAATTGCGGTAGTCTTTTAATTATGTATTTTCCTGGTCTATGTTAAAATCGCAGTTTGAGCAGTGAAGTTGGGCACATGCCCACAATTTATGAAACATATGTCCCACTGACCTACATACCATTCACCATAGATCTGACACCACAGAGCATATTCTAGTTTACGTTTTTCATTAACTGCATGCATCACGAACACCAATCGAGCCTATATCATGATTCCCTCCAGCTATCTCTGTGTTTCTCAAGACCTAAAACCCTTTCACTGTTTTCCACTATTTTAATTTTTTTATTAATGCGTTCCATTTTTCCCTAGTTACATTTTAATAGGACAGCCTTAATATTATTTTTCTTTGTGTTGCTGAATTCTATATCCTATATTATGTAAGGGTTTCAGAACCTGCAAGGCAAACATGAACTGTGTATGTGCAAGGCTGTGGCTTGTGTTCTCTGAAGTTTACCACCAAGATGAAAACATACTCATTTAGCCTCAGTTTCTCACAGCATTCACCAAACATGGTCAGCGGGATCAAGTGACCACAATCTAATTAAACGAGAATTAATGTAGAGTTTGTGGCAGTGTATCCTATCGCCAAAATCTTATAATCACGCCCTTTGTCCACTCCTAACTAGACCAAGGGTGCATTTTATGTCAAAGTCAATGGAAAGGTTATGTTTTTTGTTTTTATTTAAAAGGGACAATGGTGGGATTTAAATCCGGATCTCATTCTTTGGAGGCAAAGTCATCTAGTGATGACTATCTGCTATCTTGTTAACCTATTGCTAACGTCAGAACTGGAAGGTGCATGGAAAGGGTCATCATCAGAAAACAGAAGTTAGTGACTTCGCAAATCAGATAATAGAACGCATCCTTGTGAGTTCTATAACTAATAATTGCATTTATTATTTGGACTTTAGCTTCTGATAATAAATATACGTATAATACCATAACTTCCTTTATAATCGAACAAAGCCCCCATAAATCTGATATCTGTCTAAGGAAAAAGATGGTCAATGCTGCTCAAAATGAAGCAGACCAGATTATTTTAACTCACTCACATTACTTATCTTATCGAGTTACTGTAAGTAGATAAGAGAGAATGGCCACATTAACATGTGATGAACCACACTCAGTGTCCTCACTTATGCCTTATTAGGCGCCCTCAGGAGTGAATAGGAAAGGAGATGTTGAGTAGTATTTGCTCTCTATTGACAAGGCAATGTTTCAGCTCAAGTTCCAGATGAATCTCTCCATTGTAATACTTGCCCCAAAGCAGGTGACAGGTTTCATGCATTCTCCCTTGATGTTTAGTTGGAATGTAATCTTTGAAAACTGCTTTTAAATTTCATACTGTAACACTGTATTTATTTCTCCCTCGCCCCTCACTGATTGCGGCTGGAGGGGGAGGGGCCCGCGATTCTGCCCTTCAATTTCCCCCGCGGCCGGGCCCATTCTGGGGACAGTACCCGCGGCCGGGAAACACACGGACACTGGCACTAGCTATGTGCCGCTCCACTGCACGGCAAACACCCCCTTGAGTGTGGTGACTCCACCTCATACACCACCTGAGAGCCTTCTCCTGCGCCGTCACCAGCGGTTTCTCCCTGCAGCCTCTGGGAGTTTTGTGGCGCCGGAGCCTTGTGGATGGAGAGAGATTTTAACAGCGGCCCACCGCTCTATGCGTAGTGGCATCACTGTTGGACCCTGAGGCGCCCAGGATCCCCCCTCCACTGGGATCCTATACAAGAGGTTAATACACACTGGTTCACACAGGTCTGGGGCGGACCTGCAGGCTTTGGAGCTGTTCCTTGCACCTCTCCCCTCACCGCTCTTGGTATATACAGCAGGTGACTACCCCCAACGACCCAGGCCATAACAGCTTCTGGATTGCTGTTTTTCAGAGCAGAATATTTCCATTATAGTACCCATCAGCTGGCGTTCCATCCGCTTTTTAATCTGGGCGAGTAAATGGGCGCTTTCAATGCTGTGTTCGTGGGAATCTGCTATATCCTCTGACAGCTGAATCTTGCAACTGTTTACCTTGTTCTGACTCTTCATGAGTGACACTTCTTAGGTGTCCAGCTAGGGGTGTAACATGCACTATTGAATGAAGAAGCGGCGCGAACACCCTAGGGGCCCCCGAGAATACATAGGGGAAAGATAAAAATGGGGACCGGCTGAATGGAACACCAGGGGCAGAATCCCTTGCCTGACCCCAAGATGGCCCCAACAGTGGTCCTTTACCACGATGTGCTACTACTCTTTGACAAAAATTGGACATCGACCAGACCTCGAGCATATCCCCCATCCGGCTCACCCATCAGGACATTGAATCTGTGAACTTACCACCGACCGTTGAGACCTAGCATTTTGGCCGATGCCCGGTGGAGCTACCTTGATAGCTATAGATGAGATGGGCTGTGGACTTCCCCCTCGGCCGTCACCTACCCAGCCGGACTTTGGGCAGACTTTCCTTCGTCTCTCCGCCGTATCTCCCACCTACCCTTTTACCTTACCCCCCTACCCTTCTACGCTCCATTTATCTCGTCTTCTATGCTCTTTAAATGATTTCTTGCAACAGATGTAACTTGTAACTGATGTAACTTTGTAACAATGTGGAACCTCATGTAAAGCGCTCTGATACCTCCGGGTCTAGCCAGCGCTATATAAAACTCAAATAAATAAATAAAGATTGTCGTGGCAAGCCTTCTAGTTTAAGTTTCGCACAAATGTTCTTCTGCCATTTTGCTCCATTCTCCACTTGCAAGAAAGAGTCAGTAACAATGTAATACAGCGGCGGCTCCACCGCTAAGGTGGAGGAGTGTCGCCCCACTGCTTTTGAGTAGTGAAAAATGAAAAATAAAATGATAATAACAAAGGTTATTATCATTTTTTTTCCTCGCTTACTTCCTGCAGTGAGCCGAGGGTGGGGCCATCCATTCATGTCAACACAGCCCCAAAAAGGAGGAGTGGTGGCACTGCTTCAAGTGCGCATGACAGTTTGTCCGGCTGTCGAAGGCTGGCCAAACCATCATGCGCACTTATATCTCTCCACCCGAGCTGTGCTTTACAGTCGGGTGGAGAAAAAGCAGAGGGTCATAGTCCCTAAGTGAGCACCTAACTATAACACTCACACCAATTACAGTGCTGCTCTCATGCTGGGTAATACCAGCATGAAAGCAGTGTCTGGATTGGCGTAGGGAACCCGGAGGGAGCCGAGGAGCGGAGGCCAGAAGAGTACCGATGCTGCAGAATGCAGGTAAGCCTTTTTTTCCCCCGCGCTGCCCTCCCCCACTCTTCCTCACTACTTAAATGCCACAGCAGCTGCCACTGATACCTTTGTTAGTCTCTTCCCAATCTCAGTCTCCATTAACTTATTTAATGGAATGACCTGGATGTGTTACACAGCAGAAACATTTAATTTAGCAATACTGGTTCAGCCTGTTATTTTGACACTATAGACCTAGCTCCAATTTTCAAGGTGTCCGCAATGGTATATCGAGAGCCTACAAGTACAGAGTGCTTCAACTTACCTTCAACTCTATGCACATTTGTAAGATGACATACACGTCAGTTGAGGACATCACATACAGTGGATGCATGCTTGGCTTGCGTTTTTACATGGTTCCTTGCTGCTGTTATCGATTCTGTTTTCACACCTTTCAATATTTTACCAACTGTTTTAACTTTCCCAGATGGTATTAGGTCATGGTCTTGAGTACAAAATTCAAGGAATTGAATCAACATTGAGTCAAAATCAGAAGTGTTTGGAATTTAATGCCAAAAATAAATAGTCGTTTGATAGAAAACTATCTTCCTGCAAATCAATACCAGCCTATATTTTGAAACTGCAGTTGCATTGTTTAAAATAAAAAACTCCCAGCAACAGTGTGGGCACCATCTGTCCTTTTACTATTCCCATTAGCAACGGAAAAAAAGAAAGTGAAAGAGGAGAACGAAGTGAAAGAGGAAGAAGAGTCACGAGGCAGTCAGTGAATGGAGAATGGGCCACGGTGCAGCCAATCAGGAAGAATACAGGGAGACGGAGCTTTGACAAAAGAGGGCAAGATAGAAGGAAAACTGGGCAGGAAAACCGAATAGGTGAGGGTGGAAGTCCCGAAATCTGAATGATGAATGCCTGAATAAAGATGGCTGGAGCCAAAGTAGTGGCTGAAAGGAAGGAGGATGAGAAAAAAAAGCCATCATAAAGAGGGTAAGCCACACCTTCCAGCAGCCAAAATAATGAATAATAAAACAATAATAAACCCTGTTTTATTTTTTCTCTCAGAGTCAAGGCTTGCGGGCAGGGCCAGGGTGATGACAGGCTAGTGGAGGAGTGTTTTACACTGGTATTCAGAGCGCATGACGGTCTGGTCGCCGTCTCAGGCCAGCCAAACCGTCATGCGCACTGAAGCTCTCTCCAACCCGAGCTGCATTGCTGGGTTGGAGAGAGCAGGCACAGGCTCCTAGTCTAACTGGGAGTGCAAATCATCGGCGCTCAGGCCAATCCTGACACTGCTTTCAGCAGCATGACAGCCGCATCACGATTGGTCACAGTGCACTCTGGGAGCCTGTGCCTGCAGAAGAGAGGGGCACGATGTGGCGAGGCAGGTAAGTGTTTTTTAATTTATTATATGTCCGCCCCCCCGCCTCTCCTGTCAATCCACACAGCGGCCGCTGCTGTGGTAATCCCGCGCGGAGGTGATGGGGTATCTCATCATATAAAGGTAGCAGCCCGTTAGCAGCACAAACTGCAGATTGGGTTGACAATGGTGAGGACACTGCACCACCCACTGTGAAATAAACATGACTGAAGGATAAGAAGCAGATTTTAAGGGGAGAAAGCATGAAAAAGGACACTGATTACAGAGGGTGGCATCCATTTTTTTTTACCTACCAAGGGAATGGCTGGTAAATCTACACCAAGTCAATAGCAGAGACATGTAACATCTTGGGTACGGTGAGCAAAGGTGATGAAACCACACCTTGGGAAGCAGGTTGGCTGCAAAAGGATGTAGATGGTAGAAAGTTGACGTGCTGAGGATTAACAGGCCCTCATGCATATGTGAGACCCAGAAAAGAGGAAATTATGTACTTCAGCACCTCCGCAAAGTAAGTGAAGATACCAGGACAGACCTGGATAGGTGACAGTGGCGGTTGTAATGTACGCAGCTTAACAACCAAAAGCATTTTGCTGGAGTCTGATATCTGATTGATATTGGAGGGGGCCCACGATTTAAAAAGGTATGGGCATATTCACAAACTGCATTTTGTAGCACATAAATTAGTCCTTCAGTACTTCATGTTCTCCAAAATGCTGTTCATAAACCTGCATGCGGAGACCTCCATCTCTCCTATCTTTTCTGTGCAGAGATCTCCACCAACATGGTGGAGATCCCCACACACATGGGTATGCGTTTTTGTAGTAAATGTGGGAGTAACAAGGGGGAATGGCTATTAAAGGGAAATGTAAGGATGGGTTTAGGAAGGCAAGAAGTTGTTTAGGGGGAACATGCTAATACAAACACCCAACCTCAAAAGAGTAAGACAATTGCTATTCATAAACTACACTTCTAAAGTTATTATAGTCTAATGTTTGTAAAGCAGTAGTAAATGTACTATGGCCCAGCCTTTAAATAACTCTAGCACCAGGCATGTCTACTCACAGGTACTGCACAACACTCCCGTAGAAGATAATGGAGGCTGGAACATAATATACCACCCCATATGAAATAATGTTAACGTGATTTAATAGTTTAAATATCTGTTTTCCCCAGAGAGTCCATGAGCCTTATCGAAGGATGAGAAAAGTCCGCAAATATCCCGGCCTTGTAATAAGAAAAGTGGGCACTCTAAGATGTGCTATTCTAAATTGGTTTTACTGCAATCGAAATGTGTTGCTGATGCTAGCTCCTGTTATTCGCTTTCAGTCGACAACCAAAGGTCCATACAACAAGTGAAGGATTCTGTACGATGACCGTATGAGAATTTCCAGGTACAGGAAAATCCACCCCATCACCTTTGAATTGAAACAGTGCCATGGCAATTGGGTTTGTGCCTATGCATTTGAGGCATTATCTTGACCTTTAAGGTAGTGTCTCAACAATTAATACTATATTTGGTAAATTGTGAATTAACCTAAGCATATTAGGGCTGTGACTAGGTATCTGTTGCTACTCATGGCATTAGGGGCCAGATGTACTAAGGCAGAATTTGCAAAACGTGGTCCCAAATTACTCACTGACTATTTGCAATTTCAATCTTATTTTGCAAACCAGATTATATACTAGTAGGTCAGTTCACAAAATAAGAAATCACAGGGTTTGCAAAGTGACCTGCTTAATTAATATTCATTAGCTAGGTCACAAATTATGACCTCCTGCATTTGACTTTCACGGTGATGGTGGTTTGCAAGGGACAGCATCCCTGTGACTGCATTTCAAAATGTAAAACTTTTTTGAGCAGTCAAATTTCCTCAAAGAAAACGGGGCTACTTAAAAAAAAACTTTAGTGAGAGTTGGAGTGGTCCCATTGGCCACTGCTTTCCCCCCTACCCAAAGTTGCCACCCTCATTCCCAAAGGAGAAAGGGAGAAAGGGTCTAAACATTGCTCCTTCCCTTATGTGAATCGGTTTCCACCCGAACTTGCTAGTCCGTAACTGATCAATGGTTTTCGACCAGAAAAGCATTCATAGAGAATGTTCAAACTAAGCCAGGTACAGAAATAATTGCTGTCCGAATGGAAATCCTGTTTTGTGGATATAGCAATGCTTAGACTGCTCTAAAGTTTCATCGGTTGAGCAGCAATAAACTGAAATTCTAAAATAGTTGAGAAAATATGGAACGAGAATATGCTGAAAAGGCACCTTTTTACAAAGTCACCTGTAAACCTTTGGGAAGTACTACATTTAAGCTCTGAAAATATTTAGGCTTCTCACATAACTTTGATAATGCTAACCTCCCTACAAGATAAATCACTGATTATGAAAACTAAAATGTCCTTACATAAATCATGCCGACAATATTTTGCTAATGCAAAAGTTAAAATGCCTTGAAATTTTGCTAAATGGCTCAAATGCACATGTCTTTGTTATTAATGAACACATGATTTGCTTTTAATTACGATTTTGAATACAGTAGCCATTTAAATGTCAGTGGACTATTTTAAATGGCATTACAATTGTGTTGATTCATATTTTAGAGTCTGAAACAGATGGTGCTTAAATAACTTGGCACCATTCAAAAATGTATGTAATTGCTTCCTTTAAAAGTAACATTTGCATCAAGCACACCATATCGCACGTATCTTTTGTAGACATTTTCCTATTTTTTGCTGAAGAACACAAAAATGGCACAGGCGTACTCATTGGGAATCCTCTTCGACTGAACAGCTGTTTGTGCATTTCGATGCAGAACAATGTAGCTGAACGCATGGACTCACTGTTGTGGAATTAGGCCGATGGAGGGGTCGCAATATGACAACTGCTGCCACATTCCATACATTACTATACAGTACATATGTGTCTTGTTCTACGGTGAATCTTGAAGAAATAAAAATTCGAGGTGATTTCCATTTAAAAAAAATTACTTTATTTCACTTTTTCTAAACGAGTTCTGCTCGCGTCTGATGTGAAAGGGTGTTTGCACTCTCTCAGGATGAGAGGCCTATTAACGTCTGAGGCCACTGAAATAGTCTAATACATCAAACAAAATGAACATCTTCTGACTGCTCTCCGAAGTGCCTGGCTAATGGAAAGATCGCAGGAAAGAATTACTTTACCGTATTGATTTTCTTTGGGAAATCAAAGGACGATAAACCATGTACACTTCTCCAGTCCTCCCTCGCGAGGCAAGAGGAAAGCGTGCTCAACAATCGTGAACTAACCCTCCGAAAACGGTTTCCAAGCAGTCAGATGCTAAGGTAAGGTGAGGTCTGTAACACTATTCCTTCATGGCGTGTAGGAGGACATTATGCATTTAAATACAAATAGCAACTACATGTAAACACAGCGTGCCCTTCGCAATGAGAATATCAATTTACACTGAAATCAGGGAGGCCACCATTGCATGACTTTAGCATATGTAAGAACTTAATTTAAAATAATACATTTAAAATAAATGAACCCTTAATGATTTGATGTTTAATGTCCGTCATTTTTATATGTTATCCAAATTATTCTGAGGAATGTGGTTACGCGCTTCCTTTGGAAGGTTAACAGTATTTTATTTTAGTCTAATAAACATGCATTATCGGTTTGTAAGAAAAATATCAAATATGGTTTTTTAATTCTATTGGCTATGGGCACTGTAATATATTTTGCATGCATATAACAGAATAAAATATGTTGCAATATATTTTTTACCCATTAATGGTTATAATTCATCAGTACCCTACTTGGGTTTGGAAATCCCTAGCAAAAGACCAATCTTTTTGGAAGAGTAAGCCTCACCCACATCGTGTCATGCTCCATCATGGGCAACCTCTGCCCACCCTGGTAAGATAGTACCACTAGGGCGAACTCAACATCAAAAATAGGGGGGGAGGGAGTTGCTAGATAAAGTACTACTGGACAGTGAGGAGTCCCGGCAACTAAAAATATTTAGAGGTACCCAGGCTATCTGCACTTGTTAATTGCCTATTCAGGTCACGGTCATTCATCAGGGCCAAGGATCCCTAATGGACTACACAATTCACTAACGTAGGGGATACCATCTAACCGGTCACACCAGCGGCTGGATGAAGAGCTTGAATAGGTGGAAAGCACAATGGGCCTCTTGATGAATGTGTGACTACAGAGGACATCATTTCCTCTCAGACTGGCTAGATGGTATCCCCTAAGTTAGGGAATAACCAATCATAAACAAGGTAGGACTCACCTTGGTATTATTGGTTATACACTGTGATTTTCAAACGGTGAATAGGCCAGTCCATTAGGGATCCTTGACCTGGATGAAAACCTGTTACCTGACTCGACAATAACAAGAGCAGAAACATGTTGGTTGGCGTAATGGGGATGGATTGTGCCATTGTGCTTACATTACATCTTAGTATCGGTTTTTATATGTGCCAGATGATCCCAATAATAAAGGCGATAACCTGTTGTCTGGATCCCTCACTGTACAGTAGTACTTTATTAAAGAACTCCCTCCCCCCTTTTTTTAGGTTGAATCTGCCCTGGTGGTTACTATCCTACTAGGGTGGGGAGAGGTTTCCCAGGATGAAGCATGCCACATGATGTGTGTGGGGGTTCCTCATCCAAAAAGATTGGTCCTTTGCTAGGGATTAACAAGCCCAAGTAGGGTATTGATGAATTATAACCATTAATGGGTAAAACCCTTTCTGCAGCTACTGCACTCGTGTGTTTTTCTAGTGTTTTGGGAGGGCATGCGTTGGCTTACCTCCCCCTCTCTGCCTGTGTGTTTATTCATATAAAGTAAATGCAAATATCAAGGACCCCCTGTAAAATAGTATTCACAATTCCTAGGACAGGGTAAATATACAGTTGAAAATAGATTCCTAGGCAATGTGCAAATGTTCAAACATAACGATGTGACTTTTAAAAAGAAGAAACTCAGTGTAAAAGGAAAAGGAAAAAGAAAAAAAGGATATATTTTAATATACATTTTTAATCTCGATCAATTGAGTACAATAATAATATGGAAAACGATTTAAAAAGACATCAGATTAATGACATTGTAAAATACCATACATGAATCAACATTATACAATCATTCAATACATGTACGACCTGTCTAAGATACAATTAAAAACCATAAGTGGCAGAAAATAAATCTTCAATTAAAAACCATAGGTGGCAGAAAGTAAATCTTCGACGCGAGTTTCGGCGCAGTAGCGCCTTCGTCAGGAATTGCCACAAATTCACCCTCAATCTGTGCTTCACGGGTATATATATATATTTGTTTCTTTAGAGCCTCTGTCGCTTCATGAAACAATAGTTTTTTGTTTGTGTTATCGAGTTCGGGATGAAATTACGTAAAAAATTAATGGTGACGGTCCAAATTGATGACGAACCTCCGTTATTTGATATTAGCTTCTTATTTAGTGAAAGACCAACGTTAGCAGAATGCCGTCCAAAATGGCCACGAGCGTCTCGTCAATACCGCTTCCTTCATCAAATGATTCATATAAAGTAACCAGTAATACAAACTAACATAGACTCTCTCAAAGGGAGTGGTTAAGAGAGAAACGGTTTAAAAAGCTAATCAGCTAATTTACAAAGGGCCTTTAGGACTGACCCACATTCTCCAGCAATGGAGGTTTCAGTGCATTTTCACAGTCTTCTAGATCTTGTAGGACTACATATCCATCCTTGTTAAGTGGTTTTATCCATAAATCATGTTTGTTTTGCAGAGTGAGTAGTTCTTCCTTTTTATTTCCGGCATGTTGACCTTAATATAGCTGCCAATGTAAAAACAATTTCTCTTGGGTGAAAAACTATAAATATCAAACTGCGTTGCAGACAACCATACACAAATCCTATGCGCACTCAAAATCCCATTTGTATTCAAAATTAAGGACCCAAAGAACAATTATAAACACATGGACAAAAACTAATCCAAATATCACAAAACTTCTTTTATTTAAAATCACAAATCAATACAATAAAATCAAATTCAGACCAGCTAAAAAATGTATGTCGACAAATTCATACATTAGACAACCATGATGCTTAAAATACACGGGAGACAAAAAGCAAATGAAACGTTAAAAACATCATAATTTGGTTATTTTGAATGAATCAACTTTGTTGGAGTCTATCAGTATTCCTATGATTAGACTCAAATGTTCCTCGAATATAACCATGTGGCAAAGGGCGTCGACGCGTTTCGGTGGCTGTAATCTATTTGTAAACCACCTTCTTCAGGACATGAATACTTATTGTCTCTCCTAACAGTAATACAATGTCATAAGCGCCTAGTTAAAAGACAAGAAATAATGAAAGGTGTCAAATAACATAAGTATGCTCATACATCAAAAAACATATATAACAACACAGTTTAAAATCATTTTATCATCAATACATATAGCCTATAAGTGGACAGCCAATATTGACAATGTGATATTACAATTGTTTTAAGGGCCCAAAAGAAACCATTCCAACGCATTCAAACCACTAGGAAAATCAAACCACCAATTATACTACATCACAAAAGTTTAGTAAGATAAATTGTATTGGAAGATATATGTTTATGAGGTATATAAATATCTTTCCGCCTAACATTTGTACTGTATGAGTACAACATGTCCCCGTTTAAACAGTTATCATGCATTCTGTCGACATACATTTTTTAGCTGGTCTAAATTTGATTTTTATTGTATTGATTTGTGATTTTAAATAAAAGAAGTTTTGTGATATTTGGATTAGTTTTTGTCCATGTGTTTATAATTGTTCTTTGGGTCCTTAATTTTGAATACAAATGGGATTTTGAGTGCGCATAGGATTTGTGTATGGTTGTCTGCAACACAGTTTTATATTTATAATTTTTCACCCAAGAGAAATTCTTTTTACATTGGTTGTAATCAGTACCCTGTCTCTTGGATAGTGGGGCCACTCCCTTCTTCTTTCACTTAATATAGCTGCTGCAGTTTTGTGTCTTAACAATATTATATCATCATCAATGGTTTCAAATCAAGTGTGCTGAAGAAGTGCTTCTGTTTCACTTTAAAAAAATATATATATATAATAGTCCTATTTTTAATTAAACCTTTGTATTTATTAGCAGAACGCAAATTTTCCGTTATAGAATCTTTATTTTGGCTTTACATCTTAAAAGACAGAAATCTGTTTCAAACATTAGAAATACAAGATAATATATAATGAAAAACACACATAAGATAAAATTATCCTCCTTCTCCATACATCATTAAAAACATTGAGAACGTTAAAAGCCTTAAAAAAATTAGATCGTCGCAATTTTTATTATGATTATCCACATGTGGGATTGTAGTGTGTGGACAGTTACTCTCAAATAAAGAATTTAAGAAGTACATATCAGCATGTATATCCTAACAGACAATATAAATGCAATTTTTACCTGAGTCAAATATTGGTAAAAACTCTTGTTCTGAAGTCTAAAAGCGCACGTGCCTGTTTATATTCTGACATTACCAATGATAATCCTATGTGTTATGGTCAACTGAAGCGGTTGGAATTTACTTTTTCCTGATACACTGTATTGTAAACAAATATTTTGACACTGCAAATACAATGTGTTGACTTGTATCAATTTAGAGTATTCTCAGAGCCTCCGTATGCCAGGCAAACCCCAATTTCCTACAAATAGTCATGATCCATTTTGACCTGGCCAGTCTGTACCTTGGGCAAAAGGACATAATGTGTGCCACGGTTTCAGTAGCCCTGCCACAGGTCAGACATCCCTGATCATCCCCACTGTAAGAAGATGCCCATTTATGTGAGAAGGCATGCAGGGGTAGTGACCCATGTCTAAACTGCAGGTACAGCTTTCTGGCAAGATTGGGCTCCATCTCATCCATAAACGTTTCAACTTTATATACGGCCTTATGCTGTAGAGACCCATCTGTCAATGCACCCAGAGAAAAAGTTGCTAGTAGACTGTCTACTTTTGGCTTTTTGAAACTTTCCTTTAGGTCTCTTTTTGATGTATGCATGCATGTTCCCTCAGGATTATCCCGTAACCTGTTTTTACCCCATTTTGCCTAGTGTATCATTGATATGCCTCGTCAAGGTAGATCACTGCCCCCTGCATTTCCATTACTTCCTTCAGCCCTTGACGATACGTGTGCAGTACCGGGGTAGCCCATATCCTTCTCCAGCATATTATGGGCTTGATGGCAATCCCTTCCACAATCGATCTAACCCCTGTATCAAGCCTTAGTGGAATCAGCGGCATACTAGTTTGTAAGTTAAATAGCTGCCTCAAGAACCTATTCACTATCATTGACAGTGCATTAACTGTCTTGTGTGCCCAGAGCTCTGCTCCATATAATGTAGAGCCCAGGGCCTTGAGTCTATAGATTTCCATTATCGGGGAGATGGGTTTATGAAACGACCCCTATAAAATTTCAACAGCCCACCATTATGTCGCTCAAGAGAGAGTCTACATTTGGAGATATGTGCTTGCCAATAGATATTTTAACTCATAGTAATCCCCAAGTACTCAAATGTGTGCACCTGCTCTAGGGGAGTCCCGTTTAATGTGGGTTTAGCTCGTGTAGAGCAACATGGGTTAAACACCATGTACTTTGTCTTACCAATGTATATTTTCAAACCCCTAGGTATGCAATAACTTTTTAATTGATTCAGGATCTTCTGAAGGCCCATAGGAGATTTGGAAATGAGCAAGGCATCATCGCAAATATTAAGGGGGGCACCTTCATTTTATCCAGGTAGTGGGTATCATTGTCGCACTGATTCAGGTAAGGCAAAAGATCATTGATAAACAATGTGAAGAGTGATGGGGCTAATATGCACCCTTGCCTGACTCCTCTGGTGACAAGAAAGGGGTTAGTAACTTCCCCCAGCTTGCTACGATGGTCCTGAGTATAGATCTGCTCATGTAGTCTTTTTAAAATTGCACAAAGGTATATTGGAGCTCCCATGTCAGCCAGGACTTGCCATCAAATTTTCCTTGGTACGAAGTCAAAAGCTGATTTCAGATTGACTAACTCCATGTAGAGTCTGCCTTTCTCCAAGGTGACAGTTTTCCAGTAAAGAAGTTGTAATCTAAAAACCTGGTCAATGGAAGAGGTGGAATTACGGACTCCAGCCTGTAGGGGGTTAAGATCTCCTTTTCATCCATCCATTCTTGCAGTCTTCCCAGTATTATTCTACTAAATGTCTTTTGGATAGTATTAATAAGACTGATAGGTCTGTAATTGGATGGGGACAGACTTTCTTGTGGATCAGTATTATCTCAGCCCCCAACCATAAGTGAGGGATGTGCATTCCTTCCAATATGGCATTAAAAAGAACCAAAAAATACGATTCCCACACGTCAATATTTGACAAATATAAATCACCTGGTATTCTGTCAATGCCTGAAGCTTTGTTGGGTGGGATTTTTTAAATAGCCATAATTACTTCATTACCGGTAATGGGACCATATCCCTCATTATCAGCGGACTCCACTTTATCTACTATAGATTGCTTCCATGACAGATCTAGAGAGGGGCTTAACTTGTTTCCGGTATACAATTTCGAGAAGTGATGTATCCAAATATCTGCATCCATGCAATTTTCAATAGGGGCAATGCCTTCCCTATTCCCTGTGGTTATGATATGCCAAAGAAGGGCACTTTTTGCTTCTCAAGTGTTATTATAGAAAGATGGTGGAGTCCTCCGGACAACCCTATTTTTGGATTCTATATAAAATACATCTGTAAGACCATCCGAGAGTTTTGAATGAAGCTTGCTGAACATTGCCCCTGGGGCAATCAGACCCCGGGTCAGGTCTACTTTAAGTAGCTCACCCAGGGCCTTTTCCACCATATCATAAATGGTTCTTATTGTGTCCCTATTCTTCTTAATGACACTCCATTTAATTGCCCATCTGTTTGTGGTCAGTTGAAGCCTATTATCAAAATGGTCTGGCCTATTGCCTGATGGCTTGTGTGTAGGTAGATTAAGTTCTAAAGAGAGCGCATTGTGGTCACTGTTGTGTCTCTCCACTATTGCCATATCTTTAATGTGAGGCCAGAGTCTAACAACAGCAGAACGCAAATTTTAAGATACTTGACTTGTTTATTAGGATATATAAAATGTACCATTAGGTAAATAGCTTGTGAACAATATGCCACCCGCGTCCTTGTCTTCAGTCATGACCAAATGCTTCACAGCCAATTTTGTGCAGGGTTGCTTGTCCCAATTTCATCTACAGAAACATCGCGCTACACAAGTACATCAAAAATATTGACAACCAAATATCAAAGATTTAGGTATATACTAATCAATATAGATTTAATATTCTTAACTCCACATCTATGATCCTTGAAAATAAATATATAATCAAGGTACGGTACATAGATGTGAAGTATATTAAACTAATACTTACCTAAATAGTATTGTTATTGACATTTTGGTCATCAATATTGTTGTTGCAATATTTGTCTAGCACTATATTTAAAACTCAATATTCTGGTTCCATACCGTGTACTTTGCTTAGCAACAGACTTGTCCATATTTCTTTACTCTCTGGGCTCCTGAACACTCAATTCTTATCATTGAAGCCTAAACAGTAAAACGTCACAATAATGAGTTATCTTATTTTTTTCACTAGATGTTGACACTCTTAAAATAATGCTTTTAACATGCTATTCAAGAAGAAGCTATTTGTAATCTAGATTGAATAGCAGTGCCATTGAAAAAACGAATGCAGATTTGAACCATACATCTTATTTTTAGGGTAGGAAAATCTGTGAAAAAGTTCACAGGAATAATTCTTGTGAGAATAAATGGTATTATCCAAACTTTGCTTGGACAATCACATCTGTGAAAATTGCATGCGAGGTACGCCCTTGCAGATGCTAGCTAAATGTATTGTCCATAAGGTTTCTATTGTCAAACGGTGAATGTTGCAGCACATGCAGCCGCATAACCCAATCAGTTTCACTCTTCCAATAAGACATTTTCTGCTCAAGCCAAGTCTTCCTTGAATGAAAATCATGTGAACAGTGTAAGTGCATGAAAATCAGAGCTAGGTTTTTGTCAATATTTTTTAGGTTTCTACATTTGATTAAAGGGTGCTTTGGCTGTCCTCTTGTTCTGGGTTTGATGAAGGTTATGCTGAAAGGAATTATTTGGTGGTCAGAACAATCAACACTTACTGGGTTCTTTAACAATTAGTTGGCCTTTGATGATTAGACAGTCTAGTGTGGCATCTGTACTACGGATGGGAAATGAAGAATATTGGATTAGGTTGTTGTCGTCTAGAAACAATGACAATGGCTTTGCCGCTGTCTCAGAGTGCTGTTCCCAGTGAATACTGAAATCTTCCAACAGTATATTGTTCGAGCTACCCAAATTCTTAGAGAGAGCAAATTCTATGGATTCTTAAAATAAATTACTATTCTGGCAAGGTCTGTTGAATTGAGTCATGTTGTGTTGTGGTCTGGTCTCTGATACGAGGCATCAGAAGTGTTCAAAGCTGAGCCATTGGTAATCTTGTTCTATTCTCTGTTCATTTGAAAGTTAGAATAAACATGAGGCAGAATGAGATCAGCTTGAGGTTGGGAGTTCAGAGCATAGCCTTGAAGCACAATGAAAAGACCTCAAGCTGACCTCATTCTGCCTCATGTTTGTTCTATCTTTCAAATGAACAGAGAATAGAATAGGAAGGGCAGTGGCAATTATTCATAGAGACACATGTATAGAAATATAAACATGACATCTATAAACTTATATAAACATATGCCACTGGAAGACCATGTTTTGGTGTTGGGGGATTCCATCTAGAAAAGATGGAATCCTTCAACACCAAGACATGATCAATATTTACCAGACTCCTTAGAACAATTCCTCTTGGCCAACCCTCATATCTTTATATCTCTGTGCAAATAGAACCTTTCCTTACTACAATGTCAAACTTGTGATATATGCTTGATTGTTCCTTCCATGACATCTAAACAACAACAGATCTTGACTTGAACCAGTAGTACTACTTACTTCATAGCTTTGCACTCAAGTCAAAACTTTCCAGTTGTTGATGCCGCATTGAGGGATTGTTCCCTCTTGCATAAGCATGGCAGAACAATTAGGATTCTACAGCAAGGGCTAATGGGTGACCAGAACCAAGTCAAACCTTATTAGATCCACTGTTCCATCACAAAATATTTGTCAAGCCCTGTATGCTGAAATCGATCTTTTAACTTTTTTTAAGAAGGGGTTACACCTTCCAAATTGCACACTGCCTAACTGCGAGGGTTATTGATATCACTGCCCAGAAAACTATTGCCAAGGAGCATTACAAGGAAAAAGCTGCAGAGGCATAAATACCTTGTATTTTTTTTTTTTTTAAACATATTTTTATTGCCATTTCGTAGAAGTCAGCACACATATTAGCGAAATCAAAGGAGAAAAAAACATTACATTGGTGACGTTCAGACATTGCAATAAATGGTTTCAGACTTTTATCTTCAGGCACTACCAATGATCCTCCTTACCGGTGATTTCTTATAGCGACCTCTCTACTCGTCTAATAACCTTCTCAGTACATAATAAACATTAGCAGTAGTCCAAGAAATTTCTTACATCTTCAATTAGTGACTACGTTATCTAGTACTTGCTCCACTGTTGTATTTTTACTACATCGGTTGGGTGGGTAGTCTTTCAACATCGGTCCTGTGTATACGCATACCACTCAAGGCTACTCTAGTTACTGAACACAAACCAGAAAACAAAAAAGAAAAACCTGTGCAGAGGAGTGGTGTAAACGATATTGAACAGTATAACCCAAAGGGAGTCACAGTGTGGATAACCCACAGGTGGGTCCGGGAGGGGCCTCCACTTTTGCCTTTCCTCAGTCTCCTGGCTAACAGGTCCCTTACAAACAACAGCCCATGTACGTCTCCTACTCAAGTCCGTCCACTGGGCTCCCTGGAGACTGCGGGGGATTGTTATGCTCAGCACTTCCGTGTTTGGACCCTTGTCCTGGCCCTTCCTCCTCACTACTGGTACTCTCTGGCTTCTCCCATGCTGCCAGTGCCTCCCTCCACTGTTCAGCCATTGGGCGCTTTCTCGTTCCCATGGCCTCCTCCCAGCTTAACACTCTGCCCTCTGCCCCAACCCAAGTGATGACCTCTCTATTCCAGGCTTCGAACTGGGGCCCCCTCGCTGACTTCCATTCCATTGCTATTCTGCGCTTAGCGAGTCCCAATGCGAGATGTATCAGCCTGTTTCCAACTTTACGCTTTGGTGGCCTAGGGAAGAGATCCAATAGACAAACCTGTGCCATGGAGGCCAACACCCTACCTAGTGCCCCTTTGATCTTTCCCAACACAGCCTCCCAGAAAGGGCGTAAGTATTGACAGTCCCAAGTCATGTGGCCAAAGTCTGCATCTGGGTGTGTACATCTGGGACATCGTCGGACTTCCCCCCCATAGGTCACATTAAGTCGATGTGGCTTCATGTAGGACATGTGTGTATAGTTAAACTGAATGTATTTTAAACATGTATTCTGGGAGATCTTTTTGGGATACTGTAAGATCTTGCGCCATTCTGCGTCAGTAAGTTCTCTACCCCCGACTCTGTCCCACTTTGCCCGTAACCCACCCAGGGGACCAACGGACGCAGATTGTAGCGTGGCATCTAGCCATTTCACTAGGTGTCCTGCTGTGCCAAGGGTAAATAAGACATGTAGTACAGGGTGCGTCCCTGGTTCTTCCCTCCCTCTGTCCCATAGTTGTGCAAACGTGCGTGTCAAGGCCTCATACTGTAGGAATTGACCTGGGGGGAGCCCGCAGCTATTAATCAATTCTTCAAGTGGAATCAATACTTTGTCTAGGTAGAAATCCCCAACATTATCCAACCCTGCATCCGACCAGCGAACTAATTGTTCGCTTGTGAATATAGACTGGGGATCACCATGCGGTAACCCCACGAGAGGTAACATGGGAGTGTATTTGGGGGATCGCTGCTCTTTACTCTGACACCTTTTCCAGGCCTGAAAGGCCGTGCATTGCAATAATGAACAGTAAGGGGTAGGCGTTGCTGGGATTAGCAGTTTTGCCATCTCCAGACTAGGGCGAGATTCCGGATTCGATAGGTACGTGCCCTCCTCATTCACTTCCTCTACCCATTGCGCCAACCACTGTAACTGGGCAGCCAGCATATAAAATTCAAAGTTCGGGACACCTAGTCCTCCCTCCGACATAGGGCGTTGTAGCGTCTTCAGGGACACCCTCGGGCGCCCATCCCACCACACCAGATCTTGTAAGAGGGTATTCAAGAGGCGGAACCAGCTGTTCGGCATCAGGACCGAGAGGTTTACAAACAAATACAACAACCGGAGCAGCATGACCATTTTAGACAGGGTAATCCAGGCCATGATGGGCAATTGCAGTGTACGCCAAAAGTGTACACAGGAACGAAGTGAACGCAGCGCCCTGCCCAGGTTCCCTTCCTTCAAATCATCTAACGAGTGGAAAATGTGTATACCTAGGTATTTAAATGTATACTGAGCCCAGAATATGTCGGCCATCAATGCCTCAGGTCTGTGCAACGGTACCGCTACTTGGAACAATTAGGTCTTGGTTTTGTTGACCCGAAGGCCCGAGAGCAGCGCAAAGCCGTCCAGGATTTTTATAGCCGCGGAAGTGCCCGTAACTGCCTCCGACAGGTATGTCAGCAAGTCGTCAGCATATAGAGAGATGTGGTGCTGCTGCCCCCCTATTGACAGTCCTATCCCATCCCCTCCCTGGCGGATCCTCTCCGCAAGTGGCTCAATCACCAGAGCAAACAGGAGGGGAGATAGGGGACACCCCTGTCGAGTCCCACGGGATATCCTATATTGTCTGGAGATTGTTCTGCCAGTTTTAACCCTTGTTGTGGGTGAAGCATAGAGGAGCCGCACCCACCGGACCCAATATTCCCCCAGGCCCATGCACAGCATCACCTCAAACAGGTACTCCCAACTCACCATGTCGAAAGCTTTTTCTAGGTCGATTGACAGAACCGCCACCTGAAGTTTGGTTGGAGCTTCCACATGGTAGAGTATAGATTAGAGCCTGTGAGGTTATAGGAGGTACTGCGAGAGGGAATGAACCCATTTTGGTCAGGGTGGACTAGGGACCTCATGTGCGGAAGTAGCCTGCCTGCCAACACCTTACTTAGATCTTAAAATCCAGATTAAGCATGGTGAGAGGCCTATAATCTTTCACTCCAGCATCTGGTTTCTTGGTCTTCTGGAGAGGGATCACTAGTGCAGTTTGAGTGGAGCTGGGCAATCCCCCGTGCTCGTATGCCTCTGCATACAGCTTGACTAAATGCGGTGCTAACGTGTCGGCGGATGCTTGTTTCCAGTCCAGGGAGGACATGGCCTGGCAGTTCGGGCTGGACTGTTCCCATTGGGCGCAGGGTCAAGACTGATTTGCATATGGCTGGGTCCAAACTGGAATGGCATGGTGAGCAAAAAAACGATGGATTTAGGCCCAGATCTCTGTACTGGGGTGAATGTATGACATTGGTCTGCATTCTGTCCATCAATTGTTCTTTTTGAACGTGTCGGCGAAGCATTGATAAAATTCAGCTGGGAGGCCGTCTGGCCCCGGTGTTTTGCCTGGCGCCAATGCCGTGATGGCTGCCTTGATTTATCAGGTCTCCCAATTCCTCCCGCGCCGCAGCCTCCAGGGTACAAAGCGGTAGAGGGCCCAAAAAGCCTCATATGTCAAGCAGGGGGGCCGCAGCCGGAGCCGTGTACAGTCCCTCATAGTATGCTAGGAAGTAGTCATTAATTGCGTCTGGATCATGCACCACGTCCCCCGTTTCCAAGCTGAGTTGAGTGATTGGGGCTCCCCCCAGCTCTGGTTTGATTAGCCTTGCTAACAGTCGACCCGCTTTCCCTTCTTCCCTCTGAACCCTGTCCAGGTAGTCCTTATAGTTGTAGCATCTCAGCCTGCTTAGTGCGTCATTATATCTTGCGCGTGTTTCCTGTAGTGTCACACGGGCAGCGTCATCAGCACCCTGGACATTGTCTAACCTGCGGATGTTCCCCTCTAGGTCTAGGAGTTCTTGACGAAGCTCCCTATGTGCCCCACTCGCCTGTCCCATACAGTGGCCCCTTATGACCACTTTGAATACCTCCCACTCCACTTGAGCGGAGGATGCTGTGTTAACATTGATGGAGAAGTATGTTTCAATGAGTGCGTGCAGCGAAGCTCGAAAGATAGCGTCCTCGAGCGTCGACGGGTTCAGCTTCCATGTGGGGATCGGAGGTCGCCTCCCCGGAGGTTGGTGAGTCATCAGCAGTGGGCTGTGATCTGACAACGTGCGCTCTAGGTACTCGGTGTGTGTGATAGAACTATTGAAGGCCGGGGAGCAGAGAAATGTGTCAAGCCTAGTGTGTACCTGATGGACCGATGAAAAATAGGAGTACTCCCTGTCCCTGTTATGTTGCACTCTCCAGGTGTCCTCGAGGCCCCAATGGGATATCCAAGTACGGAATCCCATCGCCGTGCAATGTGGCTGTGTCCCCGGTAGGAGAGGGTGCGAACGATCATTAGCAACATCCGCGACACAGTTAAAGTCTCCCCTCAATATTATGTGACCGTTTAAGTGGTTAGCCATTGAGGCGGAGAAGGATTCTAGGAAACCGATCCGATCCTGATTAGGCGCATATATATTACCTAATGTCACTTCCTGTCCGGCCAATCTCCCCGTGATCAAGGCATACCGTCCCTCTGCATCAAGCCACGTATGTTCAAGGGCAAAGGGGACCCCAGACTTGATGCAAATCAGCACCCCCCTGGCAAAGGCCGAGGAGGTGGTCGCGAAAACCTGCCCCCTCCATCGTCTCTTCAGCTTCCCGGCTTCCTCCCTATTCAAGTGTGTCTCCTGGAGAACTGCTATGTGTATGTCCCTGCGCCTCAGGTATGAGTAAATGTTGTGGCGCTTAGCGATGGACCCCATACCTCGGATGTTCCATGTTAGGAACCGTAAGGTGTTATGTGCATTCGCCATTCCTGTTGGGTATCACCTAACAGCCACTCAAAGGGAACCCCTCCCCCAGCAACTCCCTCGTTCATGCACAACCATGCTCCTCTGCAAACTTCAAAACATAGTAATCTAACAAATGGACCCCCATGTTGGTCAACTCCCCAACCCCAAGGCAGCCCGACAACGGTCGGCCGCCCAAACAGCTTGTGAAACATTGCCTACCAGATGAGACCCTAAGCTAGTAAGACACTGAGTGGGGTGTGACCAAATAAAGACATAGTTCAGGGTGCACAAACCGTCCGGAGCGCACCGGCCCCATGATAGGTAGACCAGCTCAGGACCTGTGTCTGCTGTTAGCAGTTCGGCACCACTCCTGGGTTCCACGGTCACCTCAAAGTTCCAACTGCCTCAAATAATTTCATCAGCTGTCTTCAGCGTCACCAGAGGCAACTTCACACTGTCACTGCGGGAGGTGTCCGACTCATTCTCCTCGGTTTCTCTTGAGGAGCGGACCTCCACCTCTGGAGAGGGACTCTTGCCCTGCATGAGTGCCACCACATCCCGCAGTGCTTCAGCCCTCTCCCTCTCTGTATGCGATGAGGTCGGTTTCTTGGTGACTCCTCTACTAGAGCACCTTCTGGAGCGTTTCCCGAGCTCCACGGTTTTCTTCGAGTCGGACTTAGAACCCGGTGGCTGCGGAGCCCCGACCTTGTAGGCATCTATCCAATCCCAGGCGTCTTTCGGACTGTCACAGTAGTGAGTGTTCCCATCCAGGATAATACGCAGCCGGGCCGGGAACATCAGTGAGTACTGGAGGCCTTCCTTTCTCAATGCCCTCTTAACCTCCAAGAACGAGGCCCGCTTCCTCTGCACGTCCAGTGTGTAGTCCGGGAAGAGGGAGATTTTGCAATTGTCCATGGTGTACGGGCCCTCTGCACGTGCCTTTTGCAAGAGAACGTCTCTGTCCCGGAAATGGAGCAGCCGAGCCACCATTGGCCGTGGAGGCTTTCCGGGGGCCAGCGGTCTGGCCGGCACCCTATGGGCCCTCTCAAGGGTGTAAAAAGTCGACAGGCCCTCTGGCGCTACCACACTTCTAAGCCACTGCTCCAAAAAGGGCACCATATCGTTGCCCTCAGCCCCTTCCAGCAGGCCCAGGACTCTGATGTTGTTCCTCCTGTTGCACCCCTCTGCGTCCTCAGCTCTCCACTCTAGCACACACACTCTATCCGTGAGGGCCCCCATCTGTTGCTCCAAGGCCTTTTATACTGGCACTAGCTCTATAATACTGGTCTCAGTCTCTTTCACCCTCTCGGTTAACTTCTTGTGCTCTTCCCGCAGTAGGCCAAGCCCCACCGCGACCGTGCTGATGTCTTGGTGGAGGGTGGCCTTTGTGTCGGCTATGGCCTCCAATATCTTGCTCAGCTGTTGTTGCATCAGGTCGTCAGAGGCAGTCTGTAGTTGCTCCTGGGCACTATCATCTTGGTCATGCGTGGCCCCTGCCTGTCGACCTCAGGGATTGCCCATTATGCCAGGGAGTCTGTATAGGTGTTAGGCCTCTCGGGGGGGGGGGAGTCCTTCAACTGTGGTGCCACACCTTGACACTATGCAGGGGATCTCGCTGTGCTTTCAGGTACGTGCAGGGGCAGTTTCTTTATTTGGGCATGGGGGCATCGCCCCCCTGTTTATTTGCCCCCATACTAAATGAATGTTTGCTGACTGCTGTTTTCATTTTGTTTTCTTAGCCGCAGTGCGCCGCACGGCATGATCCAGGGAAAGTTTTACTTTAAGTGGAAAGTGAGGCGGGGGAGGGAGGCAGGAACTGGGAGCTTCTAGCTTGAGTGACTGACAGGTCAGCTCCAGGGCCTCCTTGGGGTGAAGTGTGCATGTGGGGTTGGAACAGTGCATTGCTTTGTCCAGCCCGACATTCGCACTTCAACCCTACCCTACATGCACAATGTAGGAAGCCCGGGGATTGCTGCTACAGCCCCCAAGTCTCTTTTGGAGCGTTGTCAACCCCTGGCCGAGCCAATTCTCATGCTGCTCCCATGCTGTTTCCTAACCTAAACAGCAAGGGAGCAGTGTCTGGATTGGCTCAGGAATCGCGGGGTGGGGCTGAGGGCCGAGCTGGGTCCCGTCACTCACAAGCTTAGTTCGATGGATGCATGCATGGGAGGTACGGCGCTGCACCCCAGGTCGAGTCGAGGAGTGTTCTTACTTCTCTGACGGTGAGTGAATGTGTGCATTAAATGCGGCTGCCCGCGGCCCCCGCAGGGGGCCACCCTAAACGGGCAGCCCCTTTAGTGCCATTTGGGCACTTCCCCACCCCCCAATGATGTGCGGGACTCAAGGAGGAGTCCCCCTACCAGACGCGTCACTTCCGGCACGCAGAGGAGGTGGGGAGGTATTTATGCCTCCCCCCGGCCATCTTGGCGTCCTCTTTGCGCCGGACACGCCGTCTACGGGTCGTGCTGCGGTCTTTGTGCCTTGAGGTCCTGCCCGGTAAGTTGGAAGCGAGGTTAGTGCTGCCCCCCCCCTCCACATGGTTCCCCGAAGCCGGCCAGGGCCTGTTGGGGACACCGTCCCGGATGCAGGGCCGGCCCGACCCGCATGAGGCCCGCAGGGTTATGCACGCTGGCGGGGTTGCTGAGATGGACCTTAACGGGGGCAGAGTGGGTTTCATGCTGCTCGGCGGCATGCTGGGCAGCCTTGTCCAGCCAAGGAGCCTTTGAGCCCCTGTTGCTTCTATCCAGGTTCGGCCCAGCACCGTCACCCGTAGGGCCATAGAGGCTGTCCGGCAAGGGGCGGCAGGCGGGCAGCGGGCCTGTTGGGAGGCGGCCCGTCCCAGCTACCCCGGCGTCGACGCAGGGCTACCCCCAACTCCCCCCCACACATGGCCTCGGCTCTCATTAGCCGGCCGAGCGAGCGACCTGGCTTTGGCTGTGGGCGCAGGATGCCAGCCAGGTGTGCAGGGCAATTCAGTTTGGGGCTGCAGGGACAAGCGTGGTTTCGCTGAGCCACCCCACCCCTTGGAACTTGCAGCTATGGAGGGTTGCGGTGATAGAACTACCCGCAGGGCAGCGCGCATGTGCGATCCATTGTTCCCGTCGCGGGGGTATAGGCCTGCTGTAGGGGCTCCTACTTGGGCAGAGCAACCTTTGGCTGATGAGGGGCGGGTTCGGCCCGCAGGTACCGAAGGCTGCTTGCTACACCGACAGAGGGGGTCAACACGGGCGTGTGGCCTCGGGCGACGCCTGCATGTATTTAAGGCTTGTTACACCAATAGAGGTGTACAACTTGTGCGTGTTGACTCGGGCTAGGCCCCGCAGGTATTGATGACTGCTGGCTTGCACCGATAGAGGTGGATTAGCGGCAGGTTGGGCAGAGGCTACCGCAGGCTCCTTCCCTGATACGGAGGACGTTCGGCCCCGAGACAGGCCGTGCAGCGCACCGCCAGTCGCAAACTATGTGGGGGGTCAGCATTACAATGGCTCGGGCACTCAGGGAAGCCTCCACTACCCGGGAGTTGTTGCCGGGTTGGAGGGCGAGTGGGGCATGCGGCGATCACTGACTGGTGATGCGCGATGTGTCCTCAGGCTGCGGGGGGGCCTCTCGCGGCACCGGAAAACGCCGTTGAGGCTCCGTGTGGCAGTAGGGGCCAGCGCGTGGGGCAGGGTTGTGACTCTTGGGCCCCGGCCCCGAATAGTTCGCACTCAGGCCAGGTGTTGCTGGGCCTCGATCCTAACATCTCAATGCGTGTTACCTTTGTGCCGCGGTGAGGTGAGGGGCCATATCAGTGTGGGCATAGTATCCTGCTGGGTCGTCGACATCGCGAACGTCGAAGTAGGCGGTGAGTGCAGGCCAGGATGGGCCTTTGTCTGGGCCGACTAGCCTCCTTGCTGGGGCTGCCTGGGTTCCCGGGTCCATTTGAGTGCGGTGGCTGCGGCCCACCGGAGTGCCGCCTGTTTTCCCGGCTTGTGGGGCAAGAGAAGGAGCTGTTTGTTGGGGGCCTGCGGACTGGTTGGGCCAGACGAGTTTGCTGGAGGCCTGGACGGCCTGCCATGTCGACTGTCAGCTTGTGCCCCGGGAGGGGCAGAGGTTACGCAGCCGATAGGAGGAGGATTGTACTGGTGGTGTCCACAGTGCTTTGTGGACACGCTAACCTCTCGGCACCGCGTTGCACCTTCAGGCAGCGTTGGTGTTGTAGGCGGTGAGTCCGGGGCCCGTTGGGACAATTTGCTTTTAGCCTCCTAGGTGATGTCGACCTGCTCGGGCAGCGAGACTGGGCGGATGGGTGAGTTTGACTTTTGGTATCAGTGGACTTCATGACCGGTAGCCCCGGCAACGTTTGTTTTGGGGGCCGCGCGTGGTGCTATATAATGTGGCATTTAAAAAAAAAAAAAAAAACTTTGTGCGCTCTTGCGGGCGCTCCTCTCCTGGCACGTGCTAAGTGTTGCAGCTGCCAGTGATCTTTCTGGTGGGCCCGTGATTTAAACTGTGCTTGGCGCATCTTTTCAATTATGTCTGCCCGTGCATTATTCTGGCCACAGTCGACGCAACACTACAATGCAGGGCATGGAGTTATGCGCGCGCACATGTCAATGTCGTTGTTCCTCGCTCCCCCCTCCCACCCCCCCCCCACCGTCACCAACCAGTCATTGCTTGGGGGGGCTTGCATGTGGGGAAGGGGGGGCGCAAATGATCGGCAGTTGCTGCGGGAGTCTGGGCCCCTTTGGGCAGTTTGTGTTGTCTCCGGCGCTCCCTTGGGCCGGATGCCCCTGCCTATAGGCGTGTATAGCAGTGCCCACAGTTGCCCCCCATCCTTTTGAAATAAGGATATTAGAGGGGGCAATGTGCCGAGGTAGGATGACGGTCGAGTGCGGCCACGGGTCACTGCACTGCGCGATCGGCGGCATACGAGCCTAGCACGGGAGGCCAACGGCATGGGTTGAGGGCCCACTTCATTTTGTATGGCCGTTGTTGGGTTCATGGGCTTTAGCTCTGTGCCGTGGCTCGCGGGGTGGGCGGGCGTGAGCCAGGCCAGCTGTTCTGGCCTCCTGTGCAGCAGAGCTTTGGAATGGTCTGGCAGTGGTGAACAGTAAGCAGCATGGTAGGTGGCCCGCATCCCTGTCGGTGCACGGGCCTCCATTTGTGGCACGGACATGCAATGTCTGGGGCGGAGCGCAGCACGGCTTTGTTCGTCGTGAGTTTATAGCTTCTCCGCAGCTTTCCTGGGGTGCCGTGATCCCTGCCTCTGATGGGCACCAACCCAGCTTCAGCAGGGTTATCATTTACCGCGAGCGTAGTTGACCGTGGGGTTTGTTGTTGGGGAGGTCCTGTGGCGCGTTTGCCGCCGATGTGGGTTGTTTGGTGGCCTTGGTCCCAACTATGGTGAGATGGGGGGCATGTTTGCGGGGCGAGTTCACGGGCATCCTGTCGCTTGTGACCTATTGCCCGCTGGACAGGCTGGGTGCGTCGCATCTCCGGGGGGACGCGGTGGTGAGTTTTGCGGGAGTGCAAGGTAGGAAGTGGCCCCTCCACCCCCGAAAATTGCTATTATCAGGGGGTTACAGCTGTGGCTCTCGTGCTGGTATTGCATTGCAGCCTTTGTATGGTGCTTCATATCTCAGTGAGGGGTGCTGAAGTGCATTTCGGGTGGGTAGTGCCCCACACCTTTGGGAATGCACAGTTGTTGGAGTGCTGTATTGGTGGGCTACCTCTAAGAAGCTGCTAAGGGAAGAAAGATTACATCCTTGAAATGGCATGGAGATGGGCACTCTGCACCCCTTGATGTTAAAATGATGAATCATTCATCTAGAACGGAAATGCGCACTTAATAGATACTCCCTAGGTTTAACGTGATGCAGGCAGGCGACCCCATGTTGGCACCTTACACTTATGGATGGGGCGCAATTTAAGAGTTAAGGAGCCCGCAGCTCACTCATATACAACCCGCCTGATTTCCCCGCTCAGCATGCTGGTGGGGCAACTATGGAGGGAGCCAGAGCAAAGGTATTAAGGGTAGTTCTTTGTTCAGCTCATTGGACGGGCCTTGTGAACGATTTGACCCAGTGGTGTATTGCCGAGGAGCACAGGCATCCCGGGGCAGCCCAAGTGACTATTGGCTGATGGGAGGAATCACACATTCTTCATGCCAGTAGTGGACCTTTCACTCGCCTGGTGCGGGCCTGAGGCCATTCATGGGTACACTGATCGCCTCTAATGCTGATGGATCTTTTTCCCCGGCTAATTTTGGTGTTTGATGCAGCCAAGGTGGGTCCCCGGGACTAGTGCATATGCAGCCCCGACTCATGGTGTTGCCGGGCCTCATTGGGGGAGGTCGATTGATTGTATTTTCGTGCCGCAGCTGGGGACTGGAGCCGGTTTTGGGGCCTTAGTTGCAATGTTTTGTTCCATTGGCAACTGAGGCTGATTGGCATTTGGCATTGGCTTGTCCTTATTTGATGGTTTTGGGCTTCAGACATGGCGGCTTGGCAGTGGTGTCACGGGCCAGTGTACACACTTTGCAGGAAGGGTTAAGTTCCTTTTCTGGCGGCAATATACTGGCAGTAAGGAACACAAGCATATGCTACCGATCTATCCTCAGGGAGTGTTTTAGCCACCGGGTTTGTTTTGTCAACCGGTGGGCAGGCCGTCTAGATCTGGGTTCCTAGCTCGGGCCTGTCCAAATAAGGGTTCAGGTGCCATATGTCGGCCCTGGGATACAATTTTACAGGCCTGTGGAGCGGCAGAACAGAAAGTGGCTTGTTTCAACCTCTTGGTCACAGGTTCAGATCCCGGTAGGACCACTCGGGGGAGTACGTGCAGACACCTCGCATATTCTTAGGAACTGTATTCAGGATCTGCGTAACAGTGCCAGGGTGGCTTGGTTGCGATGGTGGAAGGTGTGATTGGAATTGTAGAGCAATGCTTGGCCAGTGCGGGTCATTCAATGCTTTTCTTTCATAGAACTATTCTCGCCAATTTTAATTCGGCAGTTTGGATGGTGCATAGGTCTCAAATCCATCAATATTTCTTGGACGATCTGGTGACCCGCATTTAGGGGATGTCCATGGTTCTTGGCGGGGCTAAGTAATGTTTCCAGTACACAAAGACACCCGTTGCTTAAGGCCTCATGCTCCTATTGCTTCAGCCTTGGTTTGGTCACACCATATTGGGGGCCAGTCACTTACACGTTTAAACCGTCGGTTGGCTACGTTAGAAAGACTTTTCTCACACCTAAGATTATCTGGAGCCCCTATAGCTGCGTAATCCGGAGGAGAGTTGGAAAGACCACTGCCTCCAGGGGGGTGGCTGCCCACTGTAGCACCAGGGGGCTAGGCATGCGGGCATGTAGCACATTTGTTAATGGTGCAGGATAATCATTGTTTTACTCTAGGAAACTGGGATCTCATGACCAGGTTCTGACTTGTTGGATGTCAGTTACCAGCCCAAGGGGGGGAAAGCACAATTTTTATTTACTCTGTGCTGTTATGCGAAGTACAGTTGCTGCCAACAACTACGGGGTTGTGCTATCTGAGCTGTAGGACGGTGGCCCGATTGACCTAGTGAGTTATATAATACCGGAGAGGTCATAATAAGGTTTGGTAGCACAGAGTAATAGGGGCAGATGGTACTAAGTCTCTCTTGGGTGGATGATACGCAGGGTATTTAGAATTGCCTGGTATGGAATCTCTGCTGCAGGTGCCAATGTGGGAGTGCATATGGCACATCAAATTTAAACTGCCTCTGGGATAGCCAGTCTCTGCCTAGCCACCTAAGGGGTGGGCAGGAGTCGGCATAAGTGTGCACCCCCTTCCCCTGATTAGAGGGGTGGCTTCGGCCAGGCTTAGGTGCATACCCTAGCCTTACGAACACAAAGGGACCCAGTTAGATCCCTGTACCAGCCGCACAGCCACATCCGTTGCTGAATGAGTCCAATAACTCAAATTTATATTGATTATCTTAAGCTTATCCACTTAGTTTACTCCATTTCTTTTACTCCCTTTTACCAATTTTCGTCAATTTATTTTACTCATTACCATGCTGATTCAAGAATGTTCATGAAAACCCAGGAGGAAGAGATGTTTCCACATGTCACGACTTTATTTAAAATTCATCCAATGCATTTCGGGATAAACCCTTCTTCAGGGGTATCTGTTAAAAAATCCATAAACACAACCATCAGCCTGATTATTACGTTCCTAAT
Organism: Calotriton arnoldi; assembly: GCA_963921515.1. Classification (NCBI taxonomy): domain Eukaryota; kingdom Metazoa; phylum Chordata; class Amphibia; order Caudata; family Salamandridae; genus Calotriton; species Calotriton arnoldi. The sequence continues at coordinate 2,868,927 of CAWUFW010001260.1, read as the reverse complement.
TAAACACATGAACTTAATGCCTCTATTTGACTTAAACAGAATTATTCTTTCTAAAACATTGCATGCGCAACAACATAATACCTGTCTCAGCTACAGTTCCATTCATTAATTGTGAATTGCTTAATGCACTAAACCCTGTCGAACCCCCAACTGTTAATAGAACACATAACGTGTCTTTAAATAAAGCCTCCAATACGTAAATGATACTTAAAACCCCTTATAAATCAAAGATACTTCTTTTCTACGATAACGCGCTTACCGTGACATATGTTACTTTAGATTCATAATCAGAACCGCAGCTCGCTCGATTCCTACTGTGTTCAGCAATACCAAAAGATTTCCATATCGTTACGTTCTTATTTCATCTAGTGCCTCAGCACGTCTGTGCATTAGGTAGCTGTATCAACGATTTTCAAACCAACTTGGTCGTTTTGAGCTGCGGTTCTGATTATGAATCTAAAGTAACATATGTCACGGTAAGCGCGTTATCGTAGAAAAGAAGTATCTTTGATTTATAAGGGGTTTTAAGTATCATTTACGTATTGGAGGCTTTATTTAAAGACACGTTATGTGTTCTATTAACAGTTGGGGGTTCGACAGGGTTTAGTGCATTAAGCAATTCACAATTAATGAATGGAACTGTAGCTGAGACAGGTATTATGTTGTTGCGCATGCAATGTTTTAGAAAGAATAATTCTGTTTAAGTCAAATAGAGGCTTTAAGTTCATGTGTTTAATTAGGAACGTAATAATCAGGCTGATGGTTGTGTTTATGGATTTTTTAACAGATACCCCTGAAGAAGGGTTTATCCCGAAATGCATTGGATGAATTTTAAATAAAGTCGTGACATGTGGAAACATCTCTTCCTCCTGGGTTTTCATGAACATTCTTGAATCAGCATGGTAATGAGTAAAATAAATTGACGAAAATTGGTAAAAGGGAGTAAAAGAAATGGAGTAAACTAAGTGGATAAGCTTAAGATAATCAATATAAATTTGAGTTATTGGACTCATTCAGCAACGGATGTGGCTGTGCGGCTGGTACAGGGATCTAACTGGGTCCCTTTGTGTTCGTACTACATTGTTAGCGCAATTGGGCGGAGCGCGAATCCAGCATGCACGTCTTTATATATCTGAAGCAGTCAAGCAGAGTAAAGAAATAAGGAGTACACCGGTGTGCATCTCAATATTTCTCGCATACCCTAGCCTACCTGAAACTCCATTTACAACATGGGTAGAGAACGCCTAGGAGTGGTTTGCAGTCAATTCGCATCCGCCCCACAGGGCGAATGTTTTAGGCCACAAGGTTGTGGTTGGCTCTTGCGAGGGAGCCTGGTGAAGAGCCAAGGTCAGGCTAGGAAGTCTCGCGCTTTCGCTGCACTTTTGAGGCCCAGTCACGAGCGCATTGTAGCAGGGTGAGCTGGCTGTGGGGCATGAAGTGCCAAGGCATCGGTAGCACTGAGCGGCTTGCAGCCGGAGGCGGTATCCGATGCATGGGGCACTTGTTAGAGTAGAGCCCTACTCAGAGGTACCGCCTTTAGAGCTAGGAGGTCTGTTGGCACCGCCTTTCAAGGGAAGCCATTGTCTAGCGGGCTGCTCTGTGCAGAGCATTTGCAGGCGTAAGTTACAGTATCCGCTACCATTTCAAATGTGCATCTTTCACAATTTACTCAGATAACTGGGACAGGAAGTAAGGTGGGCTGGATAACTCTTGCTTCTACCTGAGTGGCATATCTTGGCAGGAGTGTTTGTCAAAGGGATTGCACTTCAGCCAGGTAATGTTAGCACCCATCCACACCAAGCCGATCGTCAAGGTCACCCTGGGCCTCACTTACACAGCCCAGTAGGAGCCCCTTGTGGTGGTCAGTGACAGGAATTACTAATTTGAACTGACAGGAGGCGTGTCCGTGGGTTTCAACAGCAGAAGTTTGGGGAGAGCTAGACTCCACCCACCCATGGTCAAGGTGTAAGTTTTATTAGTTGGAGTGGCACTCTTATTTGACCAGGGGTTCATTGCCACACGAGGGCATCGCTGAGTTGTAGCCAGAGCACGGGCATTGTGTGTTTCCCAGGGAGCAGCAAGTGAAGGCAAGACTCTTCCCTAATCTAGCACCAGAACACAAAGTAGTCAGGGTCTACTTGTCTGTTGGGTGACTTGTGTAGGCACTGGTGTAGTTGTCACTCCACAACTACACATGAGGGGTGAGTTGTCTCCAATAGAGGGCACAATGCATATATATTGTTTCAAACCAGAATTGACTCCATCAATGTGTTCTCCAGGGTCTAGCAATCAAAGAGGCCTGTGAAATTCTGGTCAACGGCGTGGATTAAGTGCACTCTAGAACCGAGGTTAGGTGACACAGGAGGGTGATTCAAGATACACAGGTGGTGTGACGGCAACGCGAGACTGTCCGCTTATGCTGGGTAGGAGGTTCCATATCACCAACCAGAAGGGTGACATGTGGCAAAACCGTGAATGTTTAAGAATGGCATAGATGCCAGTCAGGAGAGGTTTGTCAAAGGCATTACACTTATTGCCAGGCATTGCTAACTACCCATCCACACCAAGCCTATTTTTAGGCTTCCTGGGCCGCATACTCACAGCCCGGTATTAGGCACCTGCAGTTGTCAGCGGCAGGAGGTATTAAATTACAACTGTACCGTGGGCGTACTTGCCGACCGGGCAGTACTGCCACGGCCTCCAAGGGCCAATTAGTCAGACATCAGTAGCAGTGAGTGTGGCTTGCCCTCTGTGCAGTTGGCGGGGGAATTTAATTCCATGTACAGGCTACACTAAACTTGCTTCTAGCAGGTCTCGTGGGTGAGCGAGTTCACTGCTTTGAACAAGGAATAAAAAGGAGCATGGCGTGACACAGAGACTATTAGGGAGTAATTCAGGGAGCGGGTACCTTGACACACGATTCCGGGGGAGGGCAATTAAGTTCGGGATAACCAAGTGTACCGGGTGTAGTGCCTTGCATCTTGGGTCAAAGCAGGTTGGCTCACAGGGGGTGTCTAGGATCGTCCAGGCACACCCTGCAGGGTAGAATGCTATAGAACTGCACGTTGCCACTAGTTTGAGTGCAACAAATTGATCCCTCTCAAAGCAAACCTAGGTTTTATGGTCAGTGCACAACATACAACCGTTCACTCCAGCTTCCTGAAGGCAGTCTGTTAGAAGAGGTGTCGATCGGGACGTCCTGCGCCAGGGCGCGGACATTGCACGGGCGACACAGCAGATAGAGTACTGTCAGACTTGGGTGCTTGCGGGCTAGGTGGCCAAGCAAGATAGCAGAACCAATTCTATGGACCTCTCTTCCCCCTCCTGACTGCCCGAGACTGTGAGTGCAGGGGGATTTGCAATGTTACGGGTATTTTCCCGCCCATACAGGGGCAGAGGGGTACATTGCAGGTATCGGCATAAATAGAGTGGAGGCAAGACCTACAGACTATGTGCACCAGTAGCCGCAAGAGGTTGGCGTTAAGAGCAAAATCTCGCAGCGGCAAGGTAGCCAGGTGGCATGCGCCAGCTGGTTACGCCAGAATGTGTGCTGTGGCTCCAATAGCGGTTTGAAATGTGTTTGGAGCACCATCACTGACAATTCCAGAGCACACTATGCACCTCGGCCCAGTAGGTGTAGGCCATAGGCTCATGTGCGGCTTGATCTTGTGGAGGGCAATATTCCCTGGAATATCAAGGTACTAGGTCATTAGCTGGGTTGAACATCAAGGGTCACAACTGGTTAGCAGGTATGTGTGTATCTGTCATCGAGCTTTAGTTAAGCAAGCCTGGCAGGTGGCGAAGTTGTCACTCCAAATGGTTGATGTACTGCAGTAGTGTGCGCTAGGCGATCAGTCCTGTTCGCCATGGTTTATTAATCACAAAGGTCGGTGCACATGTCTGGTCAACCTCAACAAAGTAGGTGCACCCTGCTCCCTGGGCGGGTTACGGGTTGCTTCAGTTGAGCAGGAAATGCCCCGCCCGCATAGCCAGAGTATATAGCCTGGTTGTGGAAGCGGTCTTCAAGCATGTGTGCTGCTGTTCCAGGTATTGGGGAAACAGGTGTTAGGGAGCACGAACTGCTAGAAGGCCTGCAACTTCAGGTTGCAGGAGGTGGGAGCCACATCAGCTTGAAGGGTAATACAGCGATGTTTAAGGGTAGAGCTCCCTCCTGGGAGGCCATCACATTCTTGCAGCGCATGTGAGGCACTGGTACATTCCCAGAGAAGGATAAACCGCTCCATGCGCAAGTTTGCAGAACAAGGGGCTTTGGCTTCATCAGGCATGAGCTATGCCGGGCGAACACCAAAGGTTAATTTGACAATGTTGGGGTGCACTTGCACAGGTGGGCTTGGATCTGTTCCTCTGGACATGAATGAGGCCCGGGAAATTTCAGGTTGCAGTGAGAAAGGAGCTGTTTTGGTGGGGGGCTCTTTAGGCGACGGGGGCCGCCTCCAGAGCTGTGGAGGAGTTACAGGGCGATCTGGAAGCAAATGGGTACAGAAGAGTACCTCTGCAAGAGCACAATAGGGGTGCCAGAGCCAAATCCCAGGAGCCTCATGGGAGGGTCCTGGAACAATTACGTCGGCGCCCGTTAGTCCTTCGGGCGGTTGTGGGCCTGAACAACCGGGGGCTTGCCTTGCTACGCTCCGCCCTGAAAGGGGCGTGAGTAATAGGGACCAATGTGTCACGTGATCCAGTAAGGGGATCACCCCCATAAGGGTAGCGCTGATTGGTTACTCCACAGTGCTTGGCTCATCAGGCGGGCAGGGCAGCATAGGTTGGTACAGCTGCCTGCCCTTGGATCGCCCGTAAGATAACCCACCATATTGCATACTTTTGTATGGAATAAACCTGCAGCACTAATTTTCCCAAACAAAAGTTGTGTTGTGTATTTATTTATGCATGCATACTCTGTTGTGGTGTGGGTGGGGTGTGTTGCCAATAATGGGACTATGCGGCTGCCCGCGGCCCCGCAGGGGGCCACCCTAAACGGGCGGCCCCTTTAGTGCCATTTGGGCACTTCCCCACCCCCAATGATGTGCGTGACTCAAGGAGGAGTCCCCCTACCAGACGCGTCACTTCCGGCACGCAGAGGAGGTGGGGAGGTATTTATGCCTCCCCCGGCCATCTTGGCGTCCTCTTTGCGCCGGACACGCCGTCTCCCACCCTACCGCTTACCCGGCGTGGGGTTGGCAGGCGAAATACATCGAACGTTGTAATGTTTTCTTTCTCGTTGCAGGAGGAGTTACAGGGTGATCTGGAAGCAAATGGGTACAGAAGAGTACCTCTGCAAGAGCACAATAGGGGTGCCAGAGCCAAATCCCAGGAGCCTCATGGGAGGGTCCTGGAACAATTACGTCGGCGCCCCGTTAGTCCTTCGGGCGGTTGTGGGCCTGAACAACCGGGGGCTTGCCTTGCTACGCTCCGCCCTGAAAGGGGCGTGAGTAATAGGGACCAATGTGTCACGTGATCCAGTAAGGGGATCACCCCCATAAGGGTAGCGCTGATTGGTTACTCCACAGTGCTTGGCTCATCAGGCGGGCAGGGCAGCATAGGTTGGTACAGCTGCCTGCCCTTGGATCGCCCGTAAGATGACCCACCATATTGCATACTTTTGTATGGAATAAACCTGCAGCACTAATTTTCCCAAACAAAAGTTGTGTTGTGTATTTATTTATGCATGCATACTCTGTTGTGGTGTGGGTGGGGTGTGTTGCCAATAATGGGACTATACCTTTGATTGGAGAAGCTGGTAAACGCCCTAAAGGTCAATTCCCTTTTCAGTACTGCGGCTGTGGAGATTCTGGCGAAGAACACTCCCTTCACAAGACGGAGCCCTTCCTCCCTCCTTCTTACTCCTATCTTTCCCCACTCCTCTTTTCAGACGTTCCTGTTCACCATAAGCGCTTTGAGGTGGCCTTAGGGTGCCTCTGAATTATACAATTAGCACCATACATCTGGCCACAGCTGCTTTCAGGCTCCGGCCGGAGGCCCCTTGACTTCAAAGCTTCACGGCGCTACTTCCGGCACCAGGTTTTTTCACATGTCCCTCAAGCCGCTGGGTGTCTGAGAAGGGTGAAGTCAGTGTTTGTGGTGGGTCACCGTCATCCCACTGACGTCAATGGAGGTGAAGAGCAGTGAGAGGAAGGCTTGCACAGCAAATGATCTTATTAATGTATTTATTTATAGTGGTAAAATAAGTGCTGACAGTGAGGGGGTGCTCTGTTTCTTCGATTTACAGATCTGCCCATTGTTGGTATACTGGCATCCTGTTATAAAAGAACCTTTGTATTTCAGTTAAGCTAATCGAGGAATTTTTCCTAGTGTGTGTACAATCACTTTAACCCAATTAACAAAGTAAGCCACGTGAGGTTACATTCATTTACACTGTGCAGTCATTGTGTGTCATTTTGTTTTGGAGTTCAACTCACTTTGTTGCCCGTGTTCCCTCAGAGCTTTAATTGTTTTTTCTAGTTACGTTATAGCATATTTATAATACTGACATAGCACATCAACACCTTGGAGACAGGGTTACAGAGCGCTTTACAGTAAAGAGCATTGATGAACATGGGGAGGGGGGGGGCTCACTTAAGTCTAGAGGACGCTTTTGGCATATTGGTTTGAAACCGACCCCAAGGGGGCCTGAGACCCCCTCCCCGAATTGAAGTAGAGAATTGTGTACGCCCCGATATTTATAGCAGTACAGCTACCAAGCAGCCTAATGTCTAACGTGACACTTCCTACGACATTGCATTCTGGAACTTGTAGTTTTGTGTCTCCACCTTCCGACCATGCCCGTCCTCAGAACATGCACGCAGTGAAGTTGCCTCTAGTTCATTTGAAGTCAATGGGAGAAAAACATTCTCCTGATTATGGGGCATATTAGCAAGAAGAGGCGATAATCATCGCTAACCCTGCTTAGCGTGATTTTTTTTATCGCCGGCTATCGCTGGAATATATCGCCACGCTAACGCTGTATTAGCAACGATTAGCGCTATGGCGATGAATATTCCAGCGATAGTGGGGGAAATGGGCCAACATCGCTGAAAAACCAGCGATGTTGCATGGAGCAGGAGAACACCTTGCTGATACGACCCTGTGGTCGTATCAGCATAATCCACTCCCCATGTTAGGTATGGCTAACACCTGCTAATTGCAGGTGTTAAATAAATGGCGATGACCCGGTTAGCGCGACTTTCACGTCGCTAACTGGGGCCATGGCCACCTTGCTAATAGGCGATAGGCCTGTTAGCGAGTGTTTCCCAGGTTTGTTTGTCGGGAACGCCCACTTTGCATGTCATTAGCGATAAATATCGCTGACATGCAAAGCGGTAAAACGGGCGCTAATGCCCGAAAACTGTCGCTAACTGCTGTTAGAGACAGTTTGCTGATAGAGCGATATAAATATCGCCGCTTTAGCGGCAAAAAGTGCCGCTAAAGCGGCGATAGTGCCCTTGCTAATATGCCCCTATGTTTTTTGAAATGTAAGTACGAATGTGCTCGCCTTCAATTTTTGAAAGACCGGGGGGCATATTAGCAAGGGCACTATCGCCGCTTTAGCGGCACTTTTTGCCGCTAAAGCGGCGATATTTATATCGCCCTATCAGCAAACTGTCTCTAACAGCAGTTAGCGACAGTTTGCGGGCATTAGCGCCCGTTTTTTTACCGCTTTGCATGTCAGCGATATTTATTGCTAATGACATGCAAAGTGGGTGTTCCCGACGAACAAACCTGGGAAACACTCGCTAACAGGCCTATCGCCTATTAGCAAGGTGGCCACGGCCCCAGTTAGCGACGTGAAAAGTCGCGCTAACCGGGTCATCGCCATTTATTTAACACCTGCAATTAGCAGGTGTTAGCCATACCTAACATGGGGGGTGGATTATGCTGATAGGACCACAGGGTCGTATCAGCAAGGTGTTCTCCCTGCTCCATGCAACATCGCTGGTTTTTCAGCGATGTTGGCCCATTTCCTCGCTATCGCTGGAATATTCATCGCCATAGCGCTAATCGTTGCTAATACAGCGTTAGCATGGCGATATATTCCAGCGATAGCCGGCGATAAAAGAAATCACGCTAAGCAGGGTTAGCGATGATTATCGCCTCTTCTTGCTAATATGCCCCCTAGGGGCATATTAGCAAGACCGGCGATAAAATTATCGCCGTTTTAGCGGCAGGAAACTGCCGCTAAAACGGCGATAATGGGCTTGCTATTATGCGTTATAGAATTCCAATAGAAGCCCAGGTTAGATGTGCAGGACATCTAACCTGGGCTTCTATTGAATTCTATAACGCATAATAGCAAGCCCATTATCGCCGTTTTAGCGGCAGTTTCCTGCCGCTAAAACGGCGATAATTTTATCGCCGGTCTTGCTAATATGCCCCCTAGGTATCTGTGAATTTAGAGATGTAAAACTGCCTTTACATACTTTCATAATGAAGAGGCCCGGAGTCGGGTTGCAGATTAAAGTGCTCGAATGAACTGGCCCACCGAACATGACCAGACCACTGCACAAAGCAGTGCCATAGTCAATCCTGAGCTCAGCTCCGCTCACTGGATGATCACATTGTGACCCTGGCTGTCACCTCCCTCATGCGGTGCCTCTCCGCGCTGCTGCACCAAAGACACACATGGGCTGCTGAGGCCACCTACACATTACTGGGTGACATAGTCCAGCACACTATAGCCCACGGTGCCTTGGCTGCTGAGACCAACATACTTGTGAATATGTCGGTTCGGATGAAGTAGTGGATCGTGTACATTACAGTGAGTGCAGCCACCTGACACCTTTCCCGGCTCTGTATAAAAAATGGCCTCTATGCCTGAAAAGGAGCTGTCTCGATATGACAGCTGAATTTGCATTATTCTCACTGGCTTGAGGTCTGTGGTTTAACAAATCAGCACTCTGAGTCCAATAAGGATCAGCTCTTTGGGAGTTAATCACTATGAAGCAGCACTGGGGGGGGGCAGGATCAAAATGAAAACCACTGTGGAGCTATCACTGGTTAGGCATGAGCCTGGCACTATCTGTGTGCATGGACGGTTGGCAGCAGGCCTCTGCAGTCTGCACACAATTCACATTCACACCCTGAGGATCAATAGCATAAGCTCATAGAGCCACACACAGGGGCCGATTCCGATCTCGGCCGGTAGGGCTCCGAATAGGATTCGGCTTTACCGGATCCGATTCGGAGCCCTTTTTCCCGACCGAATCGTACGCGGGTCCGGCCGAGCGAGTACGATGCGACTCGCCGACCGACTCGTCCGGGCGACCCGACCGCTCCGACCGACTCGTACCCGGATCGTACCGCTCCGACCGACTCGCTCGGACCCGATTCGCACCGCGCAATGGAGACGTTTTCCGGCCGGGTAAGTACGATGCGCACCTCGACCGCTCCGACCGACTTGCGCCGTCCGACTCGAACTCGCTGTCGGAGCCGTACTTTGGGGTCCGTGTCGGACCCCCCTGTACGCGTACCCGTGCGAGGCGCACACAGGGGGACCCATGGGTCCCCCTACCTGTGCGTGTACGCCACGAAGCGCTTCGCGGCGTACTCGCTGTAGGGGCGCCCTTGTCCGCCTCGCACCCATTGAGGCAATGGGAGCCCGCGTACGCGTTGTACGACCGGCTCCCATTGAGTTCAATGGGAGTCCGACCGACTCGTGTCCGGTGGCATACGAATGCATCGGACTCGTTCGGTCGGACTGCACGGGTCCGATTCGGTCGGAAATCTCTCCGGGTCCGGCTCGGTCGGAGAGATTTCCGGCCCGAATCGGAATCGACCCCACAGTCTCACAAGCATGTTTTGTTCTCGTCCTTGCCCCCTGATTAGTTTTTGTGGTTACTCAAAGTCTGTTATGGAATTCTGTGGTTATACTGAATAGGCAGCTGCTTACATCATTATCATATGAAATCTCTCTTTATTGATGTCATAACTACACTTTCACGTTTGCTTTGTTAATCTTCTTGCTTTCTCAAATTTACTTGGAAATGTGCCACCTGTCCACTCTTTTTCAAAATTTTCTCGGATGAAGAAACCCTACCCCCTACCTACCCCCACCGAGGCACCGCCAAACCTCCATTATGACGGTCGGGCTCGCTCGCTCGTCACAAGACTCTCATCCCAAACTTTTGCTTTGTTTGCCCCCGCGGGTCATGCCGAAACCCCAGGCGCCCGTCCACACCAGGCCGCAGGATTACGTTGCGGCAGGCCCAGAGTCAGCGCTTGCCTTCACAGGCCTCTCACCGGCTAGCAGGGGTTTCACCCTTTTCAGGCTCTATCACGTGGCTGCGTCATCACTCATGATCTGCCTCCGGCCCCGGGAGCGGGGACCAGCAGAGTCCAGGCCCTTCTGTGTGCAGCCAGGTCTTTGCGGGGCGCCCGCTCGGCTTCCTCAGACCCCGGAGCCGGAGCGGTCCGTCCCGGGCCCAGATCTAGGCCCCGATCGCACATGTCACCCAACTCCTCACCTCCGCGACATCGCTGCTGCGTGTCCATGTCCCGTGCGGGGGCTACACCGCAGCCGCCGCATCCAGGCAGACTACCAGCTCAGCGGCTGGGGGGGGCGCTCAGTCCAGGGACTAGTCGCGGCCTCCTCTGGGTCGCGCGTCACTCATCGCCGGCCGCCCGCACACAATCCGCCATCTTGTGGGCTTTCCGTCTCGGCCGCCTCTCAAGACTTCGCACCTCTTCCAGGCAGCCGCTGAGCGGCGGACTCGCTGGAAACAGCCAACTGCCTCACAGGGTCCCCAGGGCGCGTTTCTGCCCTCGCCCAGGTCCCGGCCGCCGGTGATTTTGGCTGATAATTGACGGGCCAGCGCAGAGCTCCGAGCTCATGCATCCGCCATCTTAGGCTCCAGGCCACGCCACGCATAAATACCTTGTAGAGGCTAAACTCCTTCTTATGCCCTGTGTTCTTTGGTCTTTTTTATGGTATATCTTTACTGGACCAGATTAAAAGTTTGTATCAGGATTATCAGGTTAAAAGTAGGTCATCAATTAAAACTGAGTAAAGCCGTCATCTCTTAGCCCACCTAGCCTGCATGAAATAGAAAATTTGGGTAGCGGTAAATGAAGAACAACTAGAAATTTAGCAAAGTATCAGGATCATCAGAAATGCAGGACCAGAATGACAAGCATAAAATTAGTTGGCTCTACGGAGAAAAGCAAAGGATTTGCGTAACAATGAGCCAAACCTATACACTAGCTTGCAGGTGCCTAGAAAAAGAAACAGATAGATGGAAATTGCTAAGGATCCCTGCTAGATTTGAATTACTCTTTAATAGTACAAAAAGTAGTGCTATAATGATTTGAACAATTTACAAAGAGCTACATGAATAAATGATTGAATTATGACGCTTGTCTTACAAACTATACAGAATCCATATGTAGGCATTCAGTTGGGATGGCATTCAATTAGGATGGATATGAATTCATCCCAAGTGCCTGCGTGGACATAATACAAATATGAATTATCCCAGTGAAACCACTGCCCATCACAGGCCATGGTGATAGCAAGCACACCCAGTACAAGCTTGTCTCCTAAGGTAGACGCACAGTCACCTTAATGCCTGGAGGATCCTCCTTAAAAGGCCTTTTAAAGATGCTGGTGAGGAAAATGCGAAGTGGAAAAGCTACCTATGACAGCATACAGCATAAGAGCACAAGTGAGCTCCCAACTGTTATCTCATGCTGTTCTACCTCTTTTCTTGATTCCACAGCCAAATGTGTTAGTAACCTCTTCAAGGCATAGCTTCCATTCTGACTACATGCTAAAGGCCTGGTGGAGGACATGCAGTAAAACTGTGAGGAGGGATTAGGGAAAGTGAAACAGTGTTTCAATCTTTTGCTAACGGCATTCAAATACACATGAGTGAAAAGTGTCTCCTTTTGCATGGCTGTCCTGAACTTTGTGTTTGCCTGTGATTCAGATACCTACTCTGGTATTCTTCTGATCAGTCATATGAAATGTATATTAGCCAACATCATTAGAAGTTTTCAAATATGGAGCTGGCTTTTAGGGTGCCTACAGATGTCCAACCTGTAACTGAAATAAAACAACTTCCTTTGGAAACTCATATGGGTCTCCAAATGTGCTACTAGCTATGTAAACCACAAGCAACTTAGGATATCTTATTCTATGGAGAAGCTCGTCCTCTTCTTCTATGGTGATATATAAGGGTCAGCAAAAGGGTAAATTAACACAGGAAATGATCAAGGATGTCTTGTCCTTGGAACAATATAGAATAAAACATTGAGGTAAAAGATAGCAAACACATTTTTATGAATAGGTATCACCAACTTCTTCAATCAACCAGAAAAACTCCTGAAGGGGGCATGGGATGGACTAGAGGGTTAATCATGAGTAAAACACTCTCCACTTGTGAACCTGTGGTGTGGGTTACGCCCTCAATGTGTATATTTCTGCCTATCAAGATGTTAAGCAATCTATATATACCGATAAAAACTATATCAGAAGTCTCCATATAACATTCCGCTTGCATCTCTAGATAATTTAACTTTCAAGAGCTGATCATAAAATTCTCCCATGAGAAGAACATATTTTCCCCTGAGATAAGATTTGATTAGAAATAAACTTACATTTAATCTTTTTTGCAGTGCATTGAATAAGTCAAGAATGAGACTTATAAAGCTATATTGGGCACGAATAGAGAACAGTGTTGAGCTCATTTGTGTACATCGGCAAACACACAATCTGCTGGTCAATACCTACAACAGGTGTTGATGATTAGAACAAAAGTAACACAGCTATTGTGAGACAGCATGCATATGTGGGTCTGTCCTCAACCAACGTGATGCAGGTTAACATTGCATACGTAATGATTCTACTATAAGGCCTTGTAATATAGGTATACTTGATCTTTTATTGTACACTACACTCTCTACAGGTGTGATTATTTGCAGTTTAGAAAATATCCAATGTGTATTTTGCTTGCAAATCAGAATTCTTTTTTTGTTTATTTTTCAGAGGATTAATGAAATAGCTATAGAGTGTAGTGACAATATTATACAGTATTAATATTAATACCCATATGAGGGACAAGAGACACTTGCACCCGAGAGTATGTCATCTCATTTAGGGGCATATTCACAAGGACTTATCGCCACCTTAACGCATCAAAAGTGGGGATAGATTTAACGCCCCATTCACAAGCGGGTGCAAACTGCAGACAATGCAAGTATTCCCGCGATAACTGCCGCAAAATTTACCTCCACAGGTGACACCACCAACTAACCCTAATGAGAGGCAGAGTAGGCGTTCCCGTGCAAAAACACACGAAAACACCACTACACCACTTTCACAACGAACTGCCAGATCTGCGATGCCAACCAAAACCACGCGATAAGCCGCGGTAGCAGCAGCTATTTAACACCTGCCTCTTGCTGGTGTTAAGCAGAACGACTACCTGCAGTAGGCAACGGAGCCCCGCACACAGCTACAGCCGAAGAACAACCGACTCCATGGAGCTACTCATCATGCAGCTTGGGGCCCCAACAGGGCCACAACACTCACCGCCACCACCCCCAGGACCGCCACCACCCCCAGGACCGGGACCGGCACCCCCCCCGGACCACCACAGAGGCAGCGCAGAGTAAGACAGCGGACCTACAGAAAACGAACTAGTCTCACAGACCTAACGCCCGAGGAAGTCATTGCCCACTACAGGCTCAAAAGGACAACCATCCTCCGCATCATGACCCAGATCGGAGCCAGGCTGACGGTCCCAACACAGCGGACAACCAACATCCCTCCGCAGACAAAGCTGCTGGCTGTGCTGCACCTGTTGGCCTCTGGTACCTTCCAACCAACAACGGCCAGAGTCGGAGGAGTCTCACAGCCAGCCCTATCAAAGTTCCTCACACCTGTCCTGGATGCCATCATCAGCTTCATACCCCAGTACCTTCACTTCCCCCACACTGCGCAGGAACAGCTGGAGACCAAGCAAGGCTTCTACGCCATTGCTAGCTTCCCACACGTGTTGGGGGCCATTGACTGCACACATGTCCCACTTGTGCCCCCTGCGGACACTGCACACATCTACCGCAACAGAAAGCACACGCATTCCAAATGTGCAGGCAATAGTGGACCACCGGGGAATGTTCACCAATGTCGTCGCAAACTACCCAGGCAGTGTGCACGATTCCTACATCTTCCGACAGTCCATCATCAACCAGCGCTTCCAGGATGGCATCTATGGAACTGGACTGCTCGTTGGTAAGTACCAAATCAACACACCACACACCTCAAAGCCACCATCACACAACGCACAACTGTGGGAATGCACACATGACCAAACCACATACAACATGTCAGTCAACATGCCCACCTACCAGACACGACAACACAACTCCATTGGGATACTGGGCTTCCCATGTACACAAGCCAGCTATATCAGGGCACCACAGCCACACAACAGCTGAACGTGTGGAGAGGCGGAAAGCAGGCATGTGCAAAGGACGCAAGTGACCCATGAATGGGAATGTACACAACAACAAGTGTGGCGTGAATGTGCTGGACAGACCTGGGTATGCAAACCACAGATATGTCCATGCAGACATTAACTGCTGGTGTCTGGGGAGTAGTAAACAGTGGACGCAACCATGTCACCCCAGGCTGTGGGTTAGATCGCGGAAATGTTGCTCGCTGCGTCCACCCCTGTGTGCGTGAGCATAGTGGGTTGGCCCGACTTACGCCAGGCCTGCGCAGGGGTGTGGATGAAAACACTGTTGCGCTGAGCGTGGTGCACTCCCGGAATGGCCAACGTCACTGCCAGGGTGGCGCCTCTCAGCCCGCCACGAGGCCGACGCCGTGAGCAGCGGGGCCTGCGAGCCTGTGCGCCTGCTGCACCCCAGGCCGCTGATACCCAGACCCGGCTTGCCTGCCCCAGCGCTCCAAGGCCGCACTGCTCACCTGCCGACACCGTCGTGTGTCAAAGAGGGCCCACCACATGCCGGTGCTAGCTCCAAGACCCATGCCCGCAAGCTTGGCAGCCTCCTCAGACCATCGCTGTCCTCCGTGACACAGGCCCCCAGGAGTCCACATTCGTTGACATACCCCACCGCTGCAGCCTGCCTACACTGCAATCCAGTAGGTCCCACATCTAGAACTGAGTCTTCATTAATCAATGGCAGGGTTCATGCCAGTGGACGCAGGGAGAGGAGTGAGAGACAGATGCGTTCCAGTCCGGTGGAAACACGGATCACCGTTACAGAGGAGGTCAACCACTCGCAAGGACTGACCTGGTGCCACTTACCCTGTGCGCCGTGAGTCACCGTCAGCCTCCGGCAGAACATTGTTGGTGTCTGAGCCTGTGGCCTGGAGGTTGTCATCAGCAACTGGCAGGTACGGACTTGGTGTTTGGCATGAGTCTGTGGCATTCACATCCGCCATGTTGCCGGACACAGCTGGTATGTGCCCTCTGCACCATGCCCTGGGGGTACACCTCCCACCCTCCCCCGAGACACTCCGCGAAAACCACCTTTGATACATACGAGACCCTGCTCTGCCCTCATGACCCTACCCCAGTGTCCCGCAAGTCAGCGTCCCGTGGCGGTAGGCCCGTGTTGGCTGCTGTGCATCCGGGGCCACTAACTCTGTGCAACTCAAGTCATGCTCCCTAGCTGTTCGTACATTGCATTCCTGAGTGCCTGATGACTGTTGAAGTTGTTGCCAGCACCAGCTACTCCCTGAGGGCTGGCTTACACACACCCCACACACAGCCAGCACAGGCGTCACTGGACTAGTGGGCCTGCCAACACATCATGCCGAACCAAGTATTGACTTTTATCTCTCTGCACTGTCACAGGTGATCAAGGATATGCACTCTGCCCCTGGATGATGACACCCCTCCGAGACCCGAACACACCCGCCCAGAGGCAGTACAATGCGGCCCACATACGCACCAGGGGCATCGTGGAACGCACATTTGGCGTCTTGAAGTCACATTTCAGGTGCCTGGACGTCACAGGTGGAAGGCTCCTGTACAACCCAGACATCGTGTGCAAGATGATCGTTGCATGTTGTGTGTTGCACAACATCTGTGTACGCACCAATGCCCCATGGATCCCGGTTCCAGAGGTACCGGAAGATGATGAGGACGATGGGGCAGGTGGCCCACATGCCACTGCAGCTGTGGCAGGAATAGCCCGTAGGAACACCCTCATTGCCAATTTCTTCTCATGAGCACGTCACAATTGGGCATGTGTGCCATTGTGCCCATTTCCCCCATTCCCCCCACTCCCTGGTAGGTACGCACCCTGTTGATGTGGTGTCGGGTCATGTTGGGCAGTGTCCGGATCCCCAACTCCTGTCACCGTCTCCCGACTGATGGCTGTGGCCACCATCTTCTCCATGTCATTCAGCTCCTGGTGTTCTGCTGGCCCCCCTCCTCCGAAGTGCGTTGCTGCTTTCGTGTTGGCAGCGTGTTTCTGCTTGGTTTTGCCATTCACATCAATCCTGCGCCTCTTGTCCTCTTCCATTGTCCTCCTCGGCGCTGCGGCAGCATTCACATGGTCCGAGATGGTGTGCCATCTTTGCCTCTTTGTTGCCAATGACACGTTGGAGGTGACGTACAGTTGGTGGTGGTGTTCTATCTCATCCGTGACAATGATCGTGTTTTCCTGCAGACTGTACCCCATCTTCCTCTTCCTCTTCTCATTGCCCTTCCACGTGCCCTGGATTCCTGGGTGTTCCTTTGTGGGGATTGTGGGGTTCATGTTTTCCTCTGCAGTCGGTCAGGGTGCATCCGTGGTACTCCGCAGTTCATTTCCTTTTTGGTGGCATTTTCCGTATGCTGTTCTTGTGCTTTTTCCCGCATTATGCGTGGGTATTGCTGGCCTCTTGCCGGTTATCACTGTTTTCTTGTCGCGCTTTGGCCCATCGCGTCTTTTCACGCGTTGGGGTTTGTGTTTTTATCGCCGTCGCAGTGGTTGTATCGCGGACATTGGCTGCGGTTTCGGGAGGCTATCGCATGGTACCGCCGTGTTGTGAATTCCACGTTGGCACAGGGTTATTTTCCCACGATAGACTGCGATGTGTGAAGTTGCGTTAACATTTTAGGAGATGTTTAGCGAACGTTCTTGTGAATATCCCCTTAGTCTGATTGGGGTCAATTCAATCCCCAGTCTAACTGCCAATTTGGACTACCATCTTGAATCTAAATAGAACATTCCTTTTTTCAAATTAATAAATTACTAATACAATTTCTAAGATAAAGGCACACTTTCATAGGAAGAATTAATGTATTGCAACCTTTTCCACCTCACTTTCAGTTTCCTCTTTCACTGAACTGCCTTTAGCCCCCTCCAATCAATTACTCTTTATTACCCAGTATGAACTGGAATGTGTAATTACCTCTTCCAATGATAATCAAGGCAAAACAAAAATCCAATTAAAAATGCAGGAAGTTACTGATATACATTACAAGGGTACTACAGTTCTCAGTGAGTCCAGGACACAATTTTTGCAGGAATTACCTCCAAACAACTTGGAGCCAATACATTTGAATAAGTTACCTCTTGAGGCAATTAATTTGAATCTAACCCCCATAGAAAGTGTCTTCAAAACCCAGTCTGACCATGGCAGAATTTATACCATTATCCTTGACTCTTGTAGCATAAACAAATGTCATCAACACCACACTGAATGAAATCAAATCATGCATTGATCATTCATTTAATACTGAGAGTGTCAACCAGACCAAGGTCATATGGCCAAAAAAGCCTCTAAATTATTTAACATTATCTTAAATCCTCCTGAACATAGGAATGCACATCTCTCAGGAAAACGATCAGAAGAATTAATCTAGCTTGAAGTAGCTATAATATAAAAGAGACATAAGAATTGGATTTTCAAAAAACTATTGGATTAGATAATAACATTGCTAGGAAGATATCAAGCAAAGCTCTAACTGATAAAATGAAAAAGCAAAGAAGGAGGAAGAAAAGAAACAGCAATACGACTTTTTAGCCTGACTATTCAAATCACCTAACAAGTATCTAATTTGGGTGGTACTTGCAATAATCAGGAGATAAAGGCGCAGAAAATCTCAAGTTGTCACAAAAAGTTAAAGATTTTTACTATATTTCAGAAAACAGAACTCCATGTTACTCCTAGAAAAAACCATTGCCCCTTGTTGTGACTCTGGAGCCTGAAGCTACACCAATATGTCCCCCACCTAAAACATCAATACAGACAGTATCAAATAGGAACACTACAAAGGAAGTAAAGATGACAAATCCACTAGCAGCTAAAACAACTGGAAATTGGGAAATGATGCTCTATCATATGTTTCTCCCGGAAAACACCTTAAATATCTTAAATAACATCGCATACCTGTCTCTACCTGTCCAATGCTCAAGCACACCTTCTCCTCAGATATAGATATGGTAATCTTTAAACAATCATCAGATGGCACACAAAGACAGATCACAGTTATCAAGTATTTCTCGATTGCAGTCCTAAACCTAAAGAAGCCGACGAGTTGTATAAGAGATTATTTGATCTGGAATATGCAATTAAACCTGCTACTAGAAAAGCATTCACATATATTAAATCAACCCTTGGACTTAGCAACTGTTTTAAATTATGCAAGCCAACATTAGAAGGCTGCATTACTCCCTCAAGAAGACTTAAGTCAACTATGCCAAATATGATCCACAATAATGAATGCCTTCTTGTGATTATATGTACACCTATATACAAGCAATTATATGGACTGACCAGTTTCGGAACAATGGTTCACCATGATCACACTCCCTACTTTTACATTATCTCAATTAAATATTCTTATGGCTTCAGTAACTTGATAAAAAATCCAGGAGGTTATAAAAAACTGCCCCACAAGGTAAGGCTTTTTGGTTAATGACATTTTTGATCACGTTGATTGAATACATTTTTCACTAATTAAATTGTCCCTTTCTTTTTGCAGATAATCAATACAGTCTTCAAGTGTGCTACAGTGCCTGCCTCATGGGATATTGCTCAAATAAGGGTCTTCCATAAAAAAGTCTGATCCCGTCTACAATTAAATTCATATTGTCCTATTGCACTGCTAATCATAGATTATAAAATATATATATCTTTTGTCCTTGAGAATTAATAAAGTCATTACTCAGTTGGTAACCCCTTGGCAACATAGGCTATCCCAGGCTGAAAAACAACTGGATATACCAATCTAGCTGTTGCTCTTAAAGGCCGAGGCCAAACAAAATTCCATCTCTTTCATATCTCTGATGGTGAGAAGGCATTCGATCGAGTTGAATGGCCATTTCTGTGGGATGCCCTGCTGAGCTATAAGGTTCTAATGGCCATCATTAAATATATACAGACTTCCTATTCCGCTCCACAGGTAATATTTATCAGTGAAGATTCCTAAGCCCCTTTTGAAATCTCTTGAGTGCTTGACAATGATGTCTTCTGTCCTGTGCTCATTATACACTATATGTCGAGCCCTTCTTACAATTACTGTTGAGCAGTGCAAACATCCTACCATAAATTAAAGTGATGGCCTATGCTGATGATGTTTTAATTGTTACACCCAATCCTATTGTTGCTCCCTCAGCTCAGAATGATTGGGGCCTTCGGTGAGGCTTTAGGGTATAAGCTAAATATAGACAAAATAGATTCTTTCTATCAGTCCCTCATTATCACAGGACAAACGCTTTGTCACAAAATTAAAATATTTGGGGATATAGCTGACCATCCATTATGATATCATGAGGCCAACAAATTACTCATCCATCCTGACGGAGACTATGCGACTCCTTAATAAATTGGAACCACTTCCTCTCACTCTAATCTGGTGAGGCAACCTCATTTAAATGATTCTGTTATCCCAGTTATTATATTTATTTTGTGCCCTTCCAATAAAGTTTCCAGCATCTTTCTTCAATAAGCGAGGTACTGCTATTACTGACTATTTGGTGTCAAAAGAGACTTAGGTGTGCCCTTCATCTTCTCTAACTTCATTTGCTAAGAGGAGGCAGGGATCTTCAGAACTTGTTTAGCCAGGTAGCTAGTTGAACACCAAAATTAGTGCAAGATGTTTTTGCTACCCACATGTGCTTTGGTAACTAGGGCTAGATGTACAACCATTAGGAATACAGATTTCCAATTTGCAATTTGATATTTCTAATTTATGAAACTCATTGAGTTTCATTTAGGGATTCCTTGTGGGTCACAAATTGACCTACCTCATGAATATTAATGAGGTAGGTCACAGTTTGCTACCCATTAGGAACCACAGCCATCACAGGGATGGTGGTCTGCTGAGGTCAGCAGATCACCATGTCTATGATTGATTTTTAATAAAGCAATCTTTTTCTTTTTTATTCCTTGAAGGAAAACAGGGTGCGTTTAAATAGAAAACAATGAAACCTTGAAATTTAAATTTTTAAGAGAAGGCAGTGGTCCCTGGGACCACTGCCAGCTCTCAAAAAATATTTCTATTTACAATCTGAAAGGGGAATGGGTTCTAAATTGGTGGTAAAGTATTACTGTTTCGCGACCGGAAATTGGTTGCAAAACAGTAATACATACCATACCGATTCGGTATTTGGGAGGGATGCCATAAACACGCCCTTCCAAATACCGAATTGCAAATGCAAAATGCTACATTTTGTACATTTGAAAAAGCATTTTTCTGATCGCAAACAGCCCGATTCATAGAATTGGGTCGCTTGCAACCGGAAAAATGCTTTGTACATCTGGCCCTTATTTCTTTACCTTGCCTCCATTATTTTTACATTTCTCAAATCCTGTATGACATTCTAAACATGTCACATTCAATGTAATTAGAACACTGGTGCAAAATATTTAAAAATTCAGAGGCTACATGGATTTCAATCATTATGGCATAATCTTGCACTGCATGGACATTTAAGTCGCATCACTTCCTTTTTGGCTAACTCCAGCATTCAAATACTGGACCAATTACATGATCACTGTGTAATTAAATCATTGCTTGGTATCATGCTTGAATCTGACATTCTGCGTCATGAGTTTATATGAATATTTGCAGACACAAACCAGCCTTAGTTCTGCTAAGAACAATCCTGAACCCAAATCACTGCTGAAAATATGCTCAAAGATAATGAACTGCAATAGTATTTCCATTGGATACTTTCATTATGAACTTCTAACATCACTGGATGATTGACTGCCACATTGGGCTTCCTAATGGTGCCAAGTGATAAGAAACAGATATACCTTGAACTCTGAAAATTGATTTCACCGTCAATATCATTGTCAAATTTAAGCTTTAGCACTATTGGGCACACCTGCATGTCGACAAACAGCAGAATTGTGAAAGTAAACATGTGAGCTAGACTTGCTCTTACATTTTGTGATACATAAGACAATTACCCAATTCTTCTTAGAGCATCAAGTTTGAGATGGTACTGTCAGAATTTGCCATTCTGAGCTCAATTGCTTTGAAATTCTTGTATAAGAAATCTCTCCTCATATGATCTTTACATATGTCTTTTCTCAATTAGACTATTTGTCTTTTCATCTGATCAGGCTCCTTATCTATGTTACCTCTTCTCTATGGTCTATCTTTGATTAAACCACTCACTACCACTTTAAATTTTCTCTTTCCTCTCACATTCCATGGCAGCTGATCCCGCTCCTGGAGTTTCCCTTTCCAGTCTATGTTAGATTTTGTTTTCTCTGTATTGATTAAAACTCTATTCAAGTTCTTGACCCAATCCATTTCTCTGCTTTAATTAATATTAGAGGGCCAGATGTACAGAGCCAGTTAAAGGACACAAAACCTGCGATTTGCCAAATCACAGTTTTGAGGCTGTTAGATGACTTGTTGGAATGTACTAAACTCATTTTGTGATTCGGTAACAGGTTACCTAATCTCAAAATTAGTTTGGAAATGAATAACGAATTGCTACTTAGAAAGTGTGTGTTTATGGTGTCCCTTCTAAATAGCAATTCGTTATGGTATGTATCAACATTTTCCAACCATAATCCAGTTTCAAAACATTGAAAAATTACCGACTCCCGAGTTGAGGTGGTAACCCATTCACAAAAGGTAAGGTGTTTTTTGGGACCCTTCTCCTCTGTGAATGTATAAAAACATTGTTCTATGTAGGGAAAACGGGCAGCATTTTAAAAACTAAATATTTAAAAAGGCAATCACAGATAGAATGGTCTGCTGAGCGAAGCAAGCCTTGATCCCTGTAATGTCCAGCAATCACAGAGAGCCACAATGTGTGACCTAAATCATGAATGTTGATGAGGTAGGTCACATTGTGACCTACAATGATTCAGAATTTCATGAATGTACCTATTAGTATATAGGTCAGTTTGCTAAATTGCACACTGGTCATAGAAATGCAGGCAGAAATTTGTGACCAGTATTTTGCACCAGTATTTTGTACATCTGACCATATTATACCAACTGCATTCTCAACCAAGCGTCACAAAACCTCCTTATCTACCTCCATCTTTTTGCTGCCAAATGCTTTCACTTTAATTGAAAGTCCATCTTCTTTCCTTACATTCTTCGTTCATTTCCTTCCTTACTTTAGCTGCCTAATCATAAAGAGTTTAACGCTATACTCAGCCTTGAAAAAAAAGGCACTGTGTATTCTAATCTTGTGCAACACTTTTCTGTAAATAAAATTACATGAAAAAAGTGAAATAAAATGCTCTTGAATGGCAACAATTGATTAACAGTTACATGAAATGCATAGTGAGCATTCACACTAAAATAAAAAGCAGATAGCACAAGCATTGGCATAGGTAATGGGTCTGGAGTTGGTGGCCAGACTATAGGATTCGCCATTGCTTGTTTTTTTAATGTTTTTGTAGCTATTCATTAAGAAAACATTAAAAGATAGTTGTTCATTACAGAGTTTTAAAGAAACATTCAAAGAGGGACACCCTTATGTGGTTGAACGCTTGTACACGGTTAGACATCTTTCAATGGATTGAAAGATGGCTTCACAGGAAGTCTTCTTTAAATGGGCTACTGATGGAGAAGGCCATTAACGAGCAGCCCTCAACCCAGCTTGAACTTCACCACCTACTGGACAACACTCAATCAGGTTTCAGAAAGAACCACAGCACCAAAACAGCACTCATTGCAGCCACCAACAACATCAGGACCATCCTTGACAAGGGAGAAACAGCAGCCCTAACCCTACTCGACCTGTCTGCGGCCTTCGATACCATCTCCCACTACACACTGATCAGAAGACTCCACGACCTAGCATCTAAGGACTTGCACTTCACTGGATCTGTTCCTACCTCACGGGAAAAACCCAAAGAGTTAGGGTGCCACCATTCACATCAGAGACAAAGAAACTGGCCTGCACCAGGGATCATCCCTCAGCCCCACCCTCTTCAACGTCTACATGACGCCAAAAATTAACATCATCCGATCCCAAGGCATCGCCATCATCTCATATGCCAACAACACCCAACTAATCCTCACTAACAAAGAAGATATCCACCTCCAGAACCAACTTCACAAACTGCATGACTATGGTAGCAGACTGGATGAGAGCGAATTGCTTCAAGTAAAATTTTGACAAGACGGAAGTTCTGATCTTTGGGAACAAGACCTCCTCATGGGACTCCAATGAGTGGCTGTTGAAGCTAGGACCAACACCCACCGACTATGCAAGAAATCTGGGGATCATCCCAAACGAAAAACTCACCATGATGCCAAAAGTCAACGCAATGAGCGTCTTTTGCTTCCACATCGTACACATGCTATGAAAGATCTTTAAGTGGCTGCCACAGAACACCAGACAGACCGTCACCCAAGCACTCATCACAAGTAGGCTCAACTACGGTAATGCACTCTATGCCATAATTTCTAAGCAACTCCTATAAAGGCTTCAGACCATACAGAATGCCACCGCAAGATTCATACTAAACCTCCTGTGCTGCACCCACATCGCACCACACCTCAAGGAGCTCCACTGGCTCCCCATTCACAAATGCAGCCGATGCAAGCTACTGACTCACACATACAAAGACGTACAGAACATGGTACCAGCATACCTTGATAACCTCATACACTTTCATCAGCTGACCAGACACCTACGCTCTAGCTCACTCTCGCTTGCACACAACCCCACATGAACAAAAACAGAAGAGGTAGACGTTCATTCAAACTGCAAAAAACAATCCACACACAAACATGAGTTGAAATGTATAATCACGTGATGAGTGCACCATTACCGCATAAAAGGGGATGAGAGGCTTCTGCTAGGAGTGAGGGTCAGTCTCCCCTATCTAAGTCCAGTATTTGTAAATAAAGACTGCACTCACACTGCCAGAAACAGTAACACACCACCATGGTTTGTCTACAGTACTTTGGACCAATGACATAGCACAAGACCAGCCATCAACACTGATAGATCAATGCAAAGCAGTTAACTCAGTTCTGAAAATGTAGCCCACCACTCAAATGTAGACATTTCTTGCTGGACAGAATTAAATCCTTACTTACAGAATGCATTGCTTTTCGCATGTGTATGGCTTAGATGGAATTCCACAGTGTGTGAGAAATATTTGTGCAAGTCTAGCAATCCAAATATACACTTTAGAGTAAATGCCAAATCCCATGTGACTGGTGGGTGCTGGCAAAGTGCATTTGTCAAGAACTGGAAACTCTGAAGGTCTGTCAAGCTTTCTTCTTGATTAACTGAGGAAAGGGTAACTCCTATCATTAGCCACTGTGCCAACTTAGACAGAACTGTGCGTGTGAAAAGTGTCAGGCGTCTTCTGAAGAGGGTCCCATTTCAGAGGAAAAAGCCACAAAGGGCATTTAAAACCCTGTGGTAAAATTGTAACTCTGTAAGTAAGGTGATAGTTAATGCTTACATAGTTATGCAAGGCACCAAACTCTCCCTGAACAATGGGCTCAGAGAAGAACCAAGCAAGATCTTCCAGAAGAAATCCAATAGGAGTATAACTGCAAACGAGCAAAAATTGGTGAGCAAGTGGGAGGTGAACATGATAAAAAAAATGGAACAAATTCACTGCGAAGGATCAAGTGTCAATGCCTATTTATAAATGATTCAAACACCAACTGACATCACATGAAAAGACTTAGCTTCATCTTGAATTGAGAACTTCAAGTGTTGATCTGTGGATAGACTACCATATTAGAAAGGGCCATTCATGAGACTTATCCACATGGTTTCTTCCAACACATGGCATCAACTAGCCATGCAAAGAAGAACCCCAAAATTGATATTTCTCTTGTGATGCAAATCTCTGCTCTCCAACCTACTCTCTTCCCCACAGATGCTCCCTGCAAGCTATGGGCCACCCTTGTAGGTGACTGTGGAAACATTGTGGCCTAGATAGCAAGAACACCCAGTCGATGAACGCAGAGTCCAAAGACACTCTGCCTGATTGCTTAGGACGTGTGCCATCTTCTACCTAACATTTGTCAATTAAGGTAAGCTCCCTTCATGGCGGTAACAGTATTTGTGTGGCAACATGTTCCTTTTTTTCTGAACAAGGGCATATATGAATCAGCATAGATACATAAAGTCATCTGGGTGTTTATTCATCTCGTCCCAACGTATGTTTGAGATGTGGTTCTCCGGATGCCGATTTTGCGCATATCACATGGACGTGTACCAAGATAGGGACTTACTGGCAGACAGTCTATGTAGAAATATCTCGTATGGTCGAGATTGAAGTCACACCCTCATCCTTCATGGCGCTTCTTGGGTACATATACTGCCTCCCTAAATCTAAAAGACGCTTTGTCGCTATTGCACTCCTTATTGCTAAGCGAGAAATTGCCATCAATTGGGGTAGTAAGCGGACCCCCACATAGTAGGACTGGTTACGAAGCATGACATACTGTAACACTACCAGTGATACATACACTCAATTGCAAAAGCCAGCTGCCAGACCATTAGACATCTGGCAACCGTTCCAGAGCTACCTTCTGATGACGGGGGAGGGGACTGGCACCGCAACACAACTCCAACACAGCGGCGCGGGGGCGTACTAGATGGGGAGGCACTGAGCACTGCTACATCCACGCACAGTTAGTAGATACCTGCTGTTATGTATCGTATCAGGGCATATATTGAATAGTAACCATGCACCCTATCTAAGCCTAGATTTCGTACAACAGACCTGGAATATGCTCCATTTTCATTGTTTTGCACTGTAATTGTGATATGCTTTTTTCTTCTGTACTGTATTGCCATGAAAGGGAAAATGCTGCTGTTTTGTTATCCTAGCTTGTATTGTAATAAAAACTTTTTAAAAAAAAAACTGGGTGTTTATTCAACATATATCAAAGAATCACAGACTTTGAGTTAGATTACAGATTTGTCTGTGAATTGGATGCCCCCTATGTTGGACATCATCAAGTTCCTACTCTTCAGGGTTAGGAATAGAGATAGTCTGAAAAGAAACACATTTGGGGAATCGGGAGCCAGAAAGGAAGTTAGGACTATATGTCCCAAGAATACCATTACATAGGAACAGGAGATTGCTTAAATTGTTTGGAAGTGGCTTGTGGAAACTAGGTGTAAAAACTAGACTGCTAACCTTAGTGACTGTTAGGCAGTAAGCATTTTAGGTCGAAGTTAACGTTCAAATATGCCTGACAACTTCACACGTAGTTTTATGGCATCTCATTTCGATAGGTTAGCACTGTACTCAGTCCCTGCACTTTTGTTGTTTTGTCCCCATTTGGTTCCATCATTTAGTGGGGTTAAGCGGGATTGTTTTCTAGCTACCTACCTCTTTAGTATTCCAAGTTCCGAGGCATCCAGGGGTTTGGCACCTGTATTCTGGTTGGTGTTGTGTTCATCACAGAACCTTCCACCATAGACTATGGACTTCAGTAAGCTACATTCCCTTCTGATTTCCCCAATCTTTGTATCACTGTGTCCTAGTTCCTTGTTACTCCTATATTTGTTTGTGTGTTCTGTTCCAAGCATCATCACCCTGGTTGTGCCTGCCATTTCCTTAATGAAGTTCTATCCATGTCTCTCTTTCTTGCTCCTCTCCCCTTTTTCTCCTCTGGCTATCTGCTTGACCTGTGAATCCATGTACTGACTGACAGACAGGGAGCAGGAGGAGTGACATTCTCATCAGAACCAAAGCCCGTCTCAAAACGGTTGTCAGTATTAGTATGACCTACGTATTTGTTTCGATGTGGATGTGCTTGGCAGGGTGGGTTGATACAGAATCCTTGTTGTGAGGATGTCCCTTGAAAGGCTCTCCCTCCTCCTCTTCATACTTCTTCCCTAGCCCTAAACTTCATAATCTTAACATATGCTTTATGCTAAAGAAATCAAAAGCCTTAGAATTCATTATAGCAGCTCCTGTTTTTCAGGCCACAATAAAATAAAATTTCTCATTTGCTCCAGTGACTTAACATGAAATGTAATAATAACATCAGACCCTATTTAACAATCCTGACATAACAAAACATCAACCAGACACTGCTCTCTCCTAAATTGAACTACTGCACCATTCTATTGGCCCAGTCAAATCTAATCTTTATCAATCTGCTCCAGGTCCTTCAAACCTCAGAAGGCTGGCCACCAAGTCCACAAGAAATCAATTTGCAAATCCTAACATTAGTCCTCTCTAAATGGGTGAGGCCAATTAAAGGCTCAAGGTTTGAACCGCAAAGTCCTCCTCAATAGAGATTCTCCTTAGCTATTAGGTTATTTATCTACTCTGCCCACACAAACTTGAAATTACTCAAACAACTACATTTCAGGAAGCAGTTACCCTGGGTCTCCATGAAAACCTTTGGCTAATTTGCCAGTTTCCCCTTTCCTCCATTTTACAAACCTTTCCTAAATAAAATAATAAATATGAAACAGTAAGTACATAAGAATTTGGCAAACTACAGAGGGGTGCCCATTCATAGCAATTAATCATGTCAGATTACATAAACCACTGACTTTTTATCCATGTTTCTATTTATGAGTCTATATTATTAGGAGGATTAGGACTTCACAGTCGACTTAGACCGGTGTCAATTAAAGCATTGGGGTTAGAAATAGACATTAATCGTGACACCCCCTTTGGGAACAATTTACTCTCTCAAGTTGCCTTCAACAACTCACTTTTTTCAGTAGTTCTGGATGAGCAGATTTCAGTCCTTTGAACGAGTTGATGGCTGAAGCTAATTGTAGGGCAAAACAAACAATAGAAAATGAAAAACATGGCAAGCTGGTTAAGTGAAAAATGGCTAAAATAGATGGCACACCTAGGTTTTTTTGTAAAATGGGGACCTGTTAAAGGGAACTGATTTTTATTTTAAAATGTTTGTGAATAAAGCAGATTTTATGTTTATTAATGTGTAAATATACTAGTTGTTCAGACCGTCTCTTTCCTCTGCAGAAAGGAAGAAGAAAATAGAAATGTAGAACAAATTAAAAGATTCCTATGCAATGAATATCTATTCAAAATTAAAGTTCATAAGCCACAAATTGTAAACCACTAATTGTATTTGGTTTGCTGGTTTTGTGTGTCAGCTGATGTAGGCAATTTAGATATATGGAGTAAGGAAGAAGGATTGGAGTGGAACGGAGAAAAAAATGCCTTTACATTGAGGAGCTACAATTGCTCATGTTGACTGAAGGTGCACTCCTTTTTGCTACAGACCTTTGATTGTGCTGGAAATGCTGCAGAAGATTAAAAGTTTCTTTGACTTGCTTCATGAACCCTCATACAAGGAAGAGCATGCTCTCCATGGCTGGTCCCAGCTCCTGAAAAACTCCTAGAAAGGGTCATAAATCCCTATCCATTATTAATATTTAGCATAGAGAATCAGCTCAGTCTGCTGTGTATCCATAGCAGTGGCGGCTCGCATAGGGCGTGCTGTGGGGCGGTGAGGCGGGGCGGGGGAGGGGCAGGGTCGGGAAGTAGTAAACTCGGACATATGACGGAACGGAGGAACGTAATAATTACTTTCCTCCGTTCCGTCGTATGTCCGAGTTTACTACCTCCCCACCCTGCCCCTCCCGCGCCCCGCCTCACCGCCCCGCCCCGCAGCACGCCCTATGCGAGCCGCCACTGATCCATAGGTTTACTGCAGGCAGCAGATCCCTACTCCTCACTGCAAGGCTACTGCACTCCAAGTGTCCACTCAGATTTCAAAAGATCCTGCCACTGCTTTCTGGTGATCCAGTATTGTATAACTGTTATGGAATGATACATAAGGCATCTAGCACTTCAAGGAATCAGACCAAAGTTTTTCCAACAAAACCTTTAGACCCACAACCCTAGATACAGCCTCTGGTCCAATGCAGACTTACATAATAAAGTGCCTCACTTCAGCAACGCCTAACTTGAAGATCATCCCTTCTCAGTTGAAGCCAGCAAACTTTAGAAGTTCCTCCCTTTGCCGCAGAGAAGAAAATTATAACAATGGCCTTGCTTTCTAGAAGACCATAAAAACATGCCATTTTATCCTTCAAATCCATGAATGATTTTTAAGCACCCTTTAAGACAACACGTATTAAGCTTTAACCAACCATCTGTACAATAAGCCAGCAAGATAGATACAGGAAGTCTTGGCAAAGTCTAATGGGCAACCAAGATATCTTAATCGCCAAAGGATATCTAACCTAAAATGAATGATTCATCAATCCTGTAAGTTGAAAAAATGCACATGGTGCGTGCTCTATCCCATCTTGCAACCCAAACATGGTCACGCGAACCAGGAGCAATCAGATGGCTGCTCCAGGGATAGATCAAATGTCTGGGTGCTGCATAACACCCACCTCTTCACAAATAGGGCATATTACAATCACTCACTTGTCAATCAAACATAAGCTTTTGGTTGGCCTGGACAGTTTGAGTGTTACTATGACTCAGTATTGGCAGTTGCTTGCTACACAAATACTAGATACCATAACGTAATATATCTTTCTGCTCCCTATTTGTAAAGCACATCATCTGTGTTAGTCATCCTGTGCATTGCCTAGAGATCTTCTAAAGATGACATGGTTCTAGGACTCTTGAACACTATTTTATTATTCTTGCGTTTTGTATAGCGCAAACTTGACCAGAGGGCATCAGAGCGCTTCACATAGTTTGCATAATAGTAATTATGTGGGTTACATTTGGGGTAGGTATACAGACATAGTGGCAGTAAGTTCAACCACAAAAATTGTATCTGCCTATAGAGTAACTGTGGATTCCCCCTCAGGTACAAGAAAACTGGCAGTCTCCCTAATTGGATTTGAGCATAGTCATCTTGAAAATGAGGTTGTACTATAATGTGTCTGGAAATAGATATTTTGAGGAATAAGCAACTGAAGGATATAGCAGCAATGCTGGTCGAGGGCTATTAATGAGCTCATTGTCAAAGGACAAACAAATGTTAAATTGGTAGATATCACACTTATGACCAGAGGCACGAAATACTGGCTCCTATCTACAGCTCACAATTTTTGACCAATATTTTTGCAACCAGTGTGAAATTTTGCGAACTGACATATACAAAAAGGTCGGTTCAAAAACTTTTGAATCATAGTGGGTCGCAATTTAACCTACCTCATCAATAGTCATGAGGTAAGTCATAAATTGTGACTTATTATGATTAGTGGCCATCAAAGGCAATTAAATAATGTACATTGTTTTAGGTGCAACTTTTCTTTAAAGGAAACAGATCTGCATTTAGCACAAAAATATACTTATTAAAAATGTTTAAGTGTTGACTGTGGCCTCCTGAAATTGTGATAGCAAACTATTGATGTATAGCAGTGCAAAACAGTGTTTTGAGTTGACTTCCCAAACACGCCCCATCTAAATTGCAATCTGTAATGCATTTCTAAATACATTTTGAGATTCGGTAAGTACTTACCAAATCACTAAATTGGGTTTAGTGTATTTGTAAAAGCCATTTAGCAGTTGCAACCCTTGTGTTTTAGTAAATCACATGGTGTGTGACAGCTAAATAGCTTTGTACCTAGTTCTGTGTCAAAAAACTCTACTACAAGAGGGACAAGAAATACCAACACCAGCATAAAGCTCCCTGTACACAAATTGTAGACATTACACTTCCTCTTACTTAGGGCACCATATGCACGAAACACTCGTCACAAACTAGTGGTCAACATTTTTGACTAGTATTTTTGGAACTAGTGTGAAATTTTGTGAACCGGCCTATGTACAAAAAAGTCGATTCACAAGATTTTGAATAACTGACGGTCGCAATCCGACCTACCTCATCAAAATTCATGAGGTACGTCGCAAATTGTAACTCACTATTATTGGTGGCCATTACAAGCAATAAAATATTGTCAATTGTTTAAATACATCATTTTCTTTAAAGGAAACAGTATGTATTTAACAAAAAATATACTTATTAAAAATGTGTGTTTGGGTGTTGACAGTGGTCCCCTGAAATTGCGAGAGCAAGCCTATGATACAAAGCACTGTGAATCAGACTTTGGAAGTGACCCCCTAAACATGCCCCTTCCAAACTGCGATTCATAATGCATTTATAATTCTATTTTGAGATTCAGTAAGCAGTTAACTAATTGATTATTTGCGTTTAGTGCATTTGTAAAAGTCGTTTAGCAGTTGCAATCCCTGCATTTTAGCGAATCACAAGGTTTGTAACAGCTAAATGGCTTTGCACATCTGACACTTAGGGGCCGATTCCGATCTCGGTCGGAGGCGAAACCTAACACCATTCGGCCGGGAAAAAAGCCAGGCGAATGCCTGTTTCCCGACCGATCCGCACATAATTCCGAACGAGCAAGTACGATGCGCACAACTGCATACATTCCGACCCAGTCGTACTCACCCAATGCAGGACCTGTTTTCCGACCGAGCCGGATCCGGAAACGTAAAATCGAGTCGCACGGAAGCCAAAATGCAGCCCCGTCCGGCCGGACAAGTACGATGCGCTTTCCGTACGCGCCGAACCCGTCGCTACGCACGGCACGTCAAAGCATCCGGGAGAGGCGCACATAAGCTCCGATTCGCGCCACAACACGATCCACGGCTACGAGACGAACACACCAGCGACGAGGACGAGGCGAAGCAAAGAAAAAGACGAACGAGATGAACCAACCATGAATCCCATCGTACCGATCCTACCAATATTCTACATCTACTACCGGAACAGGCACGGACGCGTACGGCGCAGAAGGTAAGTCAGACACCAACCACAAAAACAAACTACACGTACCCGACATATCACACACACACAGAGGGATGCAGAAATTACTTACACCAGCAACAGCAGCACCATAGGGGCGGGATGGCCATCAGCAATGCCACATATACACATAGGGGCCTGGATGCCTACCACTACTACCACCCCTACCCAGGGGGTGCCAGATGCCTACCACTACTACCACCCTTACCCAGGGGGTGCCAGATGCCTACCACTACTACCACCTCTCCCCAGGGGGTGCCAGATGCCTGTCACAACTACCACCTCTACCCAGGGGGTGCCAGATGCCTACCACTACTACCACCTCAACCCATGGGGTCCCAGATGCCTACCACTACTACCACCTCTACCCAGGGGGTGCCAGATGCCTACCTCTATTACCACCTCTACCCAGGGGGTGCCAGATGCCTACCACTACTACCACCTCTACCCATGGGGTGCCAGATGCCTACCACTACTACCACCTCTACCCAGGGGTGCCAGATGCCTACCACTACTACCACCTCTACCCAGGGGTGCCAGATGCCTACCACTACTACCACCTCTACCCATGGGGTGCCAGATGCCTACCACTACTACCACCTCTACCCATGGGGGGCTGGATGCCTGTCACTACTACCACCTCTACCCAGGGGGTGCCAGATGCCTACCACTACTACCACCTCTACCCAGGGGTGCCAGATGCCTACCACTACTACCACCTCTACCCATGGGGGGCTGGATGCCTGTCACTACTACCACCTCTACCCAGGGGTGCCAGATGCCTACCACTACTACCACCTCTACCCAGGGGTGCCAGATGCCTGTCACAACTACCACCTCTACCCAGGGGGTGCCAGATGTCTACCACTACTACCACCTCTACCCATGGGGTGCCAGATGCCTACCACTACTACCACCTCTACCCAGGGGGTGCCAGATGCCTACCACTACTACCACCTCTACCCAGGGGTGCCAGATGCCTGTCACTACTACCACCTCTACCCATGGGGGCTGGATGCCTGTCACTACTACCACCTCTACCCAGGGGGTGCCAGATGCCTACCACTACTACCACCTCTACCCAGGGGTGCCAGATGCCTACCACTACTACCACCTCTACCCATGGGGTGCCAGATGCCTACCACTACTACCACCTCTACCCAGGGGTGCCAGATGCCTACCACTACTACCACCTCTACCCATGGGGGCTGGATGCCTGTCACTACTACCACCTCTACCCATGGGGGGCTGGATGCCTGTCACTACTACCAACTCTACCCAGGGGTGCCAGATGCCTACCACTACTACCACCTCTACCCATGGGGGGCTGGATGCCTGTCACTACTACCACCTCTACCCATGGGGGCTGGATGCCTGTCACTACTACCACCTCTACCCAGGGGTGCCAGATGCCTACCACTACTACCACCTCTACCCAGGGGGTGCCAGATGCCTACCACTACTACCACCTCTACCCAGGGGGTGCCAGATGCCTACCACTACTACCACCTCTACCCATGGGGTGCCAGATGCCTACCACTACTACCACCTCTACCCAGGGGTGCCAGATGCCTGTCACTACTACCACCTCTACCCAGGGGTGCCAGATGCCTACCACTACTACCACCTCTACCCAGGGGGTGCCAGATGCCTACCACTACTACCACCTCTACCCAGGGGTGCCAGATGCCTACCACTACTACCACCTCTACCCATGGGGTGCCAGATGCCTACCACTACTACCACCTCTACCCAGGGGGTGCCAGATGCCTACCACTACTACCACCTCTACCCATGGGGGCTGGATGCCTGTCACTACTACCACCTCTACCCAGGGGTGCCAGATGCCTACCACTACTACCACCTCTACCCATGGGGGGCTGGATGCCTGTCACTACTACCACCTCTACCCATGGGGGGCTGGATGCCTGTCACTACTACCACCTCTACCCAGGGGGTGCCAGATGCCTACCACTACTACCACCTCTACCCAGGGGGTGCCAGATGCCTGTCACAACTACCACCTCTACCCAGGGGGTGCCAGATGCCTACCACTACTACCACCTCTACCCATGGGGTGCCAGATGCCTACCACTACTACCACCTCTACCCAGGGGGTGCCAGATGCCTACCACTACTACCAACTCTACCCAGGGGGCTGGATGCCTGTCACTACTACCACCTCTACCCATGGGGGGCTGGATGCCTGTCGCTACTACCACCTCTACCCAGGGGGTGCCAGATGCCTACCACTACTACCACCTCTACCCAGGGGGTGCCAGATGCCTACCACTACTACCACCTCTACCCAGGGGGTGCCAGATGCCTACCACTACTACCATCTCTACCCATGGGGTGCCAGATGCCTACCACTACTACCACCTCTACCCAGGGGGTGACAGATGCCTACCACTACTACCACCTCTACCCATGGGGGGCTGGATGCCTGTCACTACTACCACCTCTACCCATGGGGGGCTGGATGCCTGTCACTACTACCAACTCTACCCAGGGGGTGCCAGATGCCTACCACTACTACCACCTCTACCCATGGGGTGCTGGATGCCTGTCACTACTACCACCTCTACCCATGGGGGGCTGGATGCCTGTCACTACTACCACCTCTACCCAGGGGGTGCCAGATGCCTACCACTACTACCACCTCTACCCAGGGGGTGCCAGATGCCTACCACTACTACCACCTCTACCCATGGGGTGCCAGACGCCTACCACTACTACCACCTCTATCCAGGGGGTGCCAGATGCCTACCACTACTACCACCTCTACCCAGGGGGGGCTGGATGCCTGTCACTACTACCACCTCTACCCAGGGGGTGCCGGATGCCTACCACTACTACCACCTCTACCCAGGGGGTGCCAGATGCCTACCACTACTACCACCTCTACCCAGGGGGTGCCAGATGCCTACCACTACTACCACCTCTACCCATGGGGTGCCAGATGCCTACCACTACTACCACCTCTACCCATGGGGGGCTGGATGCCTACCACTACTACCACCTCTACCCAGGGGGTGCCAGATGCCTACCACTACTACCACCTCTACCCATGGGGTGCCAGATGCTTACCACTACGACCACCTCTACCCAGGGGGTGCCAGATGCCTACCACTACTACCACCTCTACCCATGGGGGGCTGGATGCCTGTCACTACTACCACCTCTACCCATGGGGGGCTGGATGCCTGTCACTACTACCACCTCTACCCAGGGGGTGCCAGATGCCTACCACTACTACCACCTCTACCCATGGGGGGCTGGATGCCTGTCACTACTACCACCTCTACCCATGGGGGGCTGGATGCCTGTCACTACTACCACCTCTACCCAAGGGGTTCCAGATGCCTACCACTACTACCACCTCTACCCAGGGGGTGCCAGATGCCTACCGCTACTACCACCTCTACCCAGGGGTGCCAGATGCCTACCACTACTTCCACCTCTACCCAGGGGGTGCCAGATGCGTACCACTACAACCACCTCTACCCATGGGGGGCTGGATGCCTGTCACTACTATCACCTCTACCCAGGGGGTGCGAGAGGCCTAACACTACTACCACCTCTACCCATGGGGGGCTGGATGCCTGTCACTACTACCACCTCTACCCATGGGGGGCTGGATGCCTACCACCAACAACACCCCCACTCACACGATGGCTAATACATGACACAACAAGCACACACCAACATAAACAATGCAACATAAAGACATCCCCCCAACACCATGACAAGCGTGTGTAGACTGTGTCAAATGCCTACAACACTGAACATGACTTCGAACATACAATGTGACCCCCTATCACATGTGCCACACATAAATGTGTGTGGCCCCCACAATGCAAGCAGACCATGACCACTGTGGCAATGGGGTCCAACCCCCCATCATCACAGTGACCAAAAGGTAAGTGTGGGGTCCATAGCTGAAGCACATCTTGAACATTGTGGCAATGGGGTTCAAACCCCCATCATCACAGTGACCAAAATGTAAGTGTGGGGCCCATAGCTGAAACACATCTTGAACATTGTGGCAATGGGGTCCAAACCCCCATCATCACAGTGACCAAAAGGTAAGTGTGGGGTCCATAGCTGAAGCACATCTTGAACATTGTGGCAATGGGGTTCAAACCCCCATCATCACAGTGACCAAAATGTAAGTGTGGGGCCCATAGCTGAAGCACATCTTGAACATTGTGGCAATGGGGTCCAAACCCCATCATCACAGTGACCAAAAGGTAAGTGTGGGGCCCATAGCTGAAGCACATCTTGAACATTGTGGCAATGGGGTCCAAACCCCCATCATCACAGTGGCCAAAATGTAAGTGTTGACATTGAAAAAGCTGCAACTGCCAAACTGCATGGATGATTCCTGGTCACAGAACAACAAACACATCAGTGGCAAAGTAGTGCGTGTGTCCCATAGCAACATAGATTGGGGGAGGCAAACACTGCAGTGCAAATAAGACATACCTTTGGCCATGTGCAGACAAACATCACCCATGGGGGCTGACACTGTCAACAATCATCAATGACACAATGACAGAAGTGACCATGATAATGCAGACCCACATATTTGCAGCAATGGGCACACAAATGCAGATACCCTGTGGAGACTGTAGATGTGAGGTGAACAGATACCATACCATGGCAGCAATGGGACACACAAACAATGATCATTGTGCTGACTGATGACCTAGGAGTCCCAGGGACAGCAGGGGAAACCCACCAAACAACATACAGCCAATGGCACACTAAAGATATGCCAATGCAGTGGTGCAGATACACAAACA
The DNA here is from genome assembly GCA_963921515.1 of Calotriton arnoldi. Classification (NCBI taxonomy): domain Eukaryota; kingdom Metazoa; phylum Chordata; class Amphibia; order Caudata; family Salamandridae; genus Calotriton; species Calotriton arnoldi. The sequence continues at coordinate 2,831,954 of CAWUFW010001260.1, read as the reverse complement.
CAAACAGGCAGACCCACACTGCACATCAAACACAACAGGTGAGGGGGGTGCCAATGTCCCCAGGCAACCACACAACACATGATGAGGCCTGAATACCAATTACACAGATGTGCATACAGTGCCACACAAAGGTAACTCATGGATCCAAATACCCTATGTGGATAATCAGGCATTGTTAGATGAGAGGGAGCACAAATCACACATGTCACACAAGCATGTAGGAACAGCAACTGACACAGCAAGACACAGAGACACCACAGCACTACCCCCAGGGTCCCCACAATGTGGTGACCCTGGGCTGCATTACAATCCCACTGTGATGACAAAGCTAGATGTCGTTCACACTGTGAACCACAGTCATGTGTCCTGAGCAACAAACTACCATCACACCTACACAAGCACAAATCAATCAGCACGGCCAGTAAGCCAAGGCCAACATGGAGGCAGGGGTCTAGCCGTGCAACAACTCTCATCTGCACACACTCAACACCACACACCTCGACCTCCAACAATGTGCAGCAGTGAAGCTCACATGCACTGGTGACATTGCACATGCACCCATGACAATCCCATGGGTGGTGGTGGGAACCAAGGTGCAGAAACACATCACACATGGCCACTCAACAAGACTCCTGAATGTCTGACACACTGCACACTACGCTATACATGGACATGATGGCAATACCACACCAACCAATGGGATCCTAGCCACAGTCCCACACCAATGAAGAAGCCAAGATCACCCACAAAGAACACACATAGACAACTACCAACATTGCAGCCCTGACCCTGAGGAGTGCCAGCAGTCACACACACAACGTGTCACAATCACTGAAAGCTAACACAAACTGGAAATCACATGACAGGTGTAAACAACAAGTGCCAAGGGGAATCCTGACTGTGACCCATCTGCGTCTGCCCACAAACTCAGCCCTGACAGCAAACACACCTATGGGTGACACCCTGATGACCAGTAATGTGCCATGCACCCACATCACAGAGAACCCAGGGAGAAGACTTTGGGGGAACATAGGTCAACTCAGCAACCATCACAAACAGGAACACCACTAGGGATCCCAGCATGCACAGCAAAATTGAAGTGAACACACAGACATGCTCATACAACACACACCTTGGGCGCAGGCGATGTCACAGGAGTACACACTGCCATGAGGGGACTCCACTCCTGTGTGAGGAAAGCTGTGCCATATGTTGCCTCAGTAGGGCTCCATCATGTCAGCAGAACACTTGGTCACACAGTCAACAATTTGCACCAAATGAAGGCTCCCGTCACATCAGCCTGGTCATGGGAGTGTCAACAAAATCTTCAGCACAGATCCAACACACATGTATAGCAAGTTGCACTGACAACACAGATGAGCCCTTCCCCATTGATGCCCAAACCTGCATGTCCAGTGGAGATGGCCACACGGTCAGGGAAGTAGACTAATTGAACAATGGCAAGCACAACAGATGTGCAGGGGTGGAAGCCACAGATGTGACATTGCTAATGTAAGTAGGAAATCCCATTGCCAAATATTGAAAACATGACACCCTCAGATGCTGCTAAGGATGACATGGACACACCACAGGATAGGACACATTCCCCCTGGACCACATGGGTTCCTGAACAGTAACACTTCATTTTCATGAGACCAAATAACACCATCACTGCAGCAAGGGCATGGTTAGCATCATCAACATCATGTACATCAGAAGCAAAAGCAATAGAGAACAGAAAGTTGCTTTATTCAGCATATGTGGGTTCAAAAGTTGAAGTCCAGTAAAAAGAAACAAAGGCCAATGGCCAGTCCATCCTGAAAGTTAAAACAGGGTGACAGTGGCAGATGTCACCCTACACATGCCTGCACTGATAAAAACCAGGGACAATCCCCTCGGAGGGGTATACGGGGGCAGGCCAGGCACTGCAGGGACAGGATCAGGGCTCACCAGAAGGAGGCAGGGAAGGGGTGGTGGGTGCTGGAGAGCCACTGACAACTGCAGTGGAGGTGTCTGACATGGTGTGTGCCGACACAACTGGGGGCATGACTCAGATGGTGTGGGTGCCGGCACGACTGCAGTGGACCGTGCAGATGGAGTGGACAGGTTCCCCACAGCAGTGCCCAAGTCAGACAGGGTGGTAGTGGACTCCACTGCAGTGCCTACCTCCAGGGGAGGAGAATGGGGATCAGGTAAGGTGGGCAGGACAGAGGGGAGGACACCGTCTCCACACCAGTGGCACAGACAAGCGCAGCGGGGGTGTGGGGCCGGAAGAGCAAGTGGCAGGGGAGAAGGCCTGATCTTTTTGGGGATGGTGTATCTGTGGGTGGGGGAACCTGGGGCAGGGTGTGGTGGGGGCACCTGTGGAGTGGGGGCCTGAGGGATGGAGGAAGGAGACTTGGTGCCTGAACTGCAGGGCGGCGGCGGGGTCTTGCTCTTCCGGGTCCGGGGTGACTTGCGGATGGGGGCATCAGTCGGTCTGCGCCTGGGGGAGGGTGTCCGGGGGCGAGGGGCACTCCGCTCCGTGTGGGTGGGCTTCCTCTTCCCCCTGAATGCTGGATCAGCTGGATCGGAGGGGAAGAGGCCGAGGTCACTGAGGAAGAGCCGCTGTGCCTTTGGGGTTGCAGGTGAGGCAAGGGAGGGGGCTTTGGAGGGAGAGGCAACTGAGGACTGCGCAGTGCTCGTGGATGCGTGTGTGTGTGCCTGGGCCCCATCCCCTGTGAGTGTGGTTTCAGTCCCCTGACTGTGCGTGCGTGTGCGTCTTGTTTTTGGTGTGTGTGTGTGCTGCTCGTGTCTGTGCTGGTGTGTGCCTGTGCCGGTGTGTGTGTGCTTGGGACAGGTAAGGTGCTGGGGAGTGTGGATGGGGCAGAGGCAGGAGGGGTGAGGGACTGTTGGAGGAGGGACACTGCTGCCGTCAGGGAGGAGTCCATGGACCTATTGCCCCTCTGTAGGGCAGACATGCCCGATGAGATGCCCTCCATGAACGACACCAGCTGAGTCAACAGAGTGGTGTGGGCATGGAGGACACTCAGCATCGCTGTCTGCCCTACATGGAGCTGGCGAAGGAGGTACACAGACTCCTCACTCAGGGCAGCAGGGGACACAGGGGCAGGGGGTGCGGTGCCTGGCCCGAAGGAGACACGCTCCCGAACATGGGAGCCTCCACGGACCTCGGGAATGGGAGCCGATGGGAGGGCGGTGGTGGTGGTGGTGGTGGCGGGGACAGCAACACTAGCTGGGGTGTGGTGGCTGCTGACACCTGCCTCCATAAGGGAGTCATCCTCCGAGCTGCTGTGGTCCTCAGCTGAGGTGGAGGCTGCTGAGGACTCCTCGGTGTGGCTCCCCTCGCCCTCCGTGCCACTGGGTCCCTCCGACCACTCCTCGGCTGCTGACCCAGTCTGGCTCTGCGGCTCCTCCTGGTCCATGGAGCTGTCCCCTCCTGTGGCCGTGGATGTATCTGCAAACAATAGGGAAACAGACAGACATCAGTCACCTGCACCGAACGCACACACCACAGTAAGTACAGCACATTACAGAGCAAGCCCTGGCATCCTTAGTTGAACATTGCCAAAAGTGCCCAAACAGAATAGGAGAAGCCAATTGTCAGTCTGATGGTCAACCATGGCACTCACATCCCTCCTGGCCTTGCACCCATCTGTCTGGTGTCTGTTGGATGGCAATACCCCAGTGTGGACGCATGCACCACCTACACAGTAGTTGGACAGTGCAGAAAACACGGTGAAGCATGTGAACATGCACACATCACAACTCTTGTTGACTCAGTCAGTACAGGTGTCCGGATGAAAGGGATGCCCAGTGTCAAATATGAAACGCATGTGATGCATACCAGTGACAGACACCATGATGCACCCATGTCCTGATAGCCATTGCCACAATGGTGTGCATGTAGCACATGTCACTCCCCTGCAGGATCACTCATAGGAAGTTACATGCCATGGCACAGGCATGCCTGCTAAGTCATACATCACTGTCTCCAGTCACATGGGCAGGGCAGCCAGACAACAACAGTCTGCACTGTGTCACAATAGTAGGTCATGGGGAATGCAAGTCCTGGAGCAGAACAAGTGCACATGTACATCCCCCACACACCACATCATTTGAACCCTTATCTGTCCAGGTCATACCGATTGGACATATGGGAGACCTGTAACACAACCCTCTGAACCTGAGCACCTCACAATCTGCTGTGAATGGGAAACAGCTGCATGAACTTCACATTCGCATACCCCAGTCTGCACGGTCAGGTGATCAAACACCTATGTGTCACACAAGTATCGTCTCCTATGGTCACATCTCCGGTGGCATGCTGAGCCCCAACCGAGAAACACCCCAGCAGTCCTGACAATGAAGCCACAGCACACTGACACAGAGGCAGACACCTGAGGGGACATATCACTGAGCATAACTTGTCAGCTGATACACGGGAGTGGGAGTACAGAGTGTATTGTATGTCCTGGAGTAGGCATGACTGTCCTGCCCCACATGAATGAGGGATGAGCCCTGGACAGTAGGCATCTGGCTGAGTATGTGTGACACACGTAATATACACACTCCTGGGGCCCAAACATTGTTCCCACCCGCAGCATGGGTGTGTGCCAGATACCCCAGGCACATGTGGTGGATCAGCTCAGCAATTGGACCACATATCAAAGTAACATGCAGATTACATGTCAGAACACAGGCATTGTGTAAGCAATGGACCCACCCATGATGCCCACCACAGAGTTAGGGGAACAGATGCTGTCCCCCACCTTGAGTCAAGCAAACTGCAAGGACACAGTACCCAAGTGACACAATTCCCTGACTGCAAGGGCCACACCTGGGTATCAGATGAGGAGTGGGCAGTGCACAATCGAGGGACATGGGTCCTGGACCACATGACTGATGTACTGTGGAAGTTTAACCAGGCCAGAGGAGGGCACATAGCATGGCAGACAAAGTTCACAATGCAGTCATGGACTCACCCCCTCCTTGCTGCTCTCTGGCCTTCAGCTGCCCATCCAGATCAGGGAAGACCACCGCCAGGATCCTGAGCATGTGGGGGTCAGGGTCCGGTGTCCGCCCCTCCTGCGAGGAGGCGACAGCTTCAGCTGGACCCGTGCGATCCTCCGGGTCCAGCCCCGAAGGTCCTGCCACCTCTTCTGGCAGTTGCGGATCCGGCGCTTGTAGTCCCCACGGATCTCACTGCCCGGACGATGGTCAGCCATATCTTCTGCTTCTGGTGGGCATCAACCTGTGAGGATTACAAAGTGAGAATGCTATTACTACACATGCAACATATCCATGCATTACACAGTTGGATATACATGTGTCAATCACAGGGGCACATGATGTACACAGGCAGTGCAACGATGGCTATGGACAGTATGCCAGCAGTTACTACATGGTATCATTGCCTGGGAAGTAAAACCTTGTTTAAATGCACTGTCACTGCACTATACCTGTTCAGTGCATGTAACTACACACTATGGGGGTGACAACTACTCAGTGAGCCTGCTAGCCAGTGGCGTGCAGACTGTTAGCCTTGCTAGTCAGACAACATGCACATTTAGTAAGGCAGTGGACAGCACATTCACCTGCTCCCCTGCTTTCCCATACAGCTTGCTGTACTGTGGAAGGAGGCTGTCCAGCAGGGCCTGGTTCTCCTCAGTGCTGAAGGCTGGGGCTCTCCCCACAGTACGTGCCATTGCAGGGTCCAGAGGGTGCAGATACAGCAGCAGTGGTGGTGGCAGATGTCGTCCTGGAGCATGTAGTGCAGGCTGGTGAGCTCTCAGGGGAACAGCCAGCATTATATGTGTGCTGCAGAGGCAGATACTGTCCCATGTGGCCAAAGTGATAGGTCCAAGTCATTTGCATCTTCTGAATCTGGCCAATCCATGGAATTCCACCACTTACACACGCCCACAGCATCCTTCAAAAGTTCAACTTCATGACACCCATGAATTTGCAACATTGCTGTGGGTGACCAACTGAATTTACAGCATCAGACTCGTTCAAGATTTGAAAACGCGTCCGTTGCCAGGCCAGGCCATAGCCAATGGGTGCGCACCGATCGGTCCATTGCTGTTCAACGCGTACCCGGGATACAACGCGTACCCGCACACATTGAATGCAATGGGCCGGCCGGGCACACCGATCGGTCCATTGCTGTTCAACGCGTATTTCGGATACAACGCGTACCCGCTCACATTGAATGCAATGGGCCGGCCGGGCACACCGATCGGTCCATTGCTGTTCAACAGCGTACCCGCTCACATTGAATGCAATGGGCCGGCCGGGCACACCGATCGGTCCATTGCTGTTCAACGCGTATTGCGGATACAACGCGTACCGCTCACATTGAATGTAATGGGCCGGCCGGGCACACCGATCGGTCCATTGCTGTTCAACGCGTACCCGCTCACATTGAATGCAATGGGCCGGCCGGGCACACCGATCGGTCCATTGCTGTTCAACGCGTATTGCGGATACAACGCGTACCCGCTCACATTGAATGCAATGGGCCGGCCGGGCACACCGATCGGTCCATTGCTGTTCAACGCGTATTGCGGATACAACGCGTACCCGCTCACATTGAATGCAATGGGCCGGCCGGGCACACCGATCGGTCCATTGCTGTTCAACGCGTACCCGCTCACATTGAATGCAATGGGCCGGCCGGGCACACCGATCGGTCCATTGCTGTTCAACGCGTATTGCGGATACAACACGTACCTGCTCACGTTGAATGCAATGGCCAATGTGTGTGCACCGATCGGTCCATTGCTGTCCAACGCGTCCATGTACAAGTCGCTGGCATATGTCACCATGCCTGTCACAGGTGAACATATGCCAGCCACATATACTTTGTAACCACAGTGCCCAGAGCACTTCTGGGCTAAGGGAACCAGAGGCACGGGGTGCTGAGAGTCGGCAGCCTCCAACATAGAATGTACATCACACTAGAGCCGCTCTATACATAGTATCACACAAAAGCAATCTTTATAATACATAGTCACCATTGCTGATGTTAGCTCGCATCCGGCGTATTTACAGCCACCCTTTTTGGGCACATCGGATCGAGTGCCCTGGTTGTATGCCCCACTCTTTTCATCGGGTTAGCCACATTAAATGCATATACATATTGATATAGAATCTTTGTAGTTTACATTCATATTTGTGTCCCTTCTTGTCTGTGTACTGCAGACTTTCATCATAAGCTTAATGGGACCGATCGCACATACAGGTTGGCTTGATAATGCATTTATGCCGGTTGTATTTGTGCGCTTGCACTTCTATTTTTGACTTTGTGACTCCCCAACACGCATGCGCAATTCATTGAATTTCAATGCGCAAACGTATTGCTCACTTGCTGTGTTCTAAGACCCCACCGCTAGCACAACGGCTAAAACCTTTGCCTGTTTTATAGAACCCAGACCTCGATTTCAAGTCCTTGGGGTTTTTTTTAAGGAGGGTGGCTTTAGTACGCTTTGACGCTTTTTTCACTCGTGCGCATGCGCTCTCATTACTCTTTGGTGACTCCCCGCCACACATGCGCCATACTCTGGTTCTTCATGCGCATGCTAGTACATCTCTCGGATTGCATCCGGATGCCCATATTTGGCAGACCAGGCATTATACCGCATTTAGCATCAGCGCGCTGTTTGGGACACCGGAAACCTCACACCGGTTACCTGTTTTTCCTATTAGCACTTAATTTCCTGGCGCCAAAACTATAAGAACTGCCATTGCACTCCACTCCCTTATCTTCGAGGAGCGGAGGTGCATAAGGATAGGCTTAGAGGCGGAGATCACGTCGTGGCACAGTAAGAGTATGAGTGTGTGGATGAAAGTTTTTCCCTTTCAGGTTTTTTGCCCCTGATTCACTAATGAAGCCCACGTGCGGAATCTGTAGGTTTCACTTACCATATTTATTTGGTTCTCTGTTGTTTTTCTCCCCACTATTTATAGCGGTCTGGACCGAAGGGGTCCCCTGCCCTCACCCTCCTATGGGGCACAGTGTCCCCAAGTCAGGGTAAGCTATATGGAGATTATTACTCCATTCTACTTCTGGTACACAGATGAGTGTCACGATTACTGCACCTATAGCCACCCACAGTAGACTTGCATCTAGTTTGGCTGATTGTGCATTTTTCGCGTTCAGTGTTGTGTTTATTTTTACGTTGTTCAACTATTATGTTTTTCTCTTTTAGGCTCTAGATTCAGGCCCTATTACAGTGGAGAGTGATCTGTATCATCCCACTTAGTGGAGACCCTCTCACCATAGTTGGGTAAGAGTGGAGCCCTTATTTTCTTATTTTTCAACTTTTAGGTCCTGATGAATACCATGGACCCTCACAGGCCACTCGGCAGAAACATGTCGACCACATGGATATCGGTGGGGGGACAATAAATATCCCCAGTTCACCGGTCACTGGATTTTAATCACCATAGAGATGTCTGCACTATTAAAATTTAATTTGACACCTATAATGGCATTTTAACTCACTATTTTTCAAAACGGGCCCCCACTTAGTTTAGAAGTGCATCCCTGTCGTCAGGTGTATGCCCGCCCTCTATCAAACCAAGTTTTTAGAGGGCGAGGACTGGTCAATGATGAAGCATGACACCAGGTGGTGTGTGAGACCAGTCCTTCACTTTTTGTGAGATGCCAGTACTCACGCACTGATAAACACTAGCACTAGCAACACGACACTGGGAGCGGCTCTAGTGTGATGTACAGCCACATATACTTCCCAGGGAGTGAGGGGCACACCTACAACACCACAGCCTGTCCACACTGTATCCTAAGGCATGTAAGGCTGCATTACCTATTCCGTGTATGGGGGTGAACATGTTGTTCTGTGGGTGTCACTTGGGGGCAGCCACTCCCAGGCTGTGCACGTGTTCATGGGGACAGAATCCTTGGTGCCATACATGTCCTTACGGAACTGCACACATCATGTACTTGTGCCTCATAATGATGTATCATGTGATATTGAGTATGGTCAATGCCACATATGTGGGGTGACTGACAATCTTTCTTTCTTCACCTATGCACTGCAGGGAACCAGCTGTCCATAGACCATTCCCTGACCTTGCAACCATGGTGGAACGGGACTGCATCCGACGGTACCGCTTCACCAGGCCGCTGATTGAGGTATTGACGGTGCGGTTGGCCCCACATTTGCAAGCTGGCCGGACATACCCTACAGCGCTGACCCCCAAGGTGAAGGTGATGGCAGCCCTACACTTCTTTGCCACCGGTACCTTTCAACACACTGTGGCGACTGCTGGTGGGATGTCACAGACCATGTTCAGCCGTGTGCTCCGCGATGTTTTGGAGGCTATGTTGATATACCTGAACCAGTACATCTATTTCCCTAGACTCCGACAACTCACTGACGTGAAGAGTGACTTCTATGCCCTGGGGAGGATGCTGCATGTCATTGGCTCCATTGATGGGACACATGTTGCTTTGGTACCACCACAGGCCCAAGAGCAGGCATACAGGAACCACAAACACTACCACTCGGTCAATGCACTGGTGGTATGTCTTGCAGATATGAGCATCTCACACGTCTGTGCCCGTTTCCCCGGTTCTGCACACGATGCCTACGTGATGAGGAGTAGTCGCATCCCGAGGATGATGTCACAGATGCGGAACCAGCGTGCCTGGCTTGTTGGTGTGTACTGACTTTGTACCATTGTGTGTGTTCTGCAATGTAGTGTTCCACACTCTTTTCCAACTCAGCTAATGTGCAATTGTCTGTATGTAGGTGACTCCGGATACCCCAACATGCCGTGGTTGCTGACGACCCTCAGGAACCCTGTGACACCAGCCCAGATGCGCTACAATGAGGCACATGGTCGGACCAGGAGAGTGATTGAGCGGACATTTGGTCTCCTGAAGTGCCGCTTCCGCTGCCTGGACAAGACAGGAGGGGCCCTCCCATATGCCCCAGCAAAGGTGTGTAAGATTGTCATCGTCTGCTGCATGCTACACAACCTGGCAGTGCGGAAGGAGTTGCCTCTCATCCTGGATGACGATGACCAACATCCGCCACCTGTGGAGGATCCTGGCCTGGACTACGATGGCAGTGATGATGATGATGATGATGATGATGATGATGATGGTGATGTCTGCACACAGCTCATCACCAACTTCTTCAGCTGAATGTGAGTATCCAGAGATGTCATGTCAATGATGTGAGTATGCATGATATGTGTTGGTGGTGCTCTGGTGCTGTTTGAGTGTGTCCATGTGCTACATGACTGTATGTGTGTAGCAATGTGTCCTTACAGGTAGTCTGTACTCCCCAACAGTGTTGACATGCTAATTTGGTTCTGGGTGGGCATCTTGTGACATGTATTGGGCATGAGTATTGCAGTTCTGTCCTGTTCTTCAGTGCTTTTGACTGTGTTTCATTTCTGTCCTTCACAGGGTACTTTCAGAGTCGTTTGGTCAACTGTGATCCCCGACACCGTGATCCGACTTCCAGGGTGGTAGCTGTCGTGTCCCTACAGGTGATGTGCGCCACACCCATGGACTTCCTTCCTTCTACACTTGTTGACTGTGTGCCCGCTGCCAGGTGGGATTACCTTGCATCTGTAGTGGTTACAACATGTTGCAAATGTGTAATAAACCTGTGCTTCACTTTGTGATGTGCGTTGTCTGTGGTCACACATCTGACTGACATTTGCTTACTGCACCAGTGGGCTAGTTGACAAAGACTGTGAATAGGTGTTGTGTCTGTGCATTGCACCGTATTTCCTGGCAACATCAGTGTAGGCGATGAGTCAGATGGCCTAGGTGTGTATATGTTGTGTAGCCCTGGTGGTGTGTCTCCCTCATATGTGTCACGTTGCCATGACTCACATGCCTGTGTTGTACTTGCTGTAGCAGTTAGCATGCACAGTGTAATTTCGCAGGACATCATCTCCATGACAGAAACCACGTTGGAATCACAACAGAGGCAGGTATGGTGTATTACTGTGTTTATTGTCATACATGTGTGTGTATAGTGCACAGGATGGTGGGTGCTGTACATTTTGATTGCAATCCAAAGTTCCTAGATGAATTGGAAGTCCTGGTAGCAGAAATGTCCTGAATAAAGTCCACAGTCATCTGATACATTGGTCCAACTTGTACTCCCCATGTCATGTGGGGGAGTTGTGTTGCAGTCAACAGGGTGAACAGTTTGCGCACAAAGGTGATTATCCAGAACAGGTTTTGGCTTCCTGGGGGTTGCACATGGCCATCGGCCTCTCAGTTGCCCCTCATCGGACGACCCCTCTTCTTTGGGGGGGGACCCTCAAGTGCAGGATGCTGCGGTGCAGGGGACTCTCCGCCAGAGTCATCCTCCCTCCCTGTGGCAGTTGCAGTTGTTTCAGCACCAGATGTTGTGGGCACACAGGGAGGTGTTGACTGGTTGCTGCTCATCTGGCGGAGGCATTGTAATATGTCCCTATGCACCGCCGTCATCTCTTGCAGTGTGTCCCACTTGGACTCCACGCGGGACATGTGTAAGTCCAAGCGTGCATGATGGGCAGCCTGCTGCTGTTTAATGTCCCTGAGGAGCCCCACTGCCTGGCTGAGGTCTCTGGTGCTGGACTGGTACGCATCGGCTATGCGTACCAGTTGTGGGTCATCATGCAGTCCAGACCCCTCTGCGATCAGCGACCTATGTCTCCCACCCTCCCACCACCCCTGGCGACACATGCAGTACCTGAGGTGGCACGCACAGGTGACCCTGGGCCCCCTTGGGGGTTGTTGGTGGTGTTGGTGTCCATAGCCCCACGTTGGTCCAGGGTCCCTGTGCTGGTGGTGGTGGTGCTCCTTGGTCTGTCCATGTCGGCAGGGGTGGTATGTGTGTTGACAGTCGTTGGAGGGGTGGGTGCAGGGGGTGCAGCTGGTGGTCCTGCTGGTGCTGCATGATGACTTGCTCCGGAGGTGCCAGGTAGGTCTTCGTCATCCGAGGAGGGCAGAGGCTGTTCCACACCAGTGAGCTCCGTTTCCCCTTGTGCCTGGGACGGGGAATCCTCAGCGTCTGCTGCTGTGTCCCCATCATCACCTGTTTTTGGGAGACACACACAATGTATGTTATGTTTCTGCAGGCATCAATGGTTGACACACCTGACAGTTGTGACTGTACCTCTGGATGCGGGCCTGTACATTGCATTGTCCTAAGTTGTCACAGTCAGAGGTTGATATTGGTGTAGCACATTGTCCTGCATACTTTGGGCATTTCAATATGAATGTTGGGGTGTGTACATGGTCTGCATTGGTTGTATTTGGTTGACATCCGCCCCTCCTTCCCACCCAGCCAGATATTCCACCATGGAACGTGCTTCCATTGCAGGGAGTGCAAGTTGTCTTTCAGGATGTAAGTCAGTGGTGTCCTGATGTTGGTTGGTGCACAGTTCCCAGCAGGGCCTTGTGCTCCCCACAGCAGTACCCAGTGTCAGCCATCTTGTCAGTACTTTTCCACTCCCTGTGATGTGCGCATGGTTCAGGGTGGTGTTGATGGGACAGTTGTGGGGGTGACCAATATCTGTGACTACCACTCCCATCAGGCTATTGCCTCCACCCCACTTCCCAGCATGCCCATACTTACTTGCTTTTGGGTGGACTTCACTGTGTGTGAGTGTGAGAGCAATGGCAAGATGGCTGACAGTGGTGTCCTGCTGTTGGTTGATGCCCAGTTCCCAGCAGGGCCATGTGCTCCCCACAACTGAGCACCAGTGTCAGCCATCTTTGAAGTGGCTTTTGACTCCCTGTGAGGTGTGCATGCTTGGGTGTGAGCTTGCTGGGCCTTGTGGGTGGGGGATGTTGGGCTGTGACTACCACTCCCGTCATGCTATTGCCTCCACCCCACTTCCCAGCATGCCCATACTTACTTGCTTTTGGGTAGACTTCACTGTGTGTGAGAGCAATGGCAAGATGGCTGACAGTGGTGTCCTGCTGTTGGTTGATGCCCAGTACCCAGCAGGGCCATGTGCTCCCCACAACTGAGCACCAGTGTCAGCCATCTTTGAAGTGGCTTTTGACTCCCTGTGAGGTGTGCATGCTTGGGTGTGAGCTTGCTGGGCCATGTGGGTGGGGGATGTTGGGCTGTGACTACCACTCCCATCATGCTATTGCCTCCACCCCACTTCCCAGCATGCCCATACTTACTTGCTTTTGGGTCGACTTCACTGTGTGTGAGTGTGAGAGCAATGGCAAGATGGCTGACAGTGGTGTCCTGCTGTTGGTTGATGCCCAGTTCCCAGCAGGACCATGTGCTCCCCACAACTGAGCACCAGTGTCAGCCATCTTTGAAGTGGCTTTTGACTCCCTGTGAGGTGTGCATGCTTGGGTGTGAGCTTGCTGGGCCATGTGGGTGGGGGATGTTGGGCTGTGACTACCACTCCCATCATGCTATTGACTCCACCCCACTTCCCAGCATGCCCATACTTACTTGCTTTTGGGTCGACTTCACTGTGTGTGAGTGTGAGAGCAATTGCAAGATGGCTGACAGTGGTGTCCTGCTGTTGGTTGATGCCCAGTTCCCAGCAGGGCCATGTGCTCCCCACAACTGAGCACCAGTGTCAGCCATCTTTGAAGTGGCTTTTGACTCCCTGTGAGGTGTGCATGCTTGGGTGTGAGCTTGCTGGGCCATGTGGGTGGGGGATGTTGGGCTGTGACTACCACTCCCATCATGCTATTGCCTCCACCCCCTTCCCAGCATGCACATGCTTCCTTCCTTTTGACTCTGCTTCCCTGTGGAGTTGTGTGCCTGTGCTGACAAGATGGCTGACAGTGTTATCCTGGGGTTAGTTTTGCTACAAGTCCCATGTGTGTCCCTGTGCTTCACACTGCATGACCCAGGGTTGTGGTTCTTTGTGGGAGATTTGATTAGAGTGTGAGGCAATGCATTCTCCCAGGTGAGTTGTGTGGAGTTTGTGTTAGGGGTGTGTGTGAGTGGAGCTGCTGGTAACTATGATCAGTGCTGTCAGTCGTCCTTCCCACCCAGCCAGATTTTCCAACATGGAACGTGCTTCCATTGCAGGGAGTGCAAGTTGTCTTTCAGGATGTCAGTCAGTGGTGTCCTGCTGTTTATTGGTGCACAGTTGCCAGCAGGACCTTGTGCTCCCCACAGCAGTAGCCAGTGTCAGCCATCTTGTCAGTTGTTTTCCACTCCCTGTGATGTGAGCATGGTTCATGGTGGTGTTGATGTGCGCATTGTGAGGGTGGGCAATATCTGTGACTACGACTCCCATGATGCTATTGGCTACACTGACTTGCCCAGCATACACAGGATTCCTTCCTTTCAGTGGGCTTCACTGTGAGGTGGTGTTGTAGTGGTGGCTACATGTCTGGATGTGTTTGTTAGTTATATTTGTGCCATTGCCTAGCTGTAGTTGTAGTTGTGTTTGTACATGTGATTACACAGTTACATATCACTATGAGATGGCATGTGTTGTGTTTATCTGACTGACATACACATTTTGGGATGATTCTGTTCTGGTTGGTGTGTATTTGCTAAGGGTGCATGGTTTGACTCTCCCTTGACAGTGATGTGTGTGTATTGTCGCACAATATTGTGTACATTTGTTGTGTACTCACCAGGCTCTGGGATGTTTTCTAGTCCATATACGCTCACTGGTGGTAGGATGGCCCGCACCTTCTCCTCCCAGGGCCTGAGGTATACTGGTTTGGCAGGAGGGCCACTGCCGGTGTGTTGGCTCAAGAGGTAGTCCTTCTTCAACAGCTCCCTGACCCTCCTGCGCACGTCATACCACCTGTTCTGGATGTCTCCCTTTGTGCGCAAACATGGTGATTGTGCGTTCACCCTGTCGACAATCCTCTCCCACATCTTGGTTTTCTGCGACATGGGTGTCTGTTGGACCAGTGTACCAAACAGCTGTGGCTCTACCCTGAGGATCTCATCTACCAGGACTTCCAATTCACTATCTAGGAACTTATGATTCTTCTTTGGGGGCATGGTGATGGGTGGTGATGGTGAGTGATGTGTGTGTTGGTGTGCAGGTGAGGGTGTGTGAGTGTGTGTTTTGCTGGGTGTATGTGAGGGTGCTATTTGTTGAGGTACTGATGGTGTGTGGCTTGTGTGATGGATGAGCTGTGGGTGGGTGTGTGGTTGCTGTCTTTTGAGTGCTGGCAGGTATTTTGAATTTGCAAAGGATCATGGTAGGGATTTGTGTCCTTTATATGGGTGGAGTTGTGGGTGTGTCTTTGTTCCCTGTCCCCCCCAGTATTTATTGCCTTTGTAATTGCTTGTTTGGCCTTTTTTTGTGTGTTTTTCCCTTAGTACTTTTTGTGCATGTAGGAGACGTTCTTGTGACCGAGTCGGACCCTGCAGTTGTCTCGTACGAGCTTCTCCGAGTCGTTCACGCTGTGTTTGTGCTGTTTTCTATGCTGCGTACACGTCGGTCGCAGTGTATTGGGTTGGTTCGGTTCGCAGTTTTGTATGCGTGTCGGTCGTACGGCTTGGGCTCCGTGCAACTCGGTCGTGTTTTCCACGCGTTGCATCGTACTTGGCGGGTAGGAGTTCGCGGGTACGTTTCGTTCGGGATTCTTCCTGGTGCATGTCGGTCGGTTCGATTCGCGTGGTTTTCCGGCCGGATAGCTGTTTTCCGCGCGGCTCGGTCGTTCGGCTTGTGTTCCGTACGAGTCGGTCGGATTTTGCACGCTTCTCATCGTACTTTGCGGGTCGGGCTGCACCGATACGTGTCGGTCGAAAGGAATTCCGGCTCCGAGTCGGTCGGTACGTTTTCCGGCCCGAATCGGAATCGGCCCCTGAGTTCTTTGTCAGAAAACACTTACAGAAGATAGGAGGACAAACAATGCCAACAGTGGCAAAAAGCTCCCTTACACAAATTGTATTTTTTCAGAAGAAGAAGAAAGGCTTACGCCAATATTTCTACTCATAGCCATTCATTAACACTTGTTGCCATCATACCACATTGATAAAAGCTGCACCTCAGCTTTCAATGCAACAGAATAAACATTACAAACTCAAAACCTGAAATGGATAAACATTGGTGGTGAAGCTGTGTCATCTTCGAGACTGCTACACAGACCCACATATATTTTTTTAACAATAATATAAAATGTCCTAGGTTTCGTGAAAGAAAGTTTCAATTCTATTAAGGACGTGGAGGTGAGGATTTTGCTTATCTCTTCCATTTATTTCCGCTCAGCAGCCTTAACAGAACCTTTTATTAGAAAAAGACTACATATCCCATGAGCCTTTGCAATGATAAACAACTGTAGAGTCAGTCATCAAGGAACAGCACTTCCTCTTTCTTCGCTGCTCAGCAGCCAGATAAGTGCTTTTCCTTAATATTATTTGTCTATTGGGCTGTCTTGGCCATATCTCCACTGTTTTTCATCGTATTTTCCTTTTATGATATGGTATGTTAATTGCGGTACCATGCTGTACTTGCCGTTGGGTTACTGTAAAGGATTGAGGCACGTTGCCTCCTCTGTGTTGCCGATCGGTCCATAGCAAGGTGCAGCTGGCAGCTTCAATGCTCGGGCCTTCAGGCATGCATAGCAACGCGGGGGCAAGGTCGGCCTCCCCGTTGAAGGCACGGGATAGGTGCGCTGCCGGGGACACGCTTGTTTTCATTTCGGGGCGGTTCTGCTTATGCTCCGGCCGCACTCGACAGCGCGGCTCACAGGGGAGACTCGTGGTGCGCTGCCGTTCCCGACAGAGGGTGTGGTGCGCGCACGCGCATGTCAGAAGAACGAGGAGGCATCCCTCCTTGCAGTCCTGTCATTCCTCGGCATGCGTCAGGTGAGATTGAGAATTTTCCCTTCAAACGAAGCGGACAGTCATTTCCAGTGCGCGTTGGAGGCACCGAGGTCTTTCTTTGGTATTTCCCTTTCGTGGTTTCTTGCTCCAGTGCAGTGGTTCTCCAGCGGAGCATTTTCTATTATAGGCCCTGTGTATTTCAAGGCATATAAACATTCAACAAGCCTTGACATGTTGTTTCTAGGGCTGCTGCTGGTGCCTTTTACAGTTCAAGCCTATCTGGTGCTTTATAAGTCATTGTCCCTTATTTCACCTGAACATCATGGCAGGTGAGATTGAGGCTCATTGGGAGTCTGTGGAGGAGGAGCATTCTCAGCTTCCCATCCATGTGGAATTGGTGGATGCCATTGACACATTACTGGAGAGGGCGGTCTCCTTGGCTCTGGAACCTTTGAGCCGTTGCATAACAGAGGCTGTTGAGCAGAAATAAATGGAAGAGATTAGCATAATTTGAGCCTCTGGTACTGACATAGAATTCCTCACATCAAAAGTTTTTTTGCTTTCACTTGAATCGTTTATATTTTTTATTTAGTTCAAAAGTAAAAGTTGCAAGGTGAACCTTAAAACTTTTCTAAATGATGTTGTGACCTTAATTGTAATCCATCAATGCATTTTGGAACATGTCAATCCTTTGTCAGGATAGAGATCTATATCTTCTGATATAATTTTGTATCACTACAATAAAACAACATTATATAGAATTATAATTTGCTGAGGCCTATACTTATGGCATATAATAAAGGAGAGGGAATTTACTGATTACTATAGCCCAAGGCAAAAGGACAATTAAGCTGTTAGAACATTCTATCCACTAAGGATAGAAGCTTCTAAAATAAACAAGGAGTAACAGAAAGAAAAGCATTGGAATTTAGGAGAAGAAGTTCCAAACAATCCATTATAGTCCCCATTCACACCACTGTCTTCACTGTGGTTCTCAACGTTCCAGTGTTCTCAAAAAAGATTTGTTACTTCTCTCTAGGATACTATCATATTTCATGTCCATTTTACCATCCCAACTTTCTTTCCTCTCCAAGGGTGCCATTAGACTCAACAAGCTCTGGAATATAATTGACAGGCTATTAATCGAAACATAAACTCAATTAAATCACATGACCGATCTCTTTTTTCAAATTAGTTTCATTGTCTATTGAACGTCCATTTCATTTCCTTCAGTTAACTCCTAAGCATCCCCTCACGTTCCATTCCGACCCATTTCAAATAACCCTGATGTGTCTATTTAAAAAAAATACGTCACTTCCTTTCTCATTAATCATGTCACCTGTATGGTTCAACTCTATGATCTTTCTTCTTCCATTACCACTCCCTTGGTCTGGAGCAGTATTTGCAAGCAATTAAATAGAATGTTTCAGAAGGCATGATAGAGTGGGCTAATTGTTACACAAACGTATAATTCTCACATTCATTGAACTCAAAAGGGAATACTGCTTCTAATTTCTGTATCCAATAAGTTTCTTTCTGCAGGAGTCAGGTCGTTCTCTTTCCTCCTTTTCATTAAGGGATAGGGATTAGATTGTTGAACTATTTTTACATTTATGGAATATATTGTGGACATTAGCTATGGAAAAATAATTACTGTTTAAAACTGGAAAGGATGGTATTTCCTTCATATATAATCAATTGTTTCTTAAAAGTGAATGACAATATATTTTACAAATCGAAGTATATTGTAAAGAGTAGGAAAGTCCTATACACATGCTACAATACAACACAAAACAATATTGAATGTAATTCAGGCATAATTTTTCTTCTCCTAGTTTTAAAGTCAAATACCAAACTCTGCTTTCAAGTCTGTGCTTTGGACATTAAACATTCATGCAGAAAAACTCTGTTTTCTGTTTTCCAAGGACTTGATAATTAAGCGATTTCATAAAGAATAAAGAAGTTTACATTAGGACTCTACTGTAGCTGACTTTCCAAAGGGCTCAGATGATGCACAGTATAATTTATAGCCGCAGGCGCAGGCTACCACAACCCTTCATGATTATGGGTGACCTCGGACTAGCTGCAGAGTGCAGCAGGCCTGCCAAAACTGTGCTGGATTTTACAGTGGGGGAATGGATGGATCAATTGTTTGTGATTATTAGCTAGAGTGAGATAAGCCTTCTCCTTATTATGCAGATTAGTGGAGCTCTCACTCCCAGCATATTGTGCAGATGCAGGGGAGCAGCTGCTCTTGCAGATGGTAGGTGCGCGGCGCCATTAGTATGGATCTATTGTCTGCTCTTGACTTGTTTAAGGGATGAAGGGACTTTGTGAGGAGGGATTGTTATGCAGCAAAATACAAAAGAGCGCACATGCACTTAAAATCTATGCCCAGGAGACTATTTACGCAGCGGGGCAGACAGCGCTCAAATTAAACATGTACCCTAAATAAGGACTTTCATATGTCACAATTAAGCTTGTGTATTTTTTAAACAGATTAACCATTAAAATGAAGTAGAATAAATCACACTCCGCAGTGAAGTGCAATTGCATATTCAGATTGAAAACAAATCCATGGAGGTTAATTCCGAACTGAGCACAGATTTTGCTCGTTTGGGACTTACTCAAAAAGAACGGAATGAACAGTAGTGAATAAATAAGAGAACATGCATTTTATTAAACAGTAATAAAAAACAAGGACCTGAGTTAAATTACAGGGGATAGCTTAGTTTTTCAAATCAATTAATGCACGGCAATTTGGCTGCACCACGTTTATTTTACTACAAGACAGAGGGGGGAGTAATATCCGTTGAACCAACATCAGCACTGGTATTCCTGATCCAGTCACCTATGGTTTGGGGAAATGAAAGAATAGTTATGCATATTTACAGTCTTGAATATGCTGTCTGGATCTGTTTTAGAACAAGTGAAGGAACCTCAAGAGTGCAAAGTTTGTCACTAGTGATCATTGTATGCATGGTGGTAACGCATCGTAGGCCGAATGAGCCCTGCAGTGAACAGAAAGGAGTTCACACAAATCACACGACATGACAAAAGCAAGTTTATCAACCATAAAAATAAAACAGCCAACAACAGCTAGAGTCAGTGCTACTGCACACTGAAAGGACAGCGAAGTGAGGGGGGGCGGGGCTTGACAAGCACGGAAATAGCCAAAAAAGTGCACTTCGAGTTGTTGGAGTTCGTACTGCTCAGCGCATACCGAAGAAGACATTCGACCACATATAAGCAAGTAATGGCAAAACCAATACGTCTGGTCTTGGCCAGCTAGTTCAATGATTTTTTTTTAAATGCAAGCCTGTGCATAAAAAATAAAAAAGAACAGGCCAACACCTAAACGTGGCTGCCATATGCTTGCCATGAAAATGTAAAAAACATTAACTGATGTGCCTGTTTTACTAGTTACGTTTTTTTTTTTTTAATTAAAAAGCCTTTCAGGAGCGCCAGTCATTTTATTATCATCATTGTTTGTGAAGGAGACAAGATTAAATCAGGACCTAACTGAGCACTCATACTGCAGGTAGCTTCAAAGTTACAATGCCACTTAAACACTTTAAAAGGGCAACTATAAAAAGCGGATTAGAAAATGAATCACGGATTAACTGGGCACCCGAAGTGCAGGCGAAATAAATGGACGACATTTAAAGTTTATTTAAAAAAAATATATATTATAAAAAAGAACAATTGATACAGCTTTGCCAATGAAGAGAAACGAAACATTTTTAGGCGGATGTGAACAATATGCAAAGGCTTTGTGCAGTCACTCAAAGTGAAGGGAGCCAAAGGGTAAATTGGGCTGACATATTGACTCATGTTGTATGCTGTGATGGGCAGATAGAAAATGTCAATGAAAATTTCGCAGAACAATGTATGAAGCCCGCTGACCAAAAGACCCTCTATGTATGTATATTATGCATACATTAAAAAAAAACAATGGTCTGGCAAGATAGCTAAAGCTCTCTCAAAGGCCCGAGCAAAAAACAATAATTGTATTAACTTGTTTTTCATAAAGTACATTCTGCTAGAGACTTTTGGTACTCCAAGTAAATAATCTTATAAATGGGTGTTGTTACTCATCTGTAGCAATGTTTGCCTTGCTATGGACCTTGCACAAACATGAAAAATAAGTATATACACAAACTATAGGCAATGGAAAGAGATTGGACTCAGCTATATTAACAATGAAAAAGTTCTAGAGCTGTTCAGTTGTGGAAACAATTAAACACATGACAAAGGTAGATACCTTCACTAATCTACTCTTCATTATCAGTGCCCTGTCTAGTACATAATGTTTGCATTTCTGTGGGACCCCTTTCCCACCCGATCACTCCCCGTTCAATCATTGGGACAGGAACCTGTGTCCATGGTACCAGCTGCTGACCTCAGAAGAGTTTCTGCTGTTGGGTCCTAAAGCTCTTCACACAAATAGAGGTACTAAACATACACAGGTAATAATACTTTCATCTCACGAGGAGACAATGTGTATTATTATGATGAGTGTGTGTACCCTGAGTGTGCATAGTGATAAATGTTTAAATGAGTATGTATATGCAGAGAGAGACAGAAAGAGAGAGAGTGTGTGTGTGTGTGTGTGTGTATATATACACATGTGTGCTTGTCTGTGTGTGTGATTTGCTGGTTAAACAGGTGATGGGAACTAGTACTCACTTGGGATTAATGTACTTCTCATATGTCATTT
Source organism: Calotriton arnoldi (assembly GCA_963921515.1). Lineage (NCBI taxonomy): Eukaryota > Metazoa > Chordata > Amphibia > Caudata > Salamandridae > Calotriton > Calotriton arnoldi. The sequence continues at coordinate 2,810,474 of CAWUFW010001260.1, read as the reverse complement.
TAATTTTAGTAAATGCACTTCTGCATCATGACAAACTTTCTACAATTGTGTCATCACACAGAAGCTAACTGGTAACATCATTCGAAGGCATCTTGAACGATAGGCTCAGGGCCGGCTTTAGGGCAGTGCGACTGGTGCGGCGGCACTGGGCGCTGACCTGTAGAGGGGGCGCTGACCTCAGGCGGGGGAGCTGTGTTTAGCAATAACTTATGATTGGAAAGATGAGGCGCACTTTTGCCAGGTGGTAGTGAGAAAATCTGAGGAGGCGGTCATGAGGTGTGGGGGCGCCAAAAATGGTTGTCGCACCGGGCGCCACAAGCGCTAAAGCCAGCCCTGGATAGGCTTTTGACAAAGAAATGGTGAAACTCCTGGAGAAACGAATAAAAAGCAAGCAAAAATGCAAATTTATCTACAGAGATCTGGAAATCCTTCCAAAATCCTGATGCATTCTCAATTTCTTAGTTCATCACTAATAAGCTATTAACATTAGGCAATCAATGGACTCCTTTAAAAGAGACTTGTCGCAAATACAATACAGATGCTACTTCTGCTCATGCTACAAAGTGAGTCATTGTTGAAAATAGATCTATTACCAGTAAAACTGTAATAGTTTTCTATGATGTCAAAATCTTGGTAAAATAATCGAGTAAGCATCATGGATTATGAATGAATGAATGAAACAGCACTATTGAGCGCGTAGCTACCCGGAGGCATCCCAGCGCTGAAGCGGCTAAACTGAAGCATCAAGGAATCACTTAGGGGAAGAGCCACGTTTTTAGTAATTTACGAAAGGCCATATGGTTAGGTTCCTTTCTTATGTGCAGAGGGAGGGAGTTCCATAGTTTAGCGGCATTATAAGAGAATAGCCGACCGCCGCTTCTGGCCTTCTTAATCCTGGGTACGACGGCCAGGTGTAACTCATCTGAGCGCAGCCGCCTGTTCGCTCGATAGGGCTGAACCATGGACACGATGATCGCTGGTCCATTTCCTCCTAACATCTTGTGGGTGATGCACAGAGCCTTGAAGTTGACTCTCTCCCGAACAGGGAGCCAGTGAAGGGACTTCAAGGCGGGTTTTGCAGACTGCCGGTTCGGAATCCCCACGAGAATCCTTGCTGCGCAATTTCAATTATGAAATATCTTCATTAACAAATATAACCTCTCAGCAGATGATTTTGTCTGAATACACATCACAATGTTTTACAAAGTCCTCAGTTTATTTACTCATTGATGGTCATCAAAGGAACCATGCTATAAATTTAATATCCTTCTGTCAATTTAATTTTTGCAATTAGTCTAATATGTCACCATTTTAACACTTTGCCCTGCCTCACTTTGGTTGTTACATACGATAACCTTTAATCTAATGAACGTCAAGGTTTTTTCCTATCTGTTTCATAACTGTGCTTGATGCATGTATGCATCCATACATTGTTCATACCAGTCTACCGATACCGGTAGACTCAAGACCTGGCTCTTTGACTGAGCCCTGCAACCTAGTGCCTGGATACCCTCATGTGTGATTGTAGCGCTATACAAATACTGTTTGATTGATTGATTGATAATAGACATTAATGTTGCACTAATCATTTCAAGGGTCTTATTGGCCACGCTTTAACCTTTGATTACTTTTACCATAATGTTGACATAAAGCATCAAATTTCCCATTCTTATTTCTGGGTTGAAATATACAAAAGAATAGCCCCCATCATACTTGAGATTGTTTAATGCATTTCACGGCTTCCCATATCCGCGTTAACAGCCAAAGATTCTTTTTAAAAAATTATATAACTACAGCGAGCTAGATTTAATGTCCTTGAAAAATAAGGCATTGCATGCATACTTCCAGCTGTCAGTGTTTTGGGCAGCAGAGCCTGTGTCTTAATGTTTGGGCCATGTTACAATTGTTTGTTGCAACACTGATGTGAAGTAAAAAGCGGCTTTAAATATCTGAAAAGATATTTTTTGCCCTGGCTGAAACTATATATTCTTTATCATTAGTGTTGTCAGTGAAGTCGCACCAGTAAATGCCAACCAAAAAATCATAGCGAAATGTACAAGTCCCAGAAATCTCAGCAGTGCCGTAACATTCTTCAGTGGGCAAATATCTTGTACTACCCAGTCGCTAAACTGTTGCTTTGCTATTTTTCTATTTTTTACTTTTTTCCCGGGTAAATAAAATATCTCAATAATACTACTTGGGGCATGTAATGTGCATTATTTCGACATAGCATGCACTTCCACATTCCATATAAAAATTGGCATACTCACATGCTGCAAATATTTCTCCTGCCCTTTTGAATATATCAATATGCAATCAAGATGTATAATCACGACAGAAGATTATCGAAATATAAATAAAAATCCATACGATATCATTAACAAATGGAATGCAGTAGGTGCCAAGTGGCTTAATCTTATACTCAAAATGATCATACCTTTTTTTGAAGGTCAACTTCAAATTATTAATTCCTTTTAAGTATTTTGCATGTTTTTCATAGTATTACAGTAGTGTAATCAATACTATAGCCTTATAGCCCGCCGTAGCGGGCTATACCGGCTATTAAAGGCCCGAGCCGAAGGCGAGGGCCTTTAACAAGGGAGCGGGACTTTAATAGCCAGTATAGCCCAGCTACGAAGGGCTAGAAGGCTATTATAACATTCTGCCACTGGAGGGCAGAATGTTCTAACAAATAAAACAAAGGCTTCAAGGAGCGTGAGGGGATTGAAATCCCCTCAGGCTCCCTGACCTGAAGCCTTTGTTCACAGCCACAGCTGTGAACAAAGAAACATTGGAATGTTGGAGCTCCGGGCTTATACCAGCCATTATAAGCCCGGAGCTACTCCATTGTTTTCAATGGAGCTCCCAACATTCCAATGTTCTAATACACCATAAACATTGATCAATATCATTATTTCATAGCTTTTGTGTGTGATGTGCATATTATTCTAAAACACATTACAAACCATAAAATGCAAAGCATTATCAAGTCAGTACATATTCCCCATCAACTAAAAGTTCATGCTTCATCTGCATTACGCCTACATACAGCAATCACTCAAATAGTTTGTAGTAAATAATTACTAACTTTCCCCCAGTTCAAAATAAACTGTTCCCCACACTAATTAAATCTCTCTATTCCATTATTTGTGGAGCAATCACGTTCTCCCCTTTGTAATTTTTAAGTAGCTTCCCCCCAATTATTATAATCAAGTAAGTTAAATTTCTTCCAATTTGTCATATTCACCATATAAGCTATTATAGTTGCCATGAAAACAACCAGTTCATTTCCAGAGTGAAGGCAATCATTGCAGCTATTATTGACCCTGATGACATTGACATCTCCACAGATAATTCTGCTGTGCTTTCAGCAGTCTAAAGCTAAACTTAATCATTGAGCATTTAGCTAATGTATTGCTTGATAATCCCTTTGAATCGCAGCACATGGAAGAGAAGAGAAAGACATAAAAATCTTATCCAATCAGGTGATAAATATAAGCTATGACAAATAAGATGTGTAATGGTTGGGATCAGAAATCTATGCATATTCTGAATTGATAAATATATACCCCTGCTTTAAATTCTTTAAACTGAGCACTCAATTTCTGCAGCACAGAATTTTCTTCCACTTGATGATGGTAAACAGAAATATGTTAATTCACAACTGGACTAATAACCACTATAATGAAATGTCCATCTGCAAAGGAAACTGCTACGATCCTGGGGGCATGTGTTGCAATTCACCCACATCTGAAAAATAATGACTGCTGACTTGGTATTTTTATTCCAAATACTATGAGGATAACTGTAATTGGTGTCCCAAAGTCTTTCGTTGATCCAGCCAATGCAGGAGTTTTCTGGATAAGATTCATCATTCATCTATGGAGATACCAATGTAATCATTCATGTCAGTTGTTGTTTGCCTAATTGTTGCTTGCCGAATACTTGCCCCCTAATTTATTTACCAGTAGGTAGCCTTTGAAGTATTGGTGGTATTGGGTAGCGGGTGTGGTGGGTGTTAGTGAGTTGCATCGTCTAACAGCATGATGTTTCTGTGGGTAAATGTAGTGTTTATTCTGAGTTTTCATTATAGGTATTTGATGCTCTTTAAAGGATTTAATCACCCTGTAAAAAGAAGAATAACCGTATGATCCTTGAAAATTGAAAAAGCAAGAAAGTGTTTTCTTATTTAAACAAACTCAAATTGGTGAGAATAAACCTCAAAAAGTGGTTGATGTGTATACAACTGGGGTCATATTTTGATTGCTGAAGCTCTAAATGCTCAAATCCTAAATTATTCAGCAAATCTGAGGAAGGTAGGTTAGTTCAATTTGATTCTTCTGTTTTTTCAAATACCTAACTAAAAAGCATTATCCTTAACACCTTTTCTATATAGATCTCATTGTGATTTGTATATGGTTATTGGTTCTTTGTTAGATTGGCAATGCTTTGGCAATTGCATGCTAGGTTGTAACCACCTAAAGCTCAATCCGCATTGAGAATCTTTCATGAGAGCTGTATTTCAGGCCCTCTGAATATGAGCATTCATACATGCCCTTCAATTCCTTTCCAGGACTGGTTACTTAATAACTTCTAGAGATTTCCTTTGTTCTGTTCACAAAAATGTATTGACCCTCATTTGTACATCTGATAGTGCAATGGTTTCTACTGATATAGATCTTGGCACTGGTTTGCTTAGTAGTGATAGAATTCAATGAAAAATCTCAGAAAGTTAGGACTGCGGTAAGAGTATTAAGTTAGCTATTTAATTTATTTTCAGCATTAATAAACAAGAAGGTACTTCACATGTTAATAACTGGGATGCTTTTCAAAGATGAAAGTCATGGTTCCTTCATTGCTTTTTAAGCCCATGGAAAGAAAAGGTTTTTTAAAAAAAAGTATTACATTCCTTGGAAAGTGAATTGCTGGTTTGGAAAGCATTTACATATCTTGTGATATAAAAATAGAGTTCAATTCTATCTTTGGGGGGATGCTAATTCAAAATGAATGCAATTTGTTAGAAATTGGGTTATTGGTTGAGTGGGGTGTTAGCCCTGCTTAAGCAACAGCCCCAATGCGTGTCAGGGTAATCACTAAAGTCACTAAATTAACCTGTTCTCAACTCTCTGGTAGCTTGGCACAAAGCAGTCAGGCTTAACTTAGAGGCAGTGTGTAAAGTATTTATGCAGCATCCAAACAGTAATAAAGTGTCAACACCGCACAAGAAAAATCCCACATCATTGAAGAAAAATTGAATATATTTTAATAAATCATTTGCCACTGAAACAACAAAAATACCATCAGTAGGACTAGAGATATGTCATTTTAAAGATTTACATAAGTTACAAAGCTCCACTCGTGGTTATCTGGTCATGTGAGACCTGGTGAAAGTCAAATGTTCAGGCCGACTGCGATGGAGCGTGGGCGGGATACAGGGACCAGGGCAGTCCAAATAAAAAAAGTTACATTCTAGAGTGCAGGGCGAAAAGTCCAGTTTGCAGTGGAGGGGGCTGCAAGGAGCAGGGAAATTGTTGCCGATGGTCATCACTGTAGTGAAAAGAGCAGGAAGGACATCATGGACGGTCATCGCTGTAGCACGAAGATCCTGTCTGGCATTGTGGACGTTCATTGCTGGAGATTTGCATTGGCAGTCACAGAGGGCTGTCAATGCTTTAGCACGTAGTCCACATCTTGTGTTGCCGGTCGTTGCTGCCGGTCACTGTAGCGCCAAAAGTCAGGCTCACCGGAGCTTCGCTTTGGTGGCAAGATCTTGGTGCGAACAAGACCATTCACACTCACAAAGAGCCCAAAACTTCAGGATTTCTCCTTTTCTTAGAGTGGAGCTCCACTGATGCCACACAAAGGATCCAGGACCTGAGGGGCACCTCTTGGAGATCAAGAACTCACTCCAGGAGAGGCCAGCAGGGTCCAGTCAGCAGGTCAGGTGAGCAGATGCAGGAAGGACTCTGGAGCTAGTTATGTCCCTGTAGCTCAGAACAGGGGGTCAGACAACTGACCCTTGGTGTCAGTTCAGCCTGGGATGAAGGGTGTAGGTCCAATCTTCCTTCTCAGACAATTGGGCAGGCCTCAAACGGGCAGTGCAGGAGGGCGTCCTTCTTCTGTAGTATCCACAGGTCCAGGAGTGTACTGAAGAGTGGGTCTGAGGATCCTATTTTTATAAGTTTCTAGAGAATTCCCTTTGAAGTGCATGAAGTTTCCTGCCTCCTCTGTCCTGGCTCCAGGCTGGCTGCATGAAAAATGCAGTGGTGAAAAGTCCTTTGTGTGAAGGCAGGGCACAGCCTATTGAGTTGCATGTGGGGCTGTGTCCAGCTTCGCCCCCATAATCCTGCCAGTGAAGTCCCATCCAGGCATGCCTAATCTCTCTAGTGTGTGGCTGTCTGGGAGGAACAAACAAAGTCCAACTGCCAATTACACCCAATCATGTGACCCAGGAACAGGCTACAGGCACCAAATAGTTAGGGCAGAAAAATGTTAACTTTCTAAAAGTGGCATTTTCAAAACTGTAACTTAAAATCCAACATTACAATTAAACAGGATTTCAAATTACATTAAATGTTGCAGGCCTAAAAGTTGCATTTAATTTACAGGTCCTGGGTACATGGTATACCACTTTACAAGGGACTCATAAGTAAATTAAATATGCCAATCAGGTTTAAGCCCATTTTAGCATGTTTTAGAGAGTGAGAAAAAGATTCTTAGCACTAGTTAGTAGTGGTAAAGTGCACAGAGTCCTAAGTCCAACAATAAAAATTCAGAAAAATAGGAGGTGTGAAGGCTAAAAGTTTGGAGGTGACCCTGCAGACAGGGCCAAGTTCAACATAGTTAATCTTTTGTGGGGGCTAATAAAAGTGGCAAACATTTGGCTAATTATTTAAAACTTAGGATCAGTTCACTAATTGCTTTCATTGCAATGCCATAATCCACAGCAAATAAGGACTAAAACATATATACATGAATTTCAGAAATGTTGTGATAGATAAATTCCGGCCCTGGTAATTCCTCTGAGTTGGATATGTCTTTGCTTCTAAAGCATGTTGGCCTTCCATAGGCTTCAATGGAGGACAATATATCTGTTAGTCAAATATGTTTGTGAGGAAACATGTATCTGTATTAATGGCAAGAAAACAAACAAAGACCCTGTGCCTAGTGACGTTTCCATTCAATTTTTATTTTAGATTCGTGAAGATGAACACATTCTACATTCAACCGTTCTGTATAGAATATTTGCAAATAATATCACATTGTGAAGAGTTAATTATCCAATTATCATCCCATATCTATAATTTAATATCTATAAAATCTGTTCTAAGATATTAGTGGAAAGAATTTCCAAAGTTATTAAAATAAGATTTTCATCCCTTCCTTATCTAGGTTTCTTAAATATCAGATGCCATCTGATAATATTTGTTATATTATTTCATTTCTTTACAAATTTTCATGAGGTCATTAGCACTAGATTGTGTGACATTGACTTTTATGTTTTGGGTACTTTAGGAATTTGTTAGGGGTTCACCTTTAATAACTATGAGTAAAATGTTATATGTTAGCACAAAAACAAGAGTCTGTGTTAACGGTTCATACTACGCTTTTATAGAGAACACTGTCTCCTTTATTTTTTTCTTTCAGTTTAGAACTCTTATTCTTGTCCAACAGAATTTGTACTCAAATTCAAGGTAGAGAGGTAATTGATGTTAAAGTCAAATTTCCAGCTTATGCCAATGATATGCTCTTGCTTATTAAATGCACTTTGACTCTCTATGTCTTTTTAAATGTATGTTATTAAACAGTATGTAAATATAGAGAGTTGTTTTTTAATTTATATAAAATCTGAATTTTACCATTTAATATATGTTGTGATTTTGGTGTTCTAAGGGAGACAGGATTTAGATAGGTTAGGTATGGTGTTAAATATGTAAGTGCTCTTTTATGTCTGGTCTTTAAACAATTTAAGAGGCCTTGCCTAACTCATATAATCAAAAGAAGTGATTACTGAAAGAATACCTACAACTATATGTACACACAGGGGCTTTGAGTCAGCCTTCTTCATCTATTGGTCTGTTCAAATGCCATTCATAATTTGCTTCCACCCACCTCAGCATACAGCATAGGGAAATATGTTAGCTCACTTCAGCCACTGGGTCTCTTTCCCTGTGAGTAAAGGGATTTTGCCTCACAAGAAAATGTGCACAGCCACCTAAAAGAAGAGCACTTCAGTGCCAGGGCTGGTAGACCAATACTTTACTTAGACAATGTTTTTATTGCAACGCTTCAGTTTGTTTATTTTTTAATATCATTCTCATGTGTTTAAACTATATCTTCATATTACAGTAATTCAAAGCCAATAGCACATTTTCTTTGTACTACTTAGAATCATATTTTTCTGTGATGTGCATTATAACTAAAAACGGTTTCTCTACCTGTTTGAAGTGCACCTGTCTGCTAGGAAACACTCATTCTGTTATATTACATTTAAATGCACTGGTTTAGTTTTAACATGTTATTGCAAACATTAACACCTATATTTAAGCAGTGACATGTTTTCTATTTCCTTTCTTCTTTATATTTTTGGGAAATATGCTTGCATTAACAAAATTAAAAAAATAAGTTAAACCATTGTATCACCTTACCAAGGCCAACACTTATTTACAAGTGAAATTCTCTCAATGATTCTAATCAACACTAATACAATTATTAATATGTTAGTGATGTCATTGATTGCTGTGATCCTTTATGCATTATATAATTATTATAATGGTAAAGACATCATTGAGTGCTGAGATCTTTGATGCATTACTTGGTGAAGAAAAATTGAAGCTCCTAAAGGTATATTTGTCCCTTAATAGTACATTTTGAAAATGTTATGCTGGAATATCAGTAACTCTTGTTTTTCTAAACAATAACTTATTTTCTAAGTTTATCTAGAATACCAAACAACCTATGTAATAATCTAAAAAACTCAGATTGACCAGCTGTGATGGTGAGATGAATGTTCTTCACTTTGAATCTTATCATGCTGCATGCATTCTGCTGCAATTAGTGTTATGGTTTTCTGTGAGTAGCCAGCCTAGCTGCTCACTGAGAGAGTGGTTTATTTATTCATTCCCTTTCAAAGATGAGCTCATTATATCAAGCTCAAATTATACACCTCAGCATTAATTTGTAGATTCCGCTAAACATGTGTTATGATTTAAAGAGATGTTCTCGGATAAAAGAATTGAAATGTACTTTCACTTCCTGACCTCTCCACCACCTCCCCCAGCAGCGTTTGAAATCCAACACCACCATGGCCTGCTTTTTTCCTAGCAAAAAGCATAACACATGCTCACTCACTGACATAAACCCTCATCCTGTCAAATGCACCCTCACACATACACACACATACACTTACAGAACAAACAAACATAATAAGCCACACTCTCATAAATACATCTGACACTAACACGGGAACAGGTGAATGGAGTTTGTTCATTCATGGTGGGCTGTAAACCTGTCTGAGAGGCAGATGAACCCCTTGGTAGTAGTCTCTGTTATCCTTGAGCCACCAAGAGGGACCATAGCCAGAAGGTCTCAAAGTAGAGCCACGCAGGTTGTCCACATTTGACTATTTCAGTCATCTGTCACCAGTAAATTGGATGCTTGTCTGTGATTGAAAGGGAGGAGTTGCACCACAAGATGGGTCCTGTACAATGCAATTTTAGGGACATGGTCACCTTTAGAGATGCTAAAAGGGAACATGGAGACCTGCAGTTAAACAACCTGGAATGTTTGATTGAAAATCAGAGTAGTCTATGCCAGGATATGCCCTTGGTGTTTATTTCTTGCATTAAGATTTACAAGTGCACACACGTTGTCAGATCAGAGGACAAAAACACAGGAAAAGTGTGATATGCCCAAGATCAAACAATTTGGTAAAGTTGGAGGTCCAAGACTGCAATACAGTACTACATGTTTCAGATGATATCATGTTACATTTTGGTTATTAGACCATGAGAGTGAGCACTGTCTACTCACCCTCCCCAAGGTAATATCTTGCCCTTATTTTTGTTTTACCCACAATCTTTCTAACAGCATCTAGGTTGATTCTAGAAACTCCCAATCTTGGGCAAAAAGTGGGGGCAGAGGAATCATTTCAAAAGGTGGTTGCCCAAAGGCACATAATTAACCCTAATGGGGAAGGCAGGATTAAAAACCATGTGTTTTGATGTCACAGTTTCCAACTAGACCGCATGGATGTTTTCATACCCAGAATGCTATAAAAACCTCTAATTGTGGCTAAAATCATTCATTGTTTTCATATTTCTTTGAGAGAAAGTTCCAAAATCTGCAGGGATCAGCAACATTCATACCACCCAGCTTTCCCACACTTCTCCTGATACAAACAGTATCCCATTTGTTTGGAAATGCCCTAAAATGCACTGTGGAGACCTCAAAGTTTGTCATGAAAATTACATCTTTTCCTCACATGTCTGTGAATAAAAGTCCTGGAATTTGCAAAGATCCTCAAAATTCCTGCCAACCCCACCCTCACACTTCTGTGGTTGGGCCTATCACCTTTGACAGCTACAATTAAAACTTCGACCATATGAAGTCAATGTGGTCTTGGCATGGTCCCTGGTTTGGTCTATTCTTGACTCAGGCAATCAGTAATTTTATTCCTGGCATCTAGTGGATTTTTTACTTCCTGGGGTCAGATTATGGGTAGAACCTCTAGTCAACCCCAGGGGGTAGAAAGATTTGTTTTTTAAACTTTAAGTGGAGAGAGCATTGGTCAATGTACAGGGGTCCGCTCCCCCAAAAATGAATTTCCTGGTGTCTCATGAGTGGATCCCTGCTTGGGACTCTGTCTTGTGGCAATCCCCTAACAGGGATCCAGTAGGCCATAGGTACTCGCGTGTGTTTCCAGAGTTTCCCTGCCTGCACCTTGTGCAGCCATTGTTTATTTCTGGGGTGGGACTGCATCCCCCAGACTCCACAGCAGCTAGGCGGGACCATACTCTCAACTCACTAAAAGCGCTCCTGGGATCCCGCTGTGCCGGTGTGTTTCCAGCGTTTCCCTGCCTGCAACATGTGCAGACATTGCTCATGTCTGGGGTGGGACTATGTCCCCCAGATTCCATGGGAGCTAGGCGGGCAGTACTCTCAATGCACTAAAAGCGCTCCTGGCATCCCGTTGTGCAGATCAAGCATGGGATGCACCCGGTGTGTGCCTGGGCGAAGACTAGGCCAAGACAGGCCCGTCTTCGCCCATCATCACCCGGAAGAGGCTGAGCCACTGCTCTTGGGGCTTGTGGGGCGATGCTCCTCTGCTCAAATGGAGGAGCCGCCCCTGAGAGTAAGAGCAGACTCTTTACTGCATGCTGAGCATGAGGACCAAAGACACTTTGCCATCTCCTCTGTGGGTACGTGACTAAACAACCATGCTGCCACCACCTCTTGTGAGTCTAATTTCTTGGTACAGCATTCCAATGAATTTGAAAGATCCCTTTGAAACACCGCACTTACTAGCCATTTAATGTTTTATTTAGAAAATATAATGACTTTTTACTTTTTAGACATTTTAATATATTCTAAATATTAACTTTATGCATAGTACTATTTCAGTATTTTATGAGCATTTTTTCCATAACTTTGATATATTTCTTATACTAGTCTGTTAAAATCACCTTAATTTTCTGATTGTATGTTTTCACTATGTTTTACTTTTGTCTTGTACCATTATATTGTTGCTTATATTTTGCAGATAGTCTCAAATAACTTAAATTTTTATAATTGTCAGAAACAGTAGAGACTTTGTAATGGTTATTTAATCCTTACAATTAACAAAAGCCTGAAACTAAGAATGGTACACGGCCAAAAAAACATAAAGACAATAGTTATGAAAGTGGTTGCTCTAAAGTAATAATATCTGACAAACAAATTGTCATTGAAATGTTTTTGGAGAAAAGTCCTAAAGTTGTCATTACAATATTAATAACTGAACGCTGCAGGACCAGAGAGGCTTGCATACTCTAAGGTATTACATAATAGCAATATCAGATCTCATAGATGGCTTAATTTTGGAGTTGCCTGTTAACAGAATCACTATGAACAACCACACATCCCAAAAATGCAAAGTAGGAAGATCAAAAAGGAAAAACCTTGTTTATATGTATGTAAGTTTCATTGGGCTTGGTGATTCATATTGAGTTGCAGCCATTATAGATCATTTCTAATTACAAGATTATTTATTAATTTTGCAGAAGATGTAGACATATTGTTTACCAATCAGTTTTTAAACACAACAATGGTGCAATCTTAGTATGCAAACAGAAAACAAAAATTATCGATCTGCAGTTATAGATCTTTTATTAATAAAAAGCATGATTAAAATACGAGGCTCCATTATGTAGCAACCAGGCAACAAAAATGAATGTCAGTTACATTATTTTAAATTCATGTGCACCTCTCACTGGGCTCACTATTATGTATCGGAGATAAGAGGACTTATGCATTTAGTAACAATGTATCCTTTCAGCAGTGCTGATAATACTTGTGTGATGTTATTCATAGAGCAGGAAGGACATCATGGACGGTCATCGCTGTAGCACGAAGATCCTGTCTGGCATTGTGGACGTTCATTGCTGGAGATTTGCATTGGCAGTCACAGAGGGCTGTCAATGCTTTAGCACGTAGTCCACATCTTGTGTTGCCGGTCGTTGCTGCCGGTCACTGTAGCGCCAAAAGTCAGGCTCACCGGAGCTTCGCTTTGGTGGCAAGATCTTGGTGCGAACAAGACCATTCACACTCACAAAGAGCCCAAAACTTCAGGATTTCTCCTTTTCTTAGAGTGGAGCTCCACTGATGCCACACAAAGGATCCAGGACCTATGGGGCACCTCTTGGAGAACAAGAACTCACTCCAGGAGAGGCCAGCAGGGTCCAGTCAGCAGGTCAGGTGAGCAGATGCAGGAAGGACTCTGGAGCTAGTTATGTCCCTGCAGCTCAGAACAGGGGGTCAGACAACTGACCCTTGGTGTCAGTTCAGCCTGGGATGAAGGGTGTAGGTCCAATCTTCCTTCTCAGACAATTGGGCAGGCCTCAAACGGGCAGTGCAGGAGGGCGTCCTTCTTCTGTAGTATCCACAGGTCCAGGAGTGTACTGAAGAGTGGGTCTGAGGATCCTATTTTTATAAGTTTCTAGAGAATTCCCTTTGAAGTGCATGAAGTTTCCTGCCTCCTATGTCCTGGCTCCAGGCTGGCTGCATGAACAATGCAGTGGTGAAAAGTCCTTTGTGTGAAGGCAGGGCACAGCCTATTGAGTTGCATGTGGGGCTGTGTCCAGCTTCGCCCCCAAAATCCTGCCAGTGAAGTCCCATCCAGGCATGCCTAATCTCTCTAGTGTGTGGCTGTCTGGGAGGAACAAACAAAGTCCAACTGCCAATTACACCCAATCATGTGACCCAGGAACAGGCTACAGGCACCAAATAGTTAGGGCAGAAAAATGTTAACTTTCTAAAAGTGGCATTTTCAAAACTGTAACTTAAAATCCAACATTACAATTAAAGAGGATTTTAAATTACATTAAATGTTGCAGGCCTATAAGTTGCATTTAATTTACAGGTCCTGGGTACATGGTATACCACTTTACAAGGGACTCATAAGTAAATTAAATATGCCAATCAGGTTTAAGCCAATTTTAGCATGTTTTAGAGAGTGAGAAAAGATTCTTAGCACTAGTTAGTAGTGGTAAAGTGCACAGAGTCCTAAGTCCAACAATAAAAATTCAGAAAAATAGGAGGTGTGAAGGCTAAAAGTTTGGAGGTGACCCTGCAGACAGGGCCAAGTTCAACATAGTTAATCTTTTGTGGGGGCTAATAAAAGTGGCAAACATTTGGCTAATTATTTAAAACTTAGGATCAGTTCACTAATTGCTTTCATTGCAATGCCATAATCCACAGCAAATAAGGACTAAAACATATATACATGAATTTCAGAAATGTTGTGATAGATAAATTCCGGCCCTGGTAATTCCTCTGAGTTGGATATGTCTTTGCTTCTAAAGCATGTTGGCCTTCCATAGGCTTCAATGGAGGACAATATATCTGTTAGTCAAATATGTTTGTGAGGAAACATGTATCTGTATTAATGGCAAGAAAACAAACAAAGACCCTGTGCCTAGTGACGTTTCCATTCAATTTTTATTTTAGATTCGTGAAGATGAACACATTCTACATTCAACCGTTCTGTATAGAATATTTGCAAATAATATCACATTGTGAAGAGTTAATTATCCAATTATCATCCCATATCTATAATTTAATATCTATAAAATCTGTTCTAAGATATTAGTGGAAAGAATTTCTAAAGTTATTAAAATAAGATTTTCATCCCTTCCTTATCTAGGTTTCTTAAATATCAGATGCCATCTGATAATATTTGTTATATTATTTCATTTCTTTACAAATTTTCATGAGGTCATTAGCACTAGATTGTGTGACATTGACTTTTATGTTTTGGGTACTTTAGGAATTTGTTAGGGGTTCATCTTTTATAACTATGATTAAAATGTTATATGTTAGCACAAAAACAAGAGTCTGTGTTAACGGTTCATACTCGCTTTTATAGAGAACACTGTCTCCTTTATTTTTTCTTTCAGTTTAGAACTCTTATTCTTGTCCAACAGAATTTGTACTCAAATTCAAGGTAGAGAGGTAATTGATGTTAAAGTCAAATTTCCAGCTTATGCCAATGATATGCTCTTGCTTATTAAATGCACTTTGACTCTCTATGTCTTTTTAAATGTATGTTATTAAACAGTATGTAAATATAGAGAGTTGTTTTTTAATTTATATAAAATCTGAATTTTACCATTTAATATATGTTGTGATTTTGGTGTTCTAAGGGAGACAGGATTTAGATAGGTTAGGTATGGTGTTAAATATGTAAGTGCTCTTTTATGTCTGGTCTTTAAACAATTTAAGAGGCCTTGCCTAACTCATATAATCAAAAGAAGTGATTACTGAAAGAATACCTACAACTATATGTACACACAGGGGCTTTGAGTCAGCCTTCTTCATCTATTGGTCTGTTCAAATGCCATTCATAATTTGCTTCCACCCACCTCAGCATACAGCATAGGGAAATATGTTAGCTCACTTCAGCCACTGGGTCTCTTTCCCTGTGAGTAAAGGGATTTTGCCTCACAAGAAAATGTGCACAGCCACCTAAAAGAAGAGCACTTCAGTGCCAGGGCTGGTAGACCAATACTTTACTTAGACAATGTTTTTATTGCAACGCTTCAGTTTGTTTATTTTTTTAATATCATTCTCATGTGTTTAAACTATATCTTCATATTACAGTAATTCAAAGCCAATAGCACATTTTCTTTGTACTACTTAGAATCATATTTTTCTGTGATGTGCATTATAACTAAAAAGGGTTTCTCTACCTGTCTGAAGTGCACCTGTCTGCTAGGAAACACTCATTCTGTTATATTACATTTAAATGCACTGGTTTAGTTTTAACATGTTATTGCAAACATTAACACCTATATTTAAGCAGTGACATGTTTTCTATTTCCTTTCTTCTTTATATTTTTGGGGAATATGCTTGCAATAAGAAAATTAAAAAAATAAGTTAAACCATTGCATCTCCTTACCAAGGCCAACACTTATTTACAAGTGAAATTCTCTCAATGATTCTAATCAACACTAGTACAATTATTAATATGTTAGTGATGTCATTGATTGCTGTGATCCTTTATGCATTATATAATTATTATAATGGTAAAGACATCATTCAGTGCTGAGATCTTTGATGCATTACTTGGTGAAGAAAAATTGAAGTTCCTAAAGGTTTATTTGTCCCTTAATAGTACATTTTGAAAATGTTATGCTGGAATATCACTAACTCTTGTTTTTCTAAACAATAACTTATTTTCTAAGTTTATCTAGAATACCAAACAACCTATGTATTAATCAAAAAAACTCAGATTGACCAGCTGTGATGGTGAGATGAATGTTCTTTACTTTGAATCTTATCATGATGCATGCATTCTGCTGCAATTAGTGTTATGGTTTTCTGTGAGTAGCCAGCCTAGCTGCTCACTGAGAGAGTGGTTTATTTATTCATTCCCTTTCAAAGATGAGCTCATTATATCAAGCTCAAATTATACACCTCAGCATTAATTTGTAGATTCCGCTAAACATGTGTTATGATTTAAAGAGATGTTCTTGGATAAAAGAATTGAAATGTACTTTCACCTCCTGACCTCTCCACCACCTCCCCCAGCAGCGTTTGAAATCCAACACCACCATGGCCTGCTTTTTTCCTAGCAAAAAGCATAACACATGCTCACTCACTGACATAAACCCTCATCCTGTCAAATGCACCCTCACACATACACACACATACACTTACAGAACAAACAAACATAATAAGCCACACTCTCATAAATACATCTGACACTAACACGGGAACAGGTGAATGGAGTTTGTTCATTCATGGTGGGCTGTAAACCTGTCTGAGAGGCAGATGAACCCCTTGGTAGTAGTCTCTGTTATCCTTGAGCCACCAAGAGGGACCATAGCCAGAAGGTCTCAAAGTAGAACCACGCAGGTTGTCCACATTTGACTATTTCAGTCATCTGTCACCAGTAAATTGGATGCTTGTCTGTGATTGAAAGGGAGGAGTTGTACCACAAGATGGGTCCTGTACAATGCAATTTTAGGGACATGCTCACCTTTAGAGATGCTAAAAGGGAACATGGAGACCTGCAGTTAAACAACCTGGAATGTTTGATTGAAAATCAGAGTAGTCTATGCCAGGATATGCCCTTGGTGTTTATTTCTTGC
The DNA here is from genome assembly GCA_963921515.1 of Calotriton arnoldi. Classification (NCBI taxonomy): domain Eukaryota; kingdom Metazoa; phylum Chordata; class Amphibia; order Caudata; family Salamandridae; genus Calotriton; species Calotriton arnoldi. The sequence goes on along the minus strand of CAWUFW010001260.1, from coordinate 2,793,623 downwards.
ATTAAGATTTACAAGTGCACACACGTTGTCAGATCAGAGGACAAAAACACAGGAAAAGTGTGATATGCCCAAGATCAAACAATTTGGTAAAGTTGGAGGTCCAAGACTGCAATACAGTACTACATGTTTCAGATGATATCATGTTACATTTTGGTTATTAGACCATGAGAGTGAGCACTGTCTACTCACCCTCCCCAAGGTAATATCTTGCCCTTATTTTTGTTTTACCCACAAACTTTCTAACAGCATCTAGGTTGATTCTAGAAACTCCCAATCTTGGGTAAAAAGTGGGGGCAGAGGAATAATTTCAAAAGGTGGTTGCCCAAAGGCACATAATTAACCCTAATGGGGAAGGCAGGATTAAAAACCATGTGTTTTGATGTCACAGTTTCCAACTAGACCGCATGGATGTTTTCATACCCAGAATGCTATAAAAACCTCTAATTGTGGCTAAAATCATTCATTGTTTTCATATTTCTTTGAGAGAAAGTTCCAAAATCTGCAGGGATCAGCAAAATTCATACCACCCAGCTTTCCCACACTTCTCCTGATACAAACAGTATCCCATTTGTTTGGAAATGCCCTAAAATGCACTGTGGAGACCTCAAAGTTTGTCATGAAAATTACATCTTTTCCTCACATGTCTGTGAATAAAAGTCCTGGAATTTGCAAAGATCCTCAAAATTCCAGCCAACCCCACCCTCACACTTCTGTGGTTGGGCCTATCACCTTTGACAGCTACAATTAAAACTTCGACCATATGAAGTCAATGTGGTCTTGGCATGGTCCCTGGTTTGGTCTATTCTTGACTCAGGCAATCAGTAATTTTATTCCTGGCATCTAGTGGATTTTTTACTTCCTGGGGCCAGATTATGGGTAGAACCTCTAGTCAACCCCAGGGGGTAGAAAGATTTGTTTTTTAAACTTTAAGTGGAGAGAGCATTGGTCAATGTACAGGGGTCCGCTCCCCCAAAAATGAATTTCCTGGTGTCTCATGAGTGGATCCCTGCTTGGGACTCTGTCTTGTGGCAATCCCCTAACAGGGATCCAGTAGGCCATAGGTACTCGTGTGTGTTTCCAGAGTTTCCCTGCCTGCACCTTGTGCAGCCATTGTTTATTTCTGGGGTGGGACTGCATCCCCCAGACTCCACAGCAGCTAGGCGGGACCATACTCTCAACTCACTAAAAGCGCTCCTGGGATCCCGCTGTGCCGGTGTGTTTCCAGCGTTTCCCTGCCTGCAACATGTGCAGACATTGCTCATGTCTGGGGTGGGACAATGTCCCCCAGATTCCATGGGAGCTAGGCGGGCAGTACTCTCAATGCACTAAAAGCGCTCCTGGCATCCCGTTGTGCAGATCAAGCATGGGATGCACCCGGTGTGTGCCTGGGCGAAGACTAGGCCAAGAAAGGCCCGTCTTCGCCCATCATCACCCGGAAGAGGCTGAGCCACTGCTCTTGGGGCTTGTGGGGCGATGCTCCTCTGCTCAAATGGAGGAGCCGCCCCTGAGAGTAAGAGCAGACTCTTTACTGCATGCTGAGCATGAGGACCAAAGACACTTTTGCCATCTCCTCTGTGGGTACGTGACTAAACAACCATGCTGCCATCACCTCTTGTGAGTCTAATTTCTTGGTACAGCATTCCAATGAATTTGAAAGATCCCTTTGAAACACCGCACTTACTAGCCATTTAATGTTTTATTTAGAAAATATAATGACTTTTTACTTTTTAGACATTTTAATATATTCTAAATATTAACTTTATGCATAGTACTATTTCAGTATTTTATGAGCATTTTTTCCATAACTTTGATATATTTCTTATACTAGTCTGTTAAAATCACCTTAATTTTCTGATTGTATGTTTTCACTATGTTTTACTTTTGTCTTGTACCATTATATTGTTGCTTATATTTTGCAGATAGTCTCAAATAACTTACATTTTTATAATTGTCAGACACAGTAGAGACTTTGTAATGGTTATTTAATCCTTACAATTAACAAAAGCCTGAAACTAAGAATGGTACGCGGCCAAAAAAAACATAAAGACAATAGTTATGAAAGTGGTTGCTCTAAAGTAATAATATCTGACAAACAAATTGTCATTGAAATGTTTTTGGAGAAAAGTCCTAAAGTTGTCATTACAATATTAATAACTGAACGCTGCAGGACCAGAGAGGCTTGCATACTCTAAGGTATTACATAATAGCAATATCAGATCTCATAGATGGCTTAATTTTGGAGTTGCCTGTTAACAGAATCACTATGAACAACCACACATCCCAAAAATGCAAAGTAGGAAGATCAAAAGGAAAAAACCTTGTTTATATGTATGTAAGTTTCATTGGGCTTGGTGATTCATATTGAGTTGCAGCCATTATAGATCATTTCTAATTACAAGATTATTTATTAATTTTGCAGAAGATGTAGACATATTGTTTACCAATCAGTTTTTAAACACAACAATGGTGCAATCTTAGTATGCAAACAGAAAACAAAAATTATCGATCTGCAGTTATAGATCTTTTATTAATAAAAAGCATGATTAAAATACGAGGCTCCATCATGTAGCAACCAGGCAACAAAAATGAATGTCAGTTACATTATTTTAAATTCATGTGCACCTCTCACTGGGCTCACTATTATGTATCGGAGATAAGAGGACTTATGCATTTAGTAACAATGTATCCTTTCAGCAGTGCTGATAATACTTGTGTGATGTTATTCATATGGGTTTGTGTACTCTTCTAAGTCAGTATTAATAGCGGGTGGGCTTCTTAGATACTTCCACTATAAACCTGTCATTTATGGCCGAACGGGAGACAATCTCACTTCAGATCATTACGGACTGTGTCTCCAGTCCTAAACTTTACACCTAAAATCATTGATTTCAGGTGTGCTAGTCAAATTAGTTCAATGAAAGCAAAACAAGACTACCACACCAAAAATACATTAGGCTATCACACAAAGTCCTGGACTAGAAACAATTCCAGTAATGACATGGAGGAAGGAGGTCAACCAATTTGACACCTTTCTGCTGTGAACTAAAAAAAAATAGCATGACTTTTTAGGCCATCTGAAAAGCATCACAAGTATTGGTAATGGATTTTGCATTTGTGCTTGAAACGGTATCCATGAAATGTCGTGAAGGTGATCTTAAAATATAACTATTCACAATGTTGAGATTGAATTGTTTCATTTATTTATTTGTTTAGTTATTTTTATTAGCATTAGGGTATTAGAATATTTCAAGCAAATTTTATAGCAATTGGGAAATGTAAACCAATATCAATTAAGCCCCCCAAAAACCTTTTAATGCTCTAATTAATCCTTAATCTCACTCCTAAATTGGATTTAGGGATTACATGACATACTTGTTTACAGTATTCATAAGAGATTAGGGTGATCTGAGGTTAACAGTCTGGCTCTTTTCCAATGGTCTCAGGTACTCTGGATGAATAATTCACATGTCCACATGTACAAAAGCTGATCCTGTCTGTCTCTAACATTTGAGATGTGTGGAGTGACTTTGAATTCAAGAGTTTTATGAATACACATCAACCAACCCAGGATGAATTCATGTCTGTTCTCTCAAAGCTAATATGTGCTCTCTACAATGTTAGATAGTTTAAGTTGGAGAACTCTGGCAATCTCAAAAACTACAAATGAGGACTGAAAATGTAAAAAAACCAAACAAGATACTATAAGTCCTGTTACTTCCATTCTGAGATTACCCTCTTCTCCCTACATCTGTCCTCAGTACTCCATTCAATTGTCAACCCCCGGCCCAAATTCTTGTCTAAAGTTGAAGAGTTTATAGTGTTTATTAAGCTTAGTGGAAAACCATCCTCCAGTAGACTATTTAAATCTCTCCAGTCAGTCAAGACCTCCTCTCTGATATATGGCTAATCATATCACTTAAACTGAATTTCAGGCATGCCACCTGCATTGATACAATTCACCACTCTGTCCGATTTGACAGTCTTACTTGGTTTTGGCAACACTTTCCAAACTCATCCACATAATATATTTTTTACCACCATTTCTCCTCTGTCTCATTTTTCTCAGCCAATGCTTTGTCTATCACTCTCCAAGTGAGGAGCTGCAAACCCGTTTACTGAGTTCTCTACTCATCTCTTTGTACACATACTCTCTTGGTAAAGTTATTTTCAGCTTTGGTTTCTTTCTCTCACTTCTATGCTGATAACACCCAAATCTGCTTCTCTTTCTCCTCCTTTACACCTCAGCTCTACACATGAACATATAAGTTTCTCATGGCCATCAGACATGGAAGCCCCTACATTCCATCATGGCAAACTCATAAATTATCTATTTTCTGGCCATCTCTCACACATTTTTATCTTTCCTTGCCCATTGATCCCATTTCTCCTTGCATCCTGGCTCCCACTCAGTGCTTAATGCCTTTGTTGCATATTTGACACAAACATGAAACTTGCACTCTCCAGGATGGTTACTGCAGTTTAGTATTAATTGCCTAATATCCATATACTCCATTGGTACATCCTATTCCACAATCCTAATGTCCTCATTAAGAGATTCCTTATGAGAAAATGTTACTACTGCAATATGTTTAACTATGAGTATCTTAATAAAGTGCAACCCACATATTTTTGCTCACCTCGAACACTGTCTGAAGCCCATTAATCAACAACAGTTAAGTTGGCTATCTGTTAGCAGCAGAACCCTTAACGAATGTCTTATCTTGGTCTGCATGTCAAGCCCGAAAGCATGACTATAAATACAGTCAAAGAGTTCAATTTATGGAATTGCATAACAATGGGGGTCATTATAATGACGGGCGGATCGCCACCGCCCGTATGGCGGTGGCGATCCGGCCGCCATTTCTGACCGCCCGCATGCCAGTTCCCCCCGCCATATTACGATGGCGGGGGGACCCCGGCGGACAGAAAGACCATCCGGCAGTTTTCCGCCGGTCCGACAGCGGACCGGGCGGTAAAGGGGCCTAATATGGTGGCGGTGTCTGCTAGACACCGCCATCCATATTAGGATGGCGACGGAGAGCAGCCTTTCCATGGCGGCGTTGCCGCCATGGAAAGGCATACGGTGTTTTCATTTGGGGGCCCGTTGAGAGCCCCCAGGATGTTGGAGGGGTGGGGGGTGCACATGGGGGGTACCTGTGGTACCCCCCTGCATTTGTATGCACAAGGTGGCAGGCACCTTGCGGTGCCTGTCACATTGTGCATGCAAATGCACAACGTGCATTCACAGCATTGTGGCGGGCGGTGCGGTGAGCACCGCCCACCACAATGCTGGGAATAGGGTGTCCCACCGCCACAGTGGCGGTGGCATCCTAATGTCAGGTGCGGGACCGCCGCACCCCTTGCGGACGGTCCCGCATTCCGTTACGGTGGCGGGCGGACTTTGTCCGCCCGTCATCGTAATGACCTCCATAGTTTGGTGCTTATCTAACTGTTCCAGCCACTTAGTCTACCAAGATGTCTGTTCTTGCGCCAGCTTATTTGAAGGAGCATTAACTAAGAGTCATATTTTCAATGAGAAGCATTAATTTAAGTGATAATTGAACACTAACAGCCAAATATTAATTTTCATTTAAGAATGATGTCTCTACACACAGGAATGACTGGAAAGCTTGAAAATGCTACAATAAATAGTAAATAATTTAGGATAGTTGAGAGCCAGTACATTGAGTAGCCAAATGTTAGAATCTCATTTTTCATGAGGTTCCAATTAATGTATACAAGCGCAAGATCTTAGTGGGTTATTTAGAGTCTGGTGAAAATATTTGCCAAGAAATTGCTGATGTCCAGGTCACCCCATTAATAGTGTATACATCAGTACAGACTGTAAATAGGGTGGACTAGACATCTGCCAAATTTTTGTTTACATCATTATACACTCTAAGTATGGTGGAGAATAGGGTGAACAGGACATCTGGCATTTTTGAGTGGATGTCCAACATCCACCAAACTCTAAATAATGCCCTTTATAGTGTGGTATTGAGGGAGTGTGTATCAATAACAATACAAATGAGACAATAGAAAAAAACTGAAAGCAAAGTGTTTTAAACTAATTAAACACCCAGAATCCCATTGGGCTATGCCCATCAAGATGAACCATTATAATATTCAGAAAAACACAATCCTTCCTCAGTCAACCTTTTAGGGGTATGGAAAGATGTTTCATTTGTGAGAGGTTTTTTGCAATTATGGATTCTGCTAAATACTGTGGAGATGCCCAAGTTATTCTTAGGATAGCGTGCCTACCGTGATCATCTATAAGTGTAATATTTTCTACCATTAGCATTACTGCTTTATGGACCAGTGAAACACAACTGGGGGTGACATTGGATGCAACATTGTTGCTCACTGGTGCAGCAACCATATCAATATTGGACTCAATACCGGGCCACCTCAAAGGTCATACACCACAAGATCAGCACAAACTTACGTAAGCCACAGTGTACAGTGACAGACTGTGTTGCAAACAATAGCACTACATTCAGAAGTGTTCAAGTATGCTGAGGTGGTTATGGAGTAAGGGTGCATTGAATTTCAGCCTTGAGTGGAAGTGCAGTTTGAGCATGAGCTACCAGCAGTAATTGCTTCGTATAATTTTGTGTTGACCAGATGGTATAAATTTTATTCAGACCAATTACTATTATGCCAATAATCAAGATGTAAAATATGTTCTTCCATTTGGGTTACGGTTAGGCTACAAACCTTTTTAATTATTTTACTACCAAGTGCAACCAAAGGGGCACAAAGCAGAGATGGGTAGATAAACACCTCTTTAATAGGACTAACACAGTGCCAGAATATTTTCATTGCCAGCACCGCAAGAGCCCATTACCCACATATACATTCTAATTTTGAAATGAGGGCCAAACACTCTCCATCAAGACCACAACAAAGTGCACAACATGTTCCTTCATGCCACTATAAAGAGTGGATATACCGGAGGCCTTCCTGCCAAATAGGTAATTTCAGACTTAAGTCTGTGAGACATGAAAGGTAAGCAACTGGGGCACCATTCGACCATTCAATTTGCACTGAGCGTAAAAATACTCTCTGCGATGGGAACCATGGGAGCAACATGGTTATCTCATCTGTTCCAGTCTATATAAAGTGGACTTCTGAAGATATTTGTAAGAATCATAAAAAGGAGCTCCATCAGAGGCAAGGCGACAGAGTCACATGTCAACTCATATCTCTACCATGATCACTGGGCATTTCCACACCACAACAATGACTATCACTATCAGCATCCAGAATCTGGATGAAGCAGGCAATGCCTCTTCTGAAGCAATGACAACATGCTCCTTGTAGCACCATGATTTAAAAAGTCAAAAGCACTACAGACATTCTCAGAAAGTGCACCTAGGGTCTGGATCTTCATGCCACCTGATATTAGGACCATTCTTTTCAGTAATTCAGTGCAACTTGCAACTGCGAAAGGGATGATTGTCTTTGCTGTAGCTTTTAGAATGGGTACCCTGGCACTGTTAAGTACTCAATCTATGATACTCAGCATCCATGACCTATTCATCCTACTTTCCTGTTCTATTTCATTAGAACATTGCAATGTTGGGAGCGTGATTGAAGACAATGAAGTTGCTCAGCACCGGTAATGGCTGATACAGACCTCCTCTGCAAACATTCCAACGTTTGTCTTTCTGGGTCTCCCTTTTTAATTTAGAACATTCTACCCTCAGTGAGTGGAAGGTTATAATAGCTTGTGCCTCAAACTACAACGGTTCAGTCCTATACCCGAGATTCAGGGCCTTTAACAACTATTATAGCCACAGCAGGGGCTACAATGCTTACATAGGTTCACTGACACAACATTGATGTAATAAATATTGATGTAAAATATATCTAGTAAAAAATATAGACAACAAAAATATCGACTCCTATACTCAAACAGGTAAGTACAAAAATATCAACTAAAAAATATCTATTTAAAAAATATAGATGTATAAAATATCGACTTTTATATAAATATAAAATAAAATAGTATATAATAAATATATTAAATATTAAATTTAATTTTAACAAAATAAAATACATTTAATATACATTTTAGTAAAATATAACAAATAAACTTAATAAAAAAAGATAAACATAATTATTTATACAAATATATTTACTTTAAAATAATTAATAAACTATTATTTTCAATTTATGTCAAAAGTTTAAAATTATATGAAAAATAAAAATATATATCAATGATTTAAAATATAAAAAAACTAAAATCTATAATAAATTAAAACATTAAACTATTTAAAAATATTTAAACTTAAATTTCACAATACAGTCAGTGCAACAGTAGGGAAAGTGTTGGATAGTGGAGGGGTAAAAATAACTATTCCCACTCCAGTGAGTGCAACAGTAGGGTAAGTGTTGGATAGCGGAGTAATTATATTTACTATTCCTACTCCAGTGAGTGCAACTATAGGGAAAGTGTTGGATAGCGGAGTGGTAAAAATTACTATTCCCACTCCAGTGAGAGCAACAGTAGGGAAAGTGTTGGATAGCGGAGGGGCAAAAATTACTATTCCCACTCCGGTGAGTGCAACAGTAGGTATAGTGTTGGATAGCGGAGGTGTAACATTTACTATTCCCACTCCAGTAAGTGCAACAGTTGGGAAAGTGTTTGATAGGGGAGGGGTCAAATGTACTATTCCCACTCCAGTGAGTGCAACAGTAGGGAAAGTGTTGGTTAGCGGAGGGGTAAAAATTACTATTCCCACTCCAAAGAGTGCAACAGTAAGGAAAGTGTTGGATAGCGGAGAGGAAAAAAATACTATTCACACTCCAACAGTTAAAAAAAATACATATATTAAAAATATATATATATATATAAAAGTATATAAATAATATTAAAAAATAAAAAATCAAATATATTAAATATACAAAAAGAAAACATATTATAACATTAATTACATATAACAAATACCTACAAATATTATATAAAATAAAATAATAAATACATTTTTAAAAAATTATTCTTTTAAACTAGAAAATATTTACAAACCAAAACATTATTTAATACATAAATATATTTATTTTATTTCCTACCCTATAACATCACACCAAAAACATTACACTTCAACATTTTAAATTAAGTTTACTTCCATAATTAACATAACTAATAATCAATTAAAAAAATATTATTAATAAAAAAAAAAACATTGATTAACTACACAGACTTTAACACTATAATGTCCACAACACACACCTAAGTTAAACTATAAAATAATAAAACATAATTAAAACTTATTTTTAAATTAAAAACTATTACTATTAACAGCTAATTATAAAGTAATTAAAATGAATTTAATACCCACCCTTTCCCCCTTTAAAAGTAAATACAACACACAAAAAATAAACAATTACCCAAAATAAATATCAAATAATTAACATTAACAACTATATATTAATTAATTAAACATAAATTAATTCCCATCCATTACTCCTATAAACACCACAACACACACCTAACATTAATTACACAATTGCCATAATATATTTTTAATTAATTTAATTAATATCAATTAACAAATAATTAATAGACAATAAACAAACTACTTAACACCCTTTACGCCTATAAACCCCAAAATAGAAACCTAAAATTAATTACACAATTAGCATACTTAATTACCAATTAATAATTAAAATGAATTAACAACCAATTATTAATTCATCAATTAAAAATAAATTACTTCCCACCCTTTACACCTATAAACACCAAAACACCCACCTCAAATTAATTAGACAATTACCATAATTAATTACAAATTAAATAATTAATATTAATTAACAACAAATTATTAATTAATTAATAATAAATTACTTTACACATTTAACACTATAGCATCTCAATTAAACAAATATTATTAAATAAAAACTAATCAATTAGTTTAATATAATTAAATTACTTCCCACCCTATTCCCCTATAAACCCACAACCCGCTACGGAACTAAAAATGCAAAATTAAAATTAAAAAAATTAATAAGTAGTAAAAATGTTACACATATATTAAAAATACAAACAATTCTTATACAAAAAAAATACATCACATACATTTAAAACACATATTAAAATACATAACATTAATTAAAAAATCGATATATTTAAAATCGATATTACATACCTTAAGTCAATATTCTAGACCACGATATTCTTGCTGTCGATATTTCTGAACCACAATATTTCTGAGTCGATATTTGTGCAACTCGATATTTAAAACTCGATATTCTGTCTGCACACCGCTTACATATATCAGATATTTAACTCTATTATACAATTAGATGTTATATTTTATCATCTATTGTTTGCAGTTTGTAAAAAACTATTCCTTTGTAAAACATTCATTGGGTCTTGTTCATGCAATATAAAATTGCTAACAAATAAATAAATACATAAATAAAACTGCAAGAAGATAAACCAGGATTGACATGCCAATTTGACAGCCAAATCTTACTTTTTGAGAGAAGAAAGAGTTGGTCTAGTCAATGCTAAGTGAGTTAAAATATTGGCACTGAACCTTTTAGTCATGTACTAATCATAAAAGAAATGTTTGGACACTGCAGGTGACAGGTCCATTGACCACAGCATACAGGCCAATAGACAAAGCACAGATTATATATTCATAAAAGCGCCCTGAGTTGTTTTTCATTAGTCTGTTCCATAGGCGGCGAGGAAGGAGCAATGGCATACTCTTTGGTAATAAGTTGTGTTGCATAGGCAAAGACTTCGAAAACAGGACCGCAAAAGAAGTAACATAGAACAAAAAGTAGAGGAGTGGGTGGGAGAAGGGCTAAGCACCTGACAGATAAAGAGATGATTTTTTGGATGGTTCAACATCAAGGGCAATGGCTGCAGAGGGATTAAATTAACTTCTCACTGTGTTAATCAAATGAATAAAAAACCTTGTATTGATGCTGATCAATCTCTCATTCATGAACCCCGTCTGTGAAGGGCAGTTTAAGGATGTGGAGTATTGTGAACACTTGCATCTTGAAACTTTTCGTAATGGAAAGAAAATGGCTTATTAGTTGGGGAGGATGTGAGTCAAACAAGCAATTTCAATAATTTAAACCTGGGCTCAACCCACTGATAGCTATTTCACAGAGCAGACAGGCGTAACTTAGAAAAATGTACAAAGTATTTAGCATCACTAAAACAGTAACAAAGTCAAAACACTGCTCAATAATAATCCCAACCAATTTCTAAACATTGAGAATAATTTAATAAGAATAGCAAAACAACACAAATTCAGTAAGGGGGACCGGCAATATGAATTTCTAAGGCAAAAAGCGCCAAAAAAGCACCAACCAGACATCATTGTTCATGGTTGACTGGAAGCAATGCACAATCTCAGGCCGCCCCCAATGGAGCACAGGTCGAATACTTCCCAGTCAAAGGTTTTACTTTCTGACTTTTTGGAAGTTGAAATCCTCCAGTGGGCAAGATTGAGGACTGTGTCACCCAAAGTCCTCTAGAAGCCAGAGAGCTGCTGAATGAGGTTCTGCTGAAGTTGTTGGTTTTGATGGGATAATCTCCTAGCAGGAGAATTCAAATTTTGTGGCCACCACCCAATCAAGATTTTTACCTTTTGACTTAGGGGCCAATTCCGATTCGGGCCGGAAATCTCTCCGACCGAGCCGGACCCGGAGAGATTTCCGACCGAATCGGACCCGTGCAGCCCGACCGAACGAGTACGATGCGTCCGTATGCTATCGGACTCGAGTCGGTTGGACTCCCATTGAAGTCAATGGGACCCGGTCGTACAACGCGTACGCGGGCTCCCATTGCCTCAATGGGTGCGAGGCGAACAAGGGCGTCCCCTACAGCGGGTACGCGGCAAAGCGACTCGTGCCATACACGCACAGGTAGGGGGTCCCATGGGTCCCCCCTGTGTGCGACTCGCATGGCTACGCGTACAGGGGGGTCCGACACGGACCCCTGAAGTACGGCTCTGACTGCTCTTTCGAGCCGGGCGGCGCGTGTCAGTCGGACTGCTCGCGGCGCGCATAGTACTTACCTGGCCGGGGAACGTCTCCATTGCGCGGTGCGAGTCGTGTCCGAGCGAGTCGGTCGGTGCGGTTCAACCCGGGAACGAGTCGGTCGGAGCAGTTGGGACGCCCGAACGAGTTGGTCGGCGATTTCGCATCGTACTCGCTCGTCCGGACGCGCGTACGAATCGGTCGGGAAATAGGGCTCCGAATCGGATCCGGTTATGCCAAATCCGATTCGGAGCCCTACCGGCCGAGATCGGAATCGGCCCCTATGTCTTTTTATGGACCTCAAAACCCTCCAGTTTGACAAGTCCAGAGTTGTGTCTGACAGTCACATCAAAATCAAACACTTTTGCAGCGAAGTCCCATTGACTCTTCAGAGGTCTTGGAAAGTTCCAACTTTTCAGACCTTCTATGGTAGTTCCTCTTTGCCACTTCTAAGGGTTGCCAGGACCTCAGGGCCAGTGCTTAGGAACCAGGACACACTCCACCAGATGCCATCAGTAATGTCCAGCCCAGTTGTAACTGGTCCACACGCCACCCAAGAAAAAAGGTGTATTACAATTTGTTTTGTCCCTGTAGCCACACAAGATGTCAGTTAACTGAGCCTTGGAGTTCACTTCTTTGTCCTGGGTACAAATGGGACCATATCCTGCCCTTCAGGTTTTCTCACTGGATACAGCCAGCAGGCCCACCCCTCCTCTCTTCTACCACAGCTCCAGAAACTGTTCTGAGAAGCTAGGGGTGAGGTGATACTTTTGTTCAATTCACTAGTCACTAGGTGGGAGTGACTACTGGACACCAACTAACCAATGGGCAGCAAAAAAGTTGCCAGGGTCAAACTTCCCACTTTTGCTGCACATTGTGTTTGTGGCACACCTATGTATGTGTTTAATGTAATGAGCATTTCGGCCCCACTCAACCACTCTAAACTAGTTCTGGGGCTAGCTTCCTCTTCCACTGAAACTAAAGCTATGAGGCTAAAGTGTGTTTTGGGATCAAAAGACCCATCCCCTCCGTGCTTCTCTTATTGATGAACTATACAAGTATGGGTCTCTTCTTCATCACTTTTAAGTAAGTGTATCTCCTAGACACTCCCAAACTGCCCTGCTTGGGTTAAGCTGGGTCATATTCCTCCCCCAAACCATCCTGCCAGGACCAACCCATTGTCTTGTTGCGCAAACTGGCTTAGTTCTACGAGGTTTGCTTTCACATTCACAGGTGTCACGAGTGAACTTAGTTCAATGCAATTGAATGTGAAAAAACAGGTTGTTGTAGCACCACACAACCCCACACAATACTTAGTTGATGTGGTGTCTGTGCTTTCTAGGTCACTAACAGACCCTAAACAGGGATTCAGGGATGCAGTGATTATTTGAAATCCCAATTTTGCCCTTTACAATATCACACACCAGTAATGCACAAAGAAAATACATTTTAAAAGTGTTTATTTAGCACATCTAACATAACCACATAGAATATTATTAAAACAGCACTAAAGCATGTTGTGAAGTACAAAAAGCAATATGAACATTTCTACCACAGTGGAAATATCATCTAGCAACCTGACACCCTAAAACCTACTTCAATGCGCAATACTATGAGAGAATGGAGTAGTGTCACTTGCATCTAGAGTTTTTTGTTTACACCAAGGAGCTGTAGTTGTCAGTAGCTGGCAGAGAGTGTTCCCTTGAAAGGAAAACACTCATCAACATCAGCTCCCCTCCTCCCGGACTTGGCTCAGTATCAGCTTTCAGGTTAGAATGGGATGCTGCGAAGGACCTTTCCTGCCAAGTGTTCACTTGACGGGCCTTTTATACTGTGGTTTATCTGATATGGAAATTTCTGACATGACCTTAGGAATAACCTGTGTGCATCAATGTGCTTGTCTTAGACACATCCTTATAAACAAATAAGGTAAAACCTCGTCCATTCAGACTACATTGTTTATGTTATTATTATTGCCTGACCTTGAAATAGAGTTAACATGACACTGTTCTCAGACTGATGTCTCATCAGGTATTTTACCGATATCATTGTTTGCGCCTCAGGTGTCTAGTCGATGTCATTGTTCGAATGACTTGACACTTTCACAGTTTCTTGGAAAGATATGGACAGACATGAGGGAGAGTTTTAATAAGATGCAAAATAATATAGGCTATAATGAATGTGCAGTATTAACGTGCAAGCTTTAGTGAAAATAAAAATGCATTTACAATGTGATAAATTGCACAAGGGCATCATATTTACATGTACTAGGACTCAAATGGCTAATGTAACACTGCTTGAAAGGTTGATCTGCTTAGGATGCGTAAACATGCATAAAATGTTTATTTCTTGACCAGGAGCTGACATGACTAAAGAATGTAGATATACCTAAAATGTTTAACTCTTGACCTTTAATGGAATTGCTTTTCATAATAAGTAAAAATTACATAAAAGTTTCATATATTTCCACAGTTTGTTTCTACTTATATAAAGATCACTATTAGCAAATTATTAGAATTTATCCTTTTAAAGGGAAATGAAGAATTCAGACAGGAAGAATCAGAATGTAAACTTGATCTTGACCCTTTCAACTAACTAGTATTTTTCTTTTCAGTAAATGTTTACTGCTAAATGTTTTCTTTTTGTATAAAGATATTTTAACTTCTACATAGACCATTGTTTAGATACTTGATATTTTAGAAGCTTAGAAGTGTAGTCAAATCCATGGGAAAGGGAATCTGAATGAGAAATTAACCCACACTATGGGGCCGATTCCGATCTGGGTCGGAAAACTCTCCGACCGAGCCGGATCCGGAGAGATTTCCGACCGAGCCGGACTCCTGCAGTCCGACCGAGCGAGTACGATGCGGCCGCATGCTGCCGGACTCGATTCGGTCGGACTCCCATTGAAGTCAATGGGAGCCGGTCGTACGACGCGTACATGGGCTCCCAGTGACTCAATGGGTACGTCGCAAACAAGTGCGCCCCCTACAGTGTGTACGCGTCGGTGCAACTCGCACCGTACATACATGTTTAGGGGGACCCTAGGGTCCCCCTGTGTTCGACTCAGTATGGCTACGGGTGAAGGGGGTCCGGCACGGACCCCCAGAGTCCGGCTCCGGGAGCTTTTTCGAGCCGGACGCTCCGACTCGATTCGGCTGTCCGACGCGTCCATCGTACTGGCCCGGTCGTAAAACGTTTCCATTGCGCACCACGAATCGAGTGCGAACGAGTCGGACAGAGCGGGTCGGACACGGAAACGAGTCGGTCGGCAATTTCGCGTTCACTCGCATCGTACTTGCTCGCTCGGACGACTGTACGAATCGGTCGGAAACAAAGCCTCCGACTCGGATCCAGTAAAGCCGAATCCGATTCGGAGCCCTACCGACCGAGATCGGAATCGATCCCTAAGTTATAACAGCTACAACCTAGTTGCAAACTTCAGTACAGTTCAAGACAGCTTTATGCAATTTACCAAACACATCATAAAAGCACAAAATCAAAATTTCATTAGGTTAAAAATATGTAATTTAAAAATGTCTTTATAAAAACATAAATAAAAGTGCATTGTTCGAACGCAAATGCAAAAGTAAGTGTAAACCATAAGGTCGAGCATCGTCGACCCACAGTAAAATTGATCCAGCTTGTAGTTCTTATCAGTACTCTCACAAATACTGAAACATCAAATGTAACTCAAGAATATATCTAAAATATATATACAAATATAGGTTCCTTAAAACAGAAAGTACTAAATACACCTCATAAAACTATTTTATCCATACCGCTTTCTAATTGCAAATGCTCCTTTTATAAAATTTATGACAGCAGAACAAGTATCAATAGAATCCAGCGAATACAAATATCTAAACCCTTCTCTAAAAGAACAAGGGCGATACGCCCTCAACAATGGAAGCAAGAATTTAGCTCCCATGGTTTTATAAAGTGCACAAAACACAACAAAGTGAAAAGTAGTTTGTTTAGCCATATTATTACAAGGACATGGTGTAAAGTTATCGGACCAACCTCATTGGTGCGGAAAGGCTACCAAAAAGTGCACTGTACCCAAACAAAACCTAGTAAGCTAAAATGCGGATTCATGAAAAAAGTTAGGTAAAATTGCAGCTGGTTAGTCAGGGCACTAACATTTGCAAATCTCAGCAATCTCTGCTGGTTCAGTAACTGCTGGTGGTATGAGCTTGCCCTTGAAAAATAAGCCGATCTAATAATGAGTCTTGCTTGAAGGGGCATTTTAAGGGAGTTATTAAAAAGATCAATTAGGCCCACTTCTTGGAACACATGTTTCAGGTTACTGAACCAGGGAATCTTCTCAGCATTAGACATGGTAAGACAATCTGTAATAATAGATCTTGAGAAGTCTTTGTTTCGACGAAAGCCAAATCTTTGCCCATAACAACATAGGGGCAAGGCCAATGCGGTCCTCAATGTGTTCTAAACCCAGTTAAGAGTGACAAAAAAGGGTTGACGTGCTTTTAAGTACCAACAGGAGCCTTCCAATAAAGTTGTTCTCTACAACTTGCAGCTTAGTGCAATTACTGTGGCCCCAAACACCTGCCCCAGAGGAGGAAATCAAGAGACATTTTGCTTTGTAGAGAATTATCATCTCTTTAACTGGTTTCTGGCTCAAATTGGCTGTGAAACGGAAAAGTGCCTCCACTGTTCTAGTTGTCTGCTGGGCTCTTAAGATCAATAAAGAGTCCAATGAAAGCTGTGCATTAAAAATGGATTCCCAGGTAAGAGAAGCTTTTAACTTTCTCTATCACATTACCCCGCACCACAAATGATTTAGACTTTTTTATCTTGGGGTTGCATACCACAACATACTGTTAATTTTGTAATTCTCTTTTAAATCAAGAGATGCCATAAAATCTACAAAAGCGTCAAGGGATTTCTGTAGACTCATAGCTGTCCTTGCTAGAAGGACAGCATCGTCTGCATATTAGAGTGTTGTAACAAAGGGGCCTATTAGGATGGCGGGCGGTGACACGACCGCGGTGCCGGCGGTGGCGGTAACACCCATTTACCGCACGCCGCCAGCGGTCTCCACGCCCGCCATATTAGGATGGCCACACATTGCACATTTCCCGCCTGCTGCCATGCGACGCCGACCGCCATCAAAGTGCGCCCGCCACCGCGGCGGAGTGAGCCAATCACCACACACCGCCGTGCGGAATGACGTCCCGTACGCCGAAGATATCACGATGCCGGAAACAGGGCAGTGCACCGCGACGGAGAAACCGCACAGCGAAAGACGGCGGAGACATCACAGCGGAGACAGAAAAGAAACACCCGGGACACACCTCGATGGATCCTGCCCTACACGCCTTCCCGGTGCTGTACATGATACACCACCTGCAAGTTATCCACCGACGCGGACGCCTCCGCAGGTACGTACAGACACAACAGTGCAAGTAACACAATACACAGCTCCAGGATGGAAAAACATCGCATGGGAACACCACACACCCCTGTGGGGGCAGGCACACAGCCATCACTGCACACACACATGTCCCACCTGTGACAAAAACATCTCGCCACATACTGCCCACCCACGTACCGCATTCATGAACAAATGTCCCGGTTACGTCACCGCCGCGGTCAGTGTGCATGAAACCATGCACACAACGCAGAGCACAGGGCCAGCGCATGCCAAGGGCACCGTACAAATCACACAGAGCCACAACTCCATCCACAACACACCAGCTACCTCCCTGAAGGGACACAACATGTGCCTCCCAAGTGCCACTCCTGCACAACAACCACACAACTACAGCCACACCAGGACCCTTTGCAAAGGAACACATAGCACAGAAGCCCAGGCCACGGCCAACACACACACCACAACAACATCACACACAAGCCAAGAACACTGAGGCCAGGCACAAAATGTACACACACACAGATGAGGACCAAACCCTTCACTGCACACACTACCTGACAAGTCACACACACACACACCACCCTGACTCACAGCTACATACACACACCACATGCCAGCAGTAATGGAGGACAACATATCGGAAAGCCAAAGTGAGGTGCCCACAAATGGAAGGGCAGTGACAGAACCATCAAGCATGTGTGATGCTCATGCAAGACAAGACACATGTGAGAACACACACAGCCCATCACAGCACACATGGCTGACACAGTCAGTCAACACAAACCACGGTCACCCCAATGCAACAACTCCTGGAGACAGCAAGGACACCCATGTATAGGCACACGGATGTAAGGAAGGCCCTGAACTCAAACACTGACCAGCCACACATAGGCATCCAAATACTGGACAAGACAATGTCTGCTGCACAACACACAGTGACACACTACATGACAGCCAAGTACAAGTAGGATATGTCACACATACCTCCTCCCACAACAGCAACACACAATACTGCCATGTGCACAAAACACAACCACAGGGCTAAACAAGTACACATACAGGCACACCACTCCAGGGTCACACATGGCAGTAGTTGACAATGAAGGTGCACACACATCCACAGTCACAACCAAGTCACCCCCTTCACACCATACACTTCTCCACCACCCAAGTGCACACATAGGAAGTAAGCCATGGGACCTGGATAACTCATCACCACAAGATGTCCATACACCGACACTGATTGGCACACAGAAAGGAAGCTCACACAGACCACATGACCCTGGCCTGCCTGCCTGTAAGCCTGTGCCCAAACTCCCACCCTGTGCTGCCATTGCCCACAAACCTGACATGTGTCCACCATAGATAACATGAGCCAAGAAGGAAGATGACAACAAGATTTAATTGCCAACCACCTGCACTGCACCCATAAGTATCACAGTCATGTAGAAATGAAGTGCCTCCCACCCCTGCAAAAAAATGAAATGTGAGACAACCCATTGGCAATGTTGAAGTGGCATACTGAGCCTGTGACACAGTAAACCATGCACACACAGAAACAACTTTATTCAGGAAGGACACTGACACAACTCACTGCAGGACCAACTGTGTTTATTCACAATTTGCATATAGAGACAACAAATTTGGGCAACAGCAAAGCCAGTGGGCATTTCAATATGCACAGTATTTACATGAAAACCTGCACAGGCAGGGGGCAAACAGCAGTGAAACACAAGGCAAGTACAATGTGCAGAGTAGTAACATCAGAAGCTGCACAGGCCAGGGGCAACCAGCAGTGAAAAACAAGGCCAGTGGCCAGTCCAAAGTGCAGGTGAGGTACATGAGATGCTGCACAGGCAAGGGGCAAACAGCAGTAAACAGCAAGGCCAGTGGCCAGTCCAATGTGCAGGTGAGGTACATGAGATGCTGCACAGGCAAGGGGCAAACAGCAGTGAAACACAAGGCAAGTACAATGTGCAGAGTAGTTCCATCAGAAGCTGCACAGGCAAGGGGCAAACAGCAGTGAACAGCAAGGCCAGTGGCCAGTCCAATGTGCAGGTGAGGTACATGAGATGCTGCACAGGCAAGGGGCAAACAGCAGTGAACAGCAAGGCCAGTGGCCAGTCCAATGGGCAGGTGAGGTACATGAGATCCTGCACAGGCAAGGGGCACACAGCAGTGAACGACAAGGCCAGTGGGCAGGACAAAGTGCAGAGTGAGTCCATGAGAAGCTGCACAGGCAAGGGGCAAACAGCAGTGAACAGCAAGGCCAGTGGCCAGTCCAAAGTGCAGGTGAGGTACATGAGATCCTGCACAGGCAAGGGGCAAACAGCAGTGAACAGCAAGGCCAGTGGCCAGTCCAAAGTGCAGGTGAGGTACATGAGATCCTGCACAGGCAAGGGGCACACAGCAGTGAACGACAAGGCCAGTGGGCAGGACAAAGTGCAGAGTGAGTCCATGAGAAGCTGCACAGGCAAGGGGCAAACAGCAGTGAAACACAAGGCAAGTACAATGTGCAGAGTAGTTACATCAGAAGCTGCACAGGCAAGGGGCAACCAGCAGTGAACAGCAAGGCCAGTGGCCAGGACACAGTGCAGGTGAGGTACATGAGATCCTGCACAGGCAGGGGGCACACAGCAGTGAACGACAAGGCCAGTGGGCAGGACAAAGTGCAGAGTGAGTCCATGAGAAGCTGCACAGGCAAGGGGCAAACAGCAGTGAACAGCAAGGCCAGTGGCCAGTCCAATGTGCAGGTGAGGTACATGAGATGCTGCACAGGCAAGGGGCAAACAGCAGTGAACAACAAGTCAGTGGCCAGTCCAATGTGCAGGTGAGGTACATGAGATGCTGCACAGGCAAGGGGCAAACAGCAGTGAAACACAAGGCAAGTACAATGTGCAGAGTAGTTCCATCAGAAGCTGCACAGGCAAGGGGCAAACAGCAGTGAACAGCAAGGCCAGTGGCCAGTCCAATGTGCAGGTGAGGTACATGAGATGCTGCACAGGCAAGGGGCAACCAGCAGTGAACAACAAGGCCAGTGGCCAGTCCAAAGTGCAGGTGAGGTACATGAGATGCTGCACAGGCAAGGGGCAAACAGCAGTGAACAGCAAGGCCAGTGGCCAGTCCAATGTGCAGGTGAGGTACATGAGATGCTGCACAGGCAAGGGGCAAACAGCAGTGAACAAAAAGGCAAAGACATTGTGCAGAGTAGTGACATAAGAAGCTACACAGGGAATGTATGCAACTCTACCATGCCATGCCCAGCAACAGAGTAATGGGTGTGACAATGGGCATCACACGCACCCCTGTGGACAGACAGGTGTGTGAGGGTGACCACTACTCAGATGGGGCTGTCTGTCGGACTTGGAGCTGACTGTGTGTTGGGGTCAGTTGGAGGACTGCCCTGGGCAGTGGGAGTAACAACTGTGGAAGAGCCAACTGTGCATGTGGTAGCTGGGGGGGCTGCTTGGACCAGGTGGGGTGGTGGCCCGGGGAGGTGGACTCATGCCCTGGTGAGACACAGAGTGTGCCGGAGATTGTGGAGGGGTGCCTCTCCACTTCTTGGGGATCCTGAAAGGCTTCCCTGTCTGGGGATTGAGGGGAACTGGGGCAGACACAACAGGTGACCCCAACACCAAAGCTGATTCTGGTGTGGATGGTGACCCTCCCTCTGGGGACATGCTGGATCCCGCTGTGCGCTTGCCTGGTGTTTGCCGTCGCCCTGCCTCCCTCTGTCCACCAGCTTTGCCCCCTACAGTGTCCTCCCGTGCTGGTTTCACAAGGGCTTGGGATGGGAGTGGAGGTCAAGGATGGATTATCCATGGGGCCCTCATCCTGTGTAATGTTTGCAGGCAACACCTTCTCAGTGGGTGTGGAAACTGTCATTTTGCCTCTGCGAGACGTCTTTGGGACAGGGGAGTCTTTGGCAGGGGAGGAAGATGAGGCCTGTGACCCTGATGCTTTTTTCTTTGCTTTGTGGCCCTTGCTGTCGCCTGATGGGCTTTTCTCTCTGCGCTCTGGGGTGGCCTTACTCTTATGTGGGCATGGTGTCTGCGCCCTAGTACGCTTGGGCTGCTGCTGCTCCTGTGTGCAGCGGGTTCTGTATCGGGACTTTGGGGTCCGTTGAGCATTGTCACTGTCGTCAGAGGTGCACAGTGACACGGGGCCAGACCGAGTGCTGGGAGCTGATCCCTGACTATGTGCCTGTTGCAGGGCTGCTGTCACAGTTGATGACAAGGACTGCACAGTCCGGTGTAGCCCACCTACATCGGAATGTAAGCCCTCCATGAAAGCTATAACCTGCCCCAACTTTTTGTCGTGCTCTTGGAAGGCATTGAGAAGTGCTGTCTGCCCCACACACAGCTGGCGCAATAGCTCGACTGCTTCTGCACTGAGGGCAGCAGGGCTGACATGGGCTGGGGCAGCTGTGCCTGGGGTGAAGGTGACTCTTCCCTTTCTACTCGTGCGGACACGGGCAGCACCAGTGGCGGAAGAGGAGGCAGAGTCCCCGTTCCCTGTACCCCCCAACATGGATGTGTCACCGCTGGCGTCAGATGAGGTAGAGCTTTGTGTCTCCGGCTGTGAATCCTCTAGCAGACTCCTGTCCCCCTCCTTGGCGCTGGTCACATCTGTGTCAGTCTGCTCCGGTGCGGCTGTTGCACTGGAAGCCTCACCACTGGTGTCCGTCCCCTCTCCCTCTGCACATACGGGAGCTGCTGAATAGGAGAGAGAAGTACTGTGAGATGAGTGGCATCAACAGAACTAACACGTGCCAATACATCTGCATCCTAGAAAGAGGTTTGCAGCAAATTGCATGCCACCCTGTGCACACATATATCTTGCAACCCAAAATCTTAACACAACGGTGCATGTCCGCCACACATCCTGCCATAAGTGCCCCAGGTGACTCACACAGCACACCATCCTGCAGTTGGCTCACATCAGACACAGCCCCAAAATGGCCTGTGCACACACACTGTCCCGATGTTGGCAAGGATGAACACCACGACATGGTGCACATCACCTACATGTGTGGAGCAGTAGGGGACCACACAGACTACAACATACCAGCCCACAATGACCCTGCACACATGCCATCCACCATATCGAGCCCATGGGCACATCTACTGTTGCACATTGGCCTCAGATGTCTGACTGGCAGACATCTGAGGTCTGGAATTGCACGCATTCATTGAAACGCATTCACAGTTGGCACACTGGCATTCCCATCCATCTGAATTCACACACTACCCCACAGCAGAAGGTACCTGAAGGCCACAACTCCAAATGTAAGAGAGATGCACAGTGCTAAAACTCACTTCATGAAGCACCGTTTGGGCAAAAGCATGGCACATACACCCAGCACAGAGGCCACTCCCAAAACATTGCACCACACAACCAACGTCACACAGCTGACAACAGTGGAGAAACGGAAAAGTGCCTCCACTGTTCTAGTTGTCTGCTGGGCTCTTAAGATCAATAAAGAGTCCAATGAAAGCTGTGCATTAAAAATGGATTCCCAGGTAAGAGAAGCTTTTAACTTTCTCTATCACATTACCCCGCACCACAAATGATTTAGACTTTTTTATCTTGGGGTTGCATACCACAACATACTGTTAATTTTGTAATTCTCTTTTAAATCAAGAGATGCCATAAAATCTACAAATGCGTCAAGGGATTTCTGTAGACTCATAGCTGTCCTTGCTAGAAGGACAGCATCGTCTGCATATTAGAGTGTTGTAACAAAGGGGCCTATTAGGATGGCGGGCGGAGACACGACTGCGGTGCTGGCGGTGGCGGTAACACCCATTTACCGCACGCCGCCAGCGGTCTCCACGCCCGCCATATTAGGATGGCCACACATTGCACATTTCCCGCCTGCTGCCATGCGACGCCGACCGCCATCAAAGTGCGCCCGCCACCGCGGCGGAGTGAGCCAATCACCACACACCGCCGTGCGGAATGACGTCCCGTACGCCGAAGATATCACGATGCCGGAAACAGGGCAGTGCACCGCGACGGAGAAACCGCACAGTGAAAGACGGCGGAGACATCACAGCGGAGACAGAAAAGAAACACCCGGGACACACTTCGATGGATCCTACCCTACACGCCTTCCCGGTGCTGTACATGATACACCACCTGCAAGTTATCCTCCGCCGCGGACGCCTCCGCAGGTACGTACAGACACAACAGTGCAAGTAACACAATACACAGCTCCAGGATGGAAAAACATTGCATGGGAACACCACACACCCCTGTGGGGGCAGGCACACAGCCATCACTGCACACACACATGTCCCACCTGTGACAAAAACATCTCGCCACATACTGCCCACCCACGTACCGCATTCATGAACAAATGTCCCGGTTACGTCACCGCCGCGGTCAGTGTGCATGAAACCATGCACACAACGCAGAGCACAGGGCCAGCGCATGCCAAGGGCACCGTACAAATCGCACAGAGCCACAACTCCATCCACAACACACCAGCTACCTCCCTGAAGGGACACAACATGTGCCTCCCAAGTGCCACTCCTGCACAACAACCACACAACTACAGCCACACCATGCCCCACGTCCCAACAACTGCATATACAGCCACAGCAGGACCCTTTGCAAAGGAACACATAGCACAGAAGCCCAGGCCCCAGCCAACACACACACCACAACAACATCACACACAAGCCAAGAACACTGAGGCCAGGCACAAAATGTACACACACACAGATGAGGACCAAACCCTTCACTGCACACACTACCTGACAAGTCACACACACACACACCACCCTGACTCACAGCTACATACACACACCACATGCCAGCAGTAATGGAGGACAACATATCGGAAAGCCAAAGTGAGGTGCCCACAAATGGAAGGGCAGTGACAGAACCATCAAGCATGTGTGATGCTCATGCAAGACAAGACACATGTGAGAACACACACAGCCCATCACAGCACACATGGCTGACACAGTCAGTCAACACAAACCACGGTCACCCCAATGCAACAACTCCTGGAGACAGCAAGGACACCCATGTATAGGCACACGGATGTAAGGAAGGCCCTGAACTCAAACACTGACCAGCCACACATAGGCATCCAAATACTGGACAAGACAATGTCTGCTGCACAACACACAGTGACACACTACATGACAGCCAAGTACAAGTAGGATATGTCACACATACCTCCTCCCACAACAGCAACACACAATACTGCCATGTGCACAAAACACAACCACAGGGCTAAACAAGTACACATACAGGCACACCACTCCAGGGTCACACATGGCAGTAGTTGACAATGAAGGTGCACACACATCCACAGTCACAACCAAGTCACCCCCTTCACACCATACACTTCTCCACCACCCAAGTGCACACATAGGAAGTAAGCCATGGGACCTGGATAACTCATCACCACAAGATGTCCATACACCGACACTGATTGGCACACAGAAAGGAAGCTCACACAGACCACATGACCCTGGCCTGCCTGCCTGTAAGCCTGTGCCCAAACTCCCACCCTGTGCTGCCATTGCCCACAAACCTGACATGTGTCCACCATAGATAACATGAGCCAAGAAGGAAGATGACAACAAGATTTCACTTACCCCACAGCAGAAGGTACCTGAAGGCCACAACTCCAAATGTAAGAGAGATGCACAGTGCTAAAACTCACTTCATGAAGCACCGTTTGGGCAAAAGCATGGCACATACACCCAGCACAGAGGCCACTCCCAAAACATTGCACCACACAACCAACGTCACACAGCTGACAATTTGCACACTCTGTAGACACATGCACCCACTCCCAGCCAAAGGCAGCCTGCAACACATACTCACCCCTGGCTCGCTGCTGATGCTCCTTCAGTTGTCTGTCCAGCTCAGGTTGTGTGACAGCCAGGATGCGGGCCATTAGTGGTGTCATGCTGCGCCTAGCCAACCTGCCAGTCTGAGGGAGCAGCCCCAGCGTCATCTCGGCCATGTTCTTGCTCAGCCGGCAGATGTCGTCCCACCTTTTATGACAGTGGGTGCGCCTTCGGTTTGACACACCCAGATCCCGGACTCTGGAGGCAATGGCCCTCCACACGGCTTTACGCTGGTGGACCTTCAGCTGCAGGCATGGGAGACAAGAGGGGTGAGGTTCCGGTGACACAGTACACAATGACAACACAACGAAAATGCAGTAGCACGACAGTGACTCATCCAAAACTCCAGCTACAACTGTCACATAGCCAACAGTTGCTGTGAACATGGTGCAATGTCATTGGTCAATCAGACGTACAGGCATGCATGTTCGATGGTGGACACAGTACCTCCACATCCCATTCACATGCAGGATACCAACACAGCAAGCAATGTGTAGTCTGGCTGCAGCTACTGTCTGCAGTTACCTACAACTACACATAGAGAAGATAGCAAAACATGTGTCTTGTTGTTGGACTCACTGTGTCCAACACTGTGCATTCCTAAGTGTCCTAGCCCTGTGAAAGCCTCACTGTGTCCTGGAACTCACAAAGAGTGACAACAACTGTCATACACACACCCTTCTCCCACGCCTGCTCCTGTGCAATCTACATGGCAGAGATGGGACTTAGATGAAGAGGCGTGACCCAAACACACATGGAACACACTGTACATGCAGTGATGTGGACATGTGGCATTCGGCGGGGACTGTGCAGGGCAGGTGAACTGACACTGAGTGGGTTAATTTGGAGCAACACAGCCATTCACACAAACGATAACTGGCCAGACTCCTGCATCACCAAAATGCAGCTGCACTGTATGGCTGACACTACAGGACATGTCCCTCTACTCAGGATAGGCATGCAGGGTAACGTGTGAAAGAGCCCACCAAGCCCTTCCCGCTGTAGTAAACATGATAGGCAGTGCATGTCAGAGCCCCACAACCACTGACACATACCTAGGCTTTCCTGTTTTCAGTTTCTATTTTCGGTAAATTCTGGTGGGGTTTTTCAGTGTTTTCAAGTGATTTCAACAACATAAAAAACAGTGGTTATCAGTCGTTTCATATTTTCGCGCCATTAAAAACAACAGAAACAGTGTTTTTCCGGTGTTTATGGAACTTTTGCTTTTATTATTGCTTGCTTTCTGCACTGATAGTGCATGGTATATAGACAGTGTACGTACAGTGTAAATGAGGTCCAAATAAGTTTTACAAATCAAACTTATCGTACTACACCATACAATACTTCTTCAGTGAGTCTTTGGTCATGCACGCTCGCTCTTTCCTTCCCATGTAAACTTTTATCTTGAAAAGGCCCTCCCAACATTGGCTCTTGAGACAGGCAACGCCAAAATAGCCAGTATACAATTTGCTAACTCTGGCCACTGACATAGCTTTCCATGCCAATACTGGTGCACCTGAAGATTGTGATTCTCTGCAACAGGTTCTGCAACATATGCTTTGAACTGGGTGCATATACCCTCAGAGTTATTGAAGCGGTCACAAATGAGGCAGCACTTTTGAAACTCCGGAGAAAATTTCCATTTATGGAAGGGATCTATAACTTGTGCAGAGTACCACATTGAGGCTTTATTGACTTCAAATGCCATGGTTGGTGAAGGGCTATTTCTCATACATTGTAAAATAAAAGTTCCTGAATTGCTCCTCAACATTTCTTTGCTTACCAAGTGGCAAGCACTCTAACATATATATGTTGCAGTGCCAAAGTCACTAAAAGTGTCGCCCAGCCTACTCTCAAGGAGATGTTTCACATCTACACCATTTATGCTGACACTTGGTAGACAAGGGTGTTTTCAGACTCTAGTTTTTTTATTATGTCCACTACAGCAGTCATGCTTTCCTGTAAAAATCTAAGAATGCAGTAGAGTATACTTTTTTTCAAATCACTATCAATATGTGACCAAAGATCCTCACATTTCTTGCCTTTGGCATCATCACTCAGCAAAAGTTCTGTAAACGGTTGCCACATGGATAATATAGCATTCATGGTATCTAGGACTGAGAGCCACCAGCTAAGTGACACAGTTGGGACGACTCTTTCTTTGATGCCACACAAAGCACAAAATGAGAAATATTTGCATTTTAGTTTCCGTGCATAACAAAACAGTGCACCAGAATGGACTAAAAAGTCAATAGCATTCTTCATTAACTCTGAAGATTGTAAAGATGCTTTCAGCATACCATCTAACAAGTGGCAAGGATCTCTTACAGGGAAGCACTTTAGCTCAGGTATCGATTTTGACAGGTCATCACACAACTTTTTCATATGCGTAGCTGAATTACTGAAATACAAACAAAATCACTCCAATCTTTGTTGAACTTGGTAAGAACTTTTTGCAGCAGCATTCCAAGTGACACTGCGTTCCATGTTTTCCAAAAGTCTGGTGTCATGTTTTCACCAGTATCCCAAATGCTTTGTGACTGCGCTCTTTTCACATATACCTGTCACTATGCCTTGCAGTGAATGTTTAAAGCCTGGGGTGTTTGGCAATTCACCTACTATCAATACTGACTCACTAGAAAAGGGGCTGATGTATCAAGAGTTTTTACCCATTCTCTGTGAGTAAATGTGATGGTACATATTGGGAAAGATTCTTATGAAACCGACATTTTTCCTATCAGTGAAAGGCTCAAACGTAACCAAAAAATCAAATATGATTTTGATATTTCCAGATTCTCTACAGTTTATAAAAAAATAAACAACACATAAAACATGCTTCTAACCCCTGAATCTTTAGACCAAAGACCACAAAACTGAAAAAAGGAAGATGAAACAATATTTTAGTGGCATCCCTAAACAACAAAACTCAAGCAAAATAATGTTAGCCCAGTCTTTCTTACTGCTACCTAATATAACAAAGTTACATTGTATTGGCCCCTTCAGGAAGAAATAAAAATGACTCTTTCACTCTCCTTTTCCAGTCTTTGAATGGCATTTAGTTTGTGGTTGTGCAGGGGTTTTTTCAGTGTTTATATGTTTACACTGGTGAGGGCTACTTACCTTCCTGTGGGGTTTTATCAGTTATTATAGGTTTAAACCTAAAACCGGACAGCCTACACATACCGAAGCACCTCCACCCCACGTGTGCACACCCTGCACTCTCACTCACAGTCTGGGAGACTTACCACGACATTAGGGCCGCCATAAAGCCTTGGGTACTGTGCAAGCACCCCGTCTACCAGGACCCCAAGCTCCTCACTGGTGAAGGGACTGGCACGGATCTTCTGAGTCCTCGACATCACAATGGACATGTGGCAGCAGCAGCACCTTGAGGGTGGCAGCCAGCAGTCCCTTGAGGCAGCAGGTGGAGGGTGGCAGCCAGCAGTCCCTTGAGGCAGCAGCAGCAGGTGGAGGGTGGCAGCCAGCAGTCCCTTGAGGCAGCAGGTGGAGGGTGGCAGCCAGCAGTCCCTTGAGGCAGCAGCAGCAGGTGGAGGGTTGTCAGTCAGCAGTCCCTGGTAGCTGTGGGAATGTGGTGCACCCTCCCACACATATATAGGCCCCTGAGGCTGTGTCAGTGGTCCCAGGGTGCTGCAATTGGTGTACCAGGTCTGCCTCATTCAAATACATCCAATGTCCGCCTCCGCGATGGCGGTGCACGCCTACCGCGATTTTCAAACTCGCATCAGGCTACCGCGAGGCTGCTTCCCATTGGCTGCAAGGGCATGGTCCATGCCGGTGACACACCGTAGGGTCCATGTGCGCGCTACCGCGGTGGTGCATCTTTTGAATGCCTCCAGTGACCGCCTCCGCGGGGGTGGTGCACGCCTACCGCGATTTTCAAACTCGCATCAGGCTACCGCGAGGCTGCTTCCCATTGGTGCAAGGGCATGGTCCATGCCGGTGACACACCGTAGGGTCCATGTGCGCGCTACCGCGGTGGTGCATCTTTTGAATGCCTCAAGTGACCGCCTCCGCGGGGGTGGTGCACGCCTACCACGATTTTCAAACTCGCATCAGGCTACCGCGAGGCTGCTTCCCATTGGCTGCAAGGGCATGGTCCATGCCGGTGACACACCTCAGGGGCCAGGTGGTAGGCACCGCCATATGTCTGCCAGACAGTGCCTGGAGTGACCGTGATTTGGGTAGCGGTGCATGGTGACTGCCATTGTCACATACATATCTGGCGGTGTCCCCCGCGATCATGCCTGGCTTATGGGCGGTGCCACACCTCAGTCGTCAAGCGGTAGGCACCGCCATATGTCTGCCAGACAGTGCCTGGAGTGACCGTGATTTGGGTAGCGGTGCACGGTGACCGCCATTGTCACATACATATCTGGCGGTGTCCCCCGCGATCGTGCCTGGGTTATGGGTGGTGCCACACCTCAGTCGTCAAGCGGTAGGCACCACCATATGTCTGCCAGACAGTGCCTGGAGTGACCGTGATTTGTGTAGCGGTGAATGGTGACCGCCATTGTCACATACATATCTGGCGGTGTCACCCGCGATCGTGCCTGGGTTATGGGCGGTGCCACACCACAGGGGCCAGGCGGTAGGCACCGGCATATGTCTGCCAGACAGTGCCTGGAGTGAGCGTTAATGGAGTTGTGGAGTAGCTGTGCTGCACCTAACGTGTCCTCCAGCTCTCTGCATAGGCCAACATGTACAGTGCCCAGTGTCTCAACAATTGAAGGGTCCTCATGAGGGCAAATGCACAGAAGGGACATGTCACTCCACGCCACCAACACATACCATATATGGGTCGCCAGTACATTGCATGGGCACATACACTCGCACATGTCACATGTGCTGTGTAATGAAATGTAGACTGTCCAGTTAATGTGTTGCATAGCATATGTAGATAATGGTCAATGTCTGTGTGTGCAATGTAACGCACACTGTCATCTCATTTTCTGAACTAGGGGCATCAGCAACTGGCACATTGTCCAATGCACATGCACACATGTGTCCCCCACGCTCAGCCGGTGGTCAGTGTGTAGTTGAAGTGTGCCATGTGCAACCTGTTTTGGTAGGTGTATCAGGGCCAGCAACATGGTGTGTTCGGGATATTGCAATTAGTAACATATGCTGGGGGTCATACTCACAGGTATGCGCACATATCTGTTAGTATATCACACTGTACATGCGAATGAGCCGGAGGGGTGCACAGATAATTGCTGCTGGTAAGAGGACAGGTGTACGAGTAGTGTGCCTGATGTGTACCTACTTGTGAAGTGCCCTGTCGGTTAATGGTGCATGTTGTAAGACTTGGGAATGTGTCTGTTGAAAAAATTGATGTGATGCACATTTCATGGTCTTCTGCATTGACATCTGTGCACTGTGATCTGTCCTAGGAGGAGGAGGCCCAATATCCATCGTCCGTTCACAGTCCTGGCAGATATGGAGAATGAGGATATAATCCGCAAATTCAGGCTGGACCGACAAACCCTGCCATGTTGGAGCCCCAGCTGCAGCCACGTCGGACATATCCAACAGCTTTCACCGCAACATCTAAGGTGATGGCATGCCTGCATTTCTTTGCAACAGGCTCATTCCAGCACACGGTCGCAAGTGCAGGCGGGATGTCACAGCCGATGTTCAGCATGGTGCTGAGGGATGTCCTGTCTGCCATGATGCTGTACAAAGACAGATATATCCATTTTCCCAGGGGGCCTGAGTTGGTGGCTGTGAAGGGTGATTTCTATGCCCTTGGACATATCCCCCATGTCATTGGTGCAATTGATTGCACACATGTTGGGCTTGTGCCACCACAGGCACGTGAACAGGTTTACCGCAATAGGAAGCATTCACACTCGGTAAATGTTCAAGTGGTGTGCCTGGCGGACATGATCATCTCACACGTGTGTGCCAAGTTTCCCGGCTCAGCCCATGATGCCCACATCTTGCGTTTCAGCATCGTTCCTCAGCTGATGGCCAATCTGCTTCCTGAGCGTGCATGGCTTGTGGGTGAGTATGCATAGTGGATTAGAGTGGTGTGTGTGTGACATGCTGTTGTGTTGCATTTTGGGACTGCAAGGTTAATCTGTGTCTCTCACACCCAGGTGACTCGGCATATCCGAACTGCCCGTGGTTGCTGAGCCCATTGCGGAATCCCGTCACGCCAGCTGATGTGCGATACAATGATGCCCATGGGAGGACACGGCGTGTGATAGAACGGACATTTGGTCTCCTAAAATCAAGATTTCGGTGCCTGGACCGTACTGGAGGTGCCCTTATGTACTCGCCAGGGAAGGTGTGTCAGATAGTGGTGGCATGGAATGTATGATTATACAACACATGCATTCACATCGCATGCTATTAGATCGCGGTTTTTACCACACAAGTCGTTACAACGACTTTCGTTGGAGGGCGCTGGACTTAGGAGTAGTTAAATTTACTATTCCAACTCCAGCCTACGTACAGTAGGGAAGGTGTTGGATAGTAAATTAAACTATTCCTTGTTCTATAGCGCCCTCCAGCGCAAGTCGTTGTAACGACTTGCGTTGTAAAGACCGCAATCTAATGGCATGCGATGTAATGCATGCGTAGTAAAGGTTGTTTCCCGTGGCATGCTGCATGCTCCACAACCTGGCCATTCGCAAGGCAATACCCCTGATCCTGGATGACGATGATGAGCAGCCAAGGCCGCTGCCTGCAAATAAACCCGGATCCAGTGACATGGGCAGTGGAGAGGAGGAAGGGGTCGACATGCGTTGAGAGCTCATCACCTGCTACTTCACTTGAAGGTGAGTGACGATGTAGAAGGGACAAAATGGTCTGATGGTGTTGGTGTTGCTGTTGCTGTGTGGGTGTATGTGAGCTTGCTGACTGCAGCTTGGTGTTGACTCATTGCTGCCTGCCAATGTATGTGTAATTGGTTAGTGTGATACAGAATGTCTCTATGGTGACTGTTGCTCTGTGTAAAGTTTGTAGATCTGAGTACCTTGTTGACAAGTGTTGTGTGATGTGTGCAATGCCACACCCATACAAGTGACTCTTGTTCTGCGGTTTTCCCTAGGTCCCTTCAGCATCTCACTTGTTACCTACATTCCATTCCCCTGGACCATGTCCTACACGGTGAAGGTTGCACATCCTGTATTAAAGACGGAGCAGACACAACAACATGTGTGTAAGGTGTATTTATTTACAACTGTGACATGCGAGGGTGGAGAAGATGTGAAGGGGGAATTGAAGAAGTGAGTTGACAGTCATGGTAGATGAGATACTTGAGTAGTCCCCACAATGATGTGGAGACCCAGTCCAACAGATAGATGCCATTCACATGGCAGTGTGGTGAAGGATAGTCCAAAAGGTCAATGCAGTGGTGCAGTGGTCTGCAATCATGGCTGGCTCGGGGACTAGCGTTTGGCAGGTGCTTTGGCACGTGAGTCCCCCTGGCCTTTCCTTGGACGGCCCCTCTTGCGCTTGACTGGAGGGGCCACTGCTGCAGGGGCAGTGGTGTCTGAGGACTCACCCCCTCTGTGGACGCAGGGGAGGATGATGAAGTGTCATCCTGCTGCCCAACAGGGGAGGCGGAGGGGTAGAATGTTGCGCTTGCCTGTCCCTCAGAACCGCCACTAGCTGCCCCAAGAGGTCCACAATCTGTCCCATGCGTGTGTCCATGGACCTCAGCAGCAGGAGGTGCTCCCGAGATTCTTCCTCTAACCGGCCCATTCGTCCCTGGGCCTGTTGGTAGGCCCCAAGGACTCTGTCGATGTGGCCCAGGGCTTCCGTCCCAAGATCAGTCCCCCTCTGCATGACCCTGTCCCGACCATCTGCACTGCTGCCATGGTCCTGTCCGGTCCTCACATTGGCCCGCTGCATCCTCTCCCTGGCCTCCGCAGTCGATGTGGTGGGCTGCTCAACCCCTGGGGCAGGGAGGGTGTTGCGGACAGCTGTGGTGGTGGTGGTGGTGGTGGTGCTGGTAGTGGTTGACACACAGGCCGTGACAGCAGCTGTCAGAGGATGGTCAGGGGCTGCAGCTGATGTGGTTGGGGGGACAATGGGTGCCTGGGACTGGTTGCGTCCTGCCACACCAGATGGGCCAGCGTGGAGCTCCTCATCCAAGGAATCCAGGGAGTCCTCATCCAGTTGTCTCTGTTCCGAGGGGGGGGACTGGCTCTGCAGGGTGGTGTCATCCTCTGCAGTGAGTTCTTGGTCACCTGTGGGTCAGATGAGAAATGGTCATTGTGTTGCACCCATCAAAGTTTGTGTTAGCAGTGTTACATCAACTGTTTGTACATCCAGCAGTTGTTCACTGTACAAATTTGCATTGACCGACATCCAGTGATGCATTACAAGCTGTTGTGGTACATGCATTACTTTATCCATATTGGGAGTTGTCAAGACATGACATGCACAATATAATTTTTTGACATTGACAGTCTCATGTTGGCCTCCTGTTATTGATCAATCATATGTCATCCATTTACGCGTATGTGTCACTTGTAGAGCCCTTGCAGCGGTTTACTCTGCACAGTGAGTGACCATTGTAGTTTCATGCATACCTTTTCAATGTGGTGTAGATATCTGTATTTGCAATTCCAGACATGCTTAAGTTTGCTTTAATTAGATCCTAGGTGGTCTGGACCACTGCTACTGTCAGATGACATGTAGTGGTGTGCATGGTTGTGCTCGGAGTTCCATCTACATGTGTTTCAGTCATTCACACTTTGGTTGCTGTCACAGTTTCATTTTCTTAGGTGTGTGCATACTATAGTTGCCAATACTATCTGGGTGTGCAGTTGTGCATTGAGAGGCCTGGTGTCCTATGCCAACATGTTTTTTTAAATGCATATCTGGCTGCATGTTGTGGCTGTTGATATGTTGTGTTTGCTGTGTTTTCCTTGTATTTGAGAGACCTCTCTGTGTGTGTATGATGAGGGCTTCCATCTTGGTCCAGCGTGGGACAAGTCAGCATGATATGTCCACATGCCAGTTCTTTTGAAGTGCACATTGCAATGACTGACACATGCATGTTGGTGCCAGGAAGTAATGGGTCTTGTGTGCTGGCAGTCAGGTGGGCCCGTGTGAGTTGTTGTGCAAGCTTCCCAGCCCCACACACCCCGACCTGTGAGATGCGGCTACCTACCTGTGAGTTGGGTGGGTAGCATACATTGCCTGCCACATGCTTCTTATTGGGGGTGTAGTGTCCCATCCTCCATAGTGGTGGAACAGCATGCATGTTGCATTTTGTGGGACGGATAGCCAAACACACTACACCGTCTCACTGTGTAGATGGCTAACTACCGTTTGAGGTGAAGGTGAGCAATGACATGGCTATGTGACTTGGTAGAAATCTTTGGATGGAATGTGCGTGTGGTGAGCATGATGTGTGTGTGGCTTTTTGTACCCATTGATTTCAGATTACATTTGGTCATGGGGTATAGCCCCCCATCACTGTTGTCCCAGCTATCTGGCTGTGGGGTTCACTCCCCCGACATTTGAAGGCACAATAGGGCAAGGGGTATAGTCTCGTAGCACAGTGGTGACATACAGCAGGGTGAAGATCTCACCCAGCATACATTTCCACACTGTCATGGTTTCATGGTATTTGTGGACCTGAGAACATGAGCACAGTACTGGTGAACCAGTTGTTCCAGGGCATCCATACACTGACATGTTGTGGTCAACAGTGGTGTGTGTGTGAGATGTACTCAGCCCTGTGCAGACAATGTGTGTTTTGGGGCCAGACTATACCAGCACTGTTCAGACAGACAGTGTGAGATGTGAACATTGTCAATGCATACACACATTGGTGGTCCAAACAAGACACCTTTGACAATTTAATTCAGACAAGGTGCTGTTCTGCAATTCAGTGCAGCACTGTGGTAGCTGGGTGTGTTGCAGGACATTTGGGATGTGCTTAGTTTAGCATTGTGAGTCCCAGCTGCAGTGTAGTTTTTGGGTGCACTGCACTTCCACTGTTTACATTGCAACACTGTGGTATGACATGGGTGATTTGCACTTTGCCATACAAACGGCCAGACACTGCTGCAGGGCAGCATGATCGTTGTTAGTGTTGCAGTGTGTGATGCCTGGCACAGTGTACACAATGTGGGTCAATTTTGAACAGAGACTTGTGCATGGTGACTACAACACAACTGTTTTGCATTATTTGTGTTGGTGACTGTGGACTAAGTGGCATGGTGTCATGTGCGGCTGCACAGACGTCACATGCCTATCAATCAATCATGTCACTTATAAAGCGCACTACATACCCGCGAGGGTCTCAAGGCGCTGGGGGAAGAGGGGGGTGGTGCTGCTACTGATCGAAGAGCCAGGTCTTGAGGAGTCTTCTGAAGGCCAGTAGGTCTTGGGTCTGTCGGAGGTTGGTGGGGAGGGTGTTCCAGGTCTTGGCGGCGAGGTGGGAGAAGGATCTGCCGCCGGCGGTCGTTCACCTCCGGATGCGGGGGACTGTAGGCGAGGGCAAGGCTGGTCGGCGGAGCTGGCGGGTGGGGGTGTAGAAGCTGAGTCGTCTGTTGAGGTAGGCTGGTCCGGGAGTTGTGGCAGTGCTTTGTGTGCGTGGGTGAGGAGCTTGAAGGTTATCCTCTTGTTGACAGGGAGCCAGTGCAGGTCTCTCAGGTGTCCCTATGAGTGGGACTAGTGATCCATCCTGCTCAGCTGTGGGACAAGGGGGCCAGGTGGGAGTTGTAGTGCAGGCCTCCCAAACACCCACCCACCTCCCTGTAAAGATGGCTACCTACCTGTTAGGTGAGGGTGTAGCACACAATGGCTGAGGCATGCTTCTGGGTGGGGGCAGTGCTACATCCTGCTCAGCTGTGGGACAAAGGGGGTCAGGTGGGAGTTGTAGTGCAGGCCTCCCAAACACCCACCCACCTCCCTGTAAAGATGGCTACCTACCTGTTAGGTGAGGGTGAAGCACACAATGGCTGAGGCATGCTTCTGGGTGGGGGAGGGCTACATCCTGCTCAGCTGTGGGCCAAGGGGGCCTGGTGGGAGTTGTAGTGCAGGCCTCCCAAACACCCACCCACCTCCCTGTAAAGATGGCTACCTACCTGTTAGGTGAGGGTGTAGCACACAATGGCTGAGGCATGCTTCTGGGTGGGGGAGGGCTTCATCCTGCTCAGCTGTGGGACAAGGGGGCCAGGTGGGAGTTGTAGTGCAGGCCTCCCAAACACCCACCCACCTCCCTGTAAAGATGGCTACCTACCTGTTAGGTGAGGGTGTAGCACACAATGGCTGAGGCATGCTTCTGGGTGGGGGCAGTGCTCCATCCTGCTCAGCTGTGGGACAAGGGGGCCTGGTGGGAGTTGTAGTGCAGGCCTCCCAAACACCCACCCACCTCCCTGTAAAGATGGCTACCTACCTGTTAGGTGAGGGTGTAGCACACAATGGCTGAGGCATACTTCTGGGTGGGGGCAGTGCTCCATCCTGCTCAGGTGTGGTACAAGGGGGCCTGGTGGGAGTTGTAGTACAGGCCTCCCAAACACCCACCCACCTCCCTGTAAAGATGGCTACCTACCTGTTAGGTGAGGGTGTAGCACACAATGGCTGAGGCATGCTTCTGGGTGGGGGAGGGCTACATCCTGCTCAGCTGTAGGCCAAGGGGACCTGGTGGGAGTTGTAGTGCTGGCAGCATGTACACATGTACCCATGGTGATGTTGCTAACTACCTTTGGGGGGCTTAAGGGGGAGTGTCTGTTGTATCTGTGAGAGATGTGTTGGCGGGAGTGTTGTGCACATGAATGAATTTGAACCTAGGAGGTATTATTTTGTAATAGTGCAAGACAGTACATTTGTGTGATGTTAGGCATTTGTTTGTACTTACCAGCCTCCACTCCCCCGGGTATTCCTGAGAGACTCTCTTGGATGTAGAATGCCAAGCACCTTCTCCTCCCATTCAGTGAATGTTTTGAGTGGAACGGAGGGCCACTGCCTGTCCTGTGAGCCAGCTCATGGTTCTTGGCTCTCTTCTTTTTGACCACTGCCTTCAGATCGTGCCACCTCTTCACGATTTCATCTCTATTGCATGGCACGGTCCCTACTGCATTGACCTTCTCTACTATCCTTCTCCACATTTGCGTCCTTGTTGCTAGTGGTGTCTGTTGTACCTGGTTACCAAACAATTGTGGTTCTACCCTGATTATCTCATCGACCATGACCCTCAACTCACTCTCAGTGAATTTGGGCATTCTCTCTGGTGACATGGTGTGTGATGTGTCAAGGTGTTTAGGGTGCAGGTTTGGAAGTGGTAGTGGTGGTTGTGATGTGTATGGTGTGTGCTGTGCAAAGGTGTTAGAGGTGCAGGTGTGGGAGTGGTGGTGGTGGTGGTGATGTGTGTGTGTTGTGCAGATTTGCCTCTCCTGTCATCTGTGGTGGATGTCCCCTCAGTTGTGGAGTTTTGCAAAGGATTGTGGTATGTTGGGGGCTGGATTTATACTGGTGTCTGTGGGTGTGTCAGGATGGGGTATTGGTAGCAGGTGTGGTGTGTGTGTGAACCTGGGATTTGCAGTTTTGGAGTTTACCATGGGGGTGTGTCTTTGGGCTGTGTTAGCTATTTTGGGTGCATGCCTTGTTTGGTTGGTGCACTTTGTGGCCATGTTGTGTGTTTTTCTAGCGACCACCATTTTTTTAACGGAGCGTCCGCAGTGGTGGCTCGGCTACGGCGCTTCCACCATCTCACTGATTCTTCAATGTTGTCGACCGCGGTGGTCGGAAACAGCGCACTGCACCGCGGGGATGTCGGAAATTCATAATTTCGATGGCGGTGTCTCCGCTGTGGTTGCGGTCGTTTGGGCTGTTTCCGCTGCGAAACCGATCGCCGCGGATGGGTTTGGGCCTTCTCCGCAGGCGAACGGCGGTTTCTCGGGTCTCCTTTCCGCCGCGGTTGGATTTTTACCGCCGAGGATCCTAATCTAGCCGTCGGTTTTCCTGCGGTAGCGGCGGGCGGTGTTTTCCTGCTACCATGGCGGTCGGTTGTTTTTCCGTCCGCCATCGTAATGACCTCCAAAGTTTCTGCCAATCTTCTGATAATCCAGATTCTTCTGCGATAAGTGTGGTTCTAAACCATTTTTATAAATAAGGAATAGAAAGGGGGACGAGATACAGCCTTGGCAAACCCCCCTCAGTCGAGAATTTTGGGGGTGTTTCCTCACCATCAGTACCATAGCATATCTTGACCATGGTGTAACTTACGTAAAAGAACAACTAAAGGTTCCTCCACTCCCATATCTCCCATCATAGCCCACAATCTGTCAATAGTTGCAAACTTAATATTGCTGTCTGATGACTATTTTTTTCTTGGTGAGAAGATGAGAAGTGAGCCTGCTCCCAGGAGAGCATAGAAAGATGATTGGCTGACGGAAGATGGAAGAAACAAATGTTGCAGAAGTTTATATAAGTGCGTGTTCCTAAAGTAGGTTACCACTTCATCTTTTTGTCCACTATCCAGACTCATTTATCCTTGAAACTAAGTTGATTTAATGCTGACGCTTTATGCTTTCTCTCACTCTCTCTCGAACTAGAGCTCTTTATTTGCTCTGACTTACTCCTTTGCTCCCATATTCTTAAAATAGGGATTTTATTCCTTTATGGAACGTGCTTAATGCATTTTATTCAATTTATTAATTGTTGATTGATTACTGATTTTCTAAGAAGTTTCTAATGACTAAAATTTGATTAATATATAATTTGTGACTTAATGAAGATGATCTACTAAAAGATTTTGATCAATAAAACCCTTTAACTCATACCAAACTCTCTTTATTGACTGAAAATAGAATAATGATTTTGATGATAACTTATCTGATGCATTGTTCTCCTCTACTCTAAAACAATGGCAAAGATCCATATAGCCCCAGAAAGGTAAACAGAGCAGGAATTATTCTGAACAATGGTAAACCGAAAACTAATTTTCGCTTCAGCAGACTTGGTAGCCATATCTCTGACTTGGTAGAAGAGACATGGTTTACGTTATGAGAAGAGGAGCTATAAA
This sequence comes from Calotriton arnoldi, assembly GCA_963921515.1. Lineage (NCBI taxonomy): Eukaryota > Metazoa > Chordata > Amphibia > Caudata > Salamandridae > Calotriton > Calotriton arnoldi. Next base: position 2,754,328 of record CAWUFW010001260.1, on the reverse strand, counting down.
TACTTACCCTGAGTTGGAGTAATGTCCAAATTTTAAGACTTATAATGTGCGATTTCAAAGGCGGTCGCTGTATTGGAGGTGTGAGTATCCATAGAGATATGCGTCGTGGATATTGATAATTGTATTTTATCCATGAGGTATTGGTGCACGCGTGTTGAATGAATTAGGTATGTTTATGTGCTTATTGTGGAGAATTTGAAGAGGTTATCGGGCTCGACGTAGTCTAAGATCCCTGGATATTGAGATATTGAGATAGGTGCAGAATACACTATATGGTTTTCTTGTCTGCTAGAGATTTGTGGTGTAGATTGTGAGGTGCAGTCGACTACACATTTGAAATAGGGACTGTAACGATTTGTTATGATTGTGCTAGTATTGATTGATGCTAGTGAAACATATTTGTGTGAAGGCAAAGCATTGATAAGGGTGATTTTCCGTTGGTCGAGATTTAATTTGCGTATGTGGAAAATTGTTTTGTGTGAAAAAGTCAGAGGGTGTTAAACCCTTAAGATTATGATTGTTGAATTGTATTTGTTTTTCTTCAGAGGATCAAACAAAGATTTGTTTATTTTGCATTCACTTAGAGTTGTAGAATTGTGTGTATGAGAGAAATTGTAAAGGAGGGTGAACTGCTGCGAGGAGCGAGATCATACGTTATAGTGTCTCGCGCTGTGATTGTTTGGTTGGTGTATTGTTGCGCTGCTATTGGTTGATGGTGACATACAGTGCCACCCAGTTATAGGTCCATTGTTGTATAAGTGCTGCATTCAGATTGGTTAACAAGTCATCAAGTATAAAAGCTTTAACAGGACTGGAGGAAAAAAACTGACGTTTACAGAATCGAATCAAAACATTTGAAAATTCGAATTATATTGTGTGCTATTTGTGAATAATCCCAAATCATGAAATGTTTTAAAGGATTTTAGGGGCCTATTAGGATGACGGGCGGACTTTCGTCCGCCCGCCACACTAGCAGTGCTGGGACCGGCCGCCAGTGGTGCGGCGGTCCCACACCGGTGATTAGGATGCCACCGCCACCGTGGCGGTGGCATCCTCCATTCCCAGCATTGTGGCGGGTGGTGCGCACAGCACCGCCCGCCACAATGCTGGGAATGCACTGTGTGCATCGTCATGCACAAGGTGACAGGCACCGCGAGGTGCCTGCCACCATGTCCATGACAATGCAGGGGGGTACCATAGGTACCCCCCATGTGCATCCCCCACCCCCTCAATACCCTGGGGGCCCGCAACGGGCCCCCAAAAGCAAACTCCACCTGGCTTTCCATGGCGGGGTCTCCACCATGGGAAGCCCTGCACCGCTGCCCATTCTAATATGGATGGCGGTGTCTAGCAGACACCGCCACCATATATAGCCCCTTTTCCGCCCGGTCGACTGGTCGACCGGCGGAAAACCGGAGGACGATCTTCCCGTCCGCCGGAGGTCCCCCTGCCATCTTAATGTGGCGGGGGGGAAAAGTCATGCGGGCGGTGACTTTTGGCGGGCGGATCGCCACCACCATACGGGCGGTGGCGATCCGCCCGCTATGCTACGACCCCCTAAGAGTCTGGTGAGAGGTGATGTGACCATTCTACTACACGAAGGTGATGAGGCGTCTTCCGAAGGTACACAGTACATTTTATGACAATAAATAAGGGGTGCCATACGTGTTTGTGGCTTTGTCAATGGTGCAAAATCTCTGAAAATGAAGGTCCATTGAGTTTTCCAAAATACGGTACAATTGAACTGATATTTATTGAAAGATTGAGGGAAAAGCCATACGATATGAAGCCTCCACCTCGACACACACTGTACAAGGCATTACACATTTGGGAGAAAACAGCAGATGCTAAGAAGAGAGAGAAATACCAGAATAAAACTAAGAGAGCAGTGCGCATTTATGCAGATGCTCGATGGGATGATGAACAACAGAGATGGAGAAAAGCTATAGTCGAGGGGACTAGACTGTATCCAGTTTTCACTACTGACAATCCTGAGAAGCTGAAAAAGAATAAGACACAGAGAAAAGATGATGAGGGAGTTGCAAAGAAATCAGATAGCGAGAGTGATTCAGGGGATGAAATTTTGGATGCACTGTTAACCGCACGTCCACTACCTTATGTAGCCTCTGTTAAATGCTAAGGTTACTTCAACTGCAACAGTTCAAATTGAAAGACCATTACAGATGAGACAGCCTATTGTACAACTTGTTATATCAATTGTTGTGCCTGCACAAATTAAGAATGTTCCTACAGTAATGCCTCAAGGTGTTACTGCTTCAATTGTTACTGTACCAGCAACTGTGACTAGGGTCCTAACAGCACAGCCATTAGAGATCCACACAGCAACTTCTCCGATTAATATTGTTCCAGATACTGTAGCTCATGGAGCCGTTGGAGGAGCACCTGTGACAGGATTTATCCTGACATCACAGAATTCACAGATTGTTACTTGGCCACCACTGCAAACAGTTCAGTTATTGAGAGAAGGGAGAAGGATTACTTTTTATGACACCAATAAAACAGGGTGAGATTAACTTATTTGAAGGTGGGATTTTTCCCCCATGGCTTGAAGAAATGGCAGAGAATAAAAAAGACAGAGAATTTGGTTCTCATTGCCCAACAGACAGAGAAGGAGAGACCATTGAATGTGCCAAGATTAAAAATAGAATAAGAAGAAATAATCAGAGAATGTTTAGATCTTGAGCATGTGAACTAGTAACAAGAGAAAGGGTTGATATATTTGTGTAAAGAAATTACTAGACGTGCAGCAGTTACTCATAATAAATTGACAGATTTGGCCATAAAATATGAAGTTGACATTTCAAAAAGGATTCCATTCCAGAAACGTTTCAGAGTACAATTCCAGGATGAGGCTATTGAGACAATGTGTACCTCAGGAATGTGATTACAAATTACTGAATTAGTAAAATGCATTAGTAAATGGAATGATTTTGAGAAATTAGAGAATAAATGGTCAAAGAAGACAATCGGGGTAAATAAAGGAAATAGTAAAACACCAACAGGTTCCCTTGATGAAGGAGAAGCTTCAGCCTATCCAAGGTCGAACATATGTTCATGTACCATGGAGTAGAGGAGATCTTACAGCATTTACGAATAATTTTCCAAAGTTGAGAGACAAACCTATACAGTGGTATACACAAGTTGACAGATTTGTTAAAATTTCAAAATTGCTGTGGATTTATTTGAATACGTTCTTTGATATCGTAGTAGCGAATGATTTATGGGCTGAGTGTAAACTTGCTGTACAATGCAGAACCAATGAGAGATGCTCACACTAATGCACCATCTCCTGAGGTTATGGAGAAATATGAAACAGTGATCACATTTCTAAAAGGCAAGGTTCCTCCAAAAGATATTGATTGAGTAAAAATAAAAAGAATCTCACAAGAGCCAAAAGAGTCAGTGCATGAATACTATGAGCGGTTGCTTCAGGTGTTTCAACAACGCAGTGGAAAAGAATATCCAGAACCAAGTGATATGTATTTTTTGTGTCTCAGTTTGTTTTTGGGTTAAGACCACAGATCAGTACGCACATTTAACAGAGTGTGATTTGCTGTCAGACAAAATCATTGGATGAAATTGTGAGATATGCAATGTATTGCATTGATGAGCAGGAGACAAAGCTGAAAAAGCTTAAGGAGATATTTATGTTAGCTCAGACAAAGTTTGCTCAGAAAGATCATCAGAATCAGTTGCTTGCAGCAAATGTTGGTGTTATGCAAGGTGTTGGTTTACAAGCCAGAGTACAAGGTACTCAAGGAGGATTTGGTGTTTCACAGGGTAGAGGTAGAAGTGTTCCGGTTGAACATTGGAAGAGGGATTATAGACTTAATCCAGATAGAATGAACAGAAATTGTCAAATGCCAGGAGGAAATCAGATGCAGAATGTACCAGTTCATCAGATGCAAATGCCAATATCGAAACAGGTTCCAATGATGCAGGTTCTACAAATCGAGATGGTTCCACAAAGCATGGGATCCCTAGATTTAACATGAATCAGATGCCCAAAGCAAATTTAAATCCATTTAGAAATCAGAACCCATTTTAACAGTTCCCGATGCTAGACAATGGCAGTTTTGGCTCTGACAATTCCCAATGATGGTGCCTGAGAGGGGAGGAAGATTGCGTTCTTGGCGCAGTCTTGGAGGTAGACCAGAGTGGACCATTTGTAGAAGGAGAAATTAATGGCCACCAAGTGCCATTTAAAAAAAATATTTTTACTTAAATTTTCAATAAAACATCGACAGAAAGACAATTTTGCATAACAAGTGCCATCATCATCAAATTTCTAGTACAGACACACAGAGACCTCGGTGTACAATGTAGCTTTTGCAACCAGGAACCCAGAGACCCAGAACTAATACATGGAGTGCACCCAGGACAGCACAGAGACCACCATGAAATATACATTTCTTCCCCTACAGGCCTACCCAGACGCATTGTCAACCATCATTCCTGAGCAATTTCCACTGAGTCAAGCCCATAAAAGGCACTCCATCAGCCCCAGATCTTATCAAACTTGCGGGGACATTCAATACTCCGATAGGTCACCTTTTCAGCTGCTATGTAGATGTCCATCCCATTTCTCCACTTGGTTATGAAGGAAGCCTCTGGTGCACTCCAATGCTTTGCTATGTCCCTCTTGGCCACCTTTAGACCTCAGGCACTAAACAGGAGCTTGAATCGAGGAAGGTCAACATTGTTTACCAAGTGTCATTTTTGATCAACACTGGTGCTACCTGATCTGCTGTTAGAACAGCGGAAGTCCCAGACCTACCCCTCTCGGGAAAGAAGATCCAAGTTGTAGGAGCTTCAAATAAACACCCAGTTCCAGAGAAGATACCAGTAAAAATTGGTTCATTTGAAGAAAATGATCAATTTGTTGTTTGTGATTCTAGTCCTGTAAACCTGTTAGGGAGAGATCTCTTGTGCAAGTTAAATTGCACTATTTACTGCACACTGGATGGTATTGAGTTTCAAATACATGATGAGGATGTAGAATTCAAAATGGCCTGACAAGAAGCAGCTGTAGGATTGTATCCAGTGAGGACAGTTAAAGAATTGCCTTCTGATTTCTAGGAACACAGAAGTATGGGATTTCACAGGAAAACATATCGGACTTGTTACATGTGTAGAACCTGTCAAAGTCACAGTGAAACTTAATGCTGTATATCGAGAACACAACCATATAATTTGACCCCAGAAACAATTGCAGGAATCACTTCTGTAAATAAAGACGTGCTGAAAAAAGGGACTTTAAGACAAATAGTTGGAAGCCCAAGCAACTCTCCGATCAAGAGTTGACAGAAACCCAATGGATTGTTCAGGATCTTAGAAAGATTAATAGCATTGTTGTTCCATGTTGTCCAGTAGTACCAGATCCAGCCACCATAGTTTTTCAGATTCCTTGTCCTACAGAGTGGTTCTCCACTGTGGAATTGAGCCAGTCTTTCTTCTCTGTTCCATTGCATAAGGACAGTCAGTTCCTGTTTTTGTTTGCATTCTGACAGAGGGTTTTGGGATGGTGCCGAGTTCCACAGGGTATACAGAGAACCCATCCACTTTCAACCAAATCTTGAAAAAGAATTTGAAATCACTGCAGATGTCTTACAGCTCAGTATTAGTGTAATATATTCATGACCTACTTGTGGCATCAGACACACGAGAAGCTTGCAAACAGGATACAATTGCACTTTTAAATCACCTGGCTGAGAATGGACACAAAGTTTCTCCAGGTTAACTGCAATACTGTCAAAAAGAAGTCCAATACTTGGGACATATCATTGGAAAAGGAGCGAGGAAGGTGTCGCCTGAGAGAATTGAGGCAATGCTGCAGATGAATCCACCCAAAACACAGAAACAAATCAGAATGTTTTTGGGAATGGTTGGCTACTGTAAACAGTGGATATCGAACATTTCCCTAGTGGCTGAGCCTTCACTGAGGCTGACACACAAAGATGTGAATGATCCACTTCCATGGGACAACAAGTGCTTAAAAGCTTTTCTAGAGCTGAGAGAAAGTCTCTGTCATACCCCGGCACTAGGAATGCCTGATTACAGTCAGATGTTCACATTGTTTTGCAGTGAGAGGGAGGGTTGCACTCTCTCAGTGATTACACAAATGCATGGAGATTCACGAAGGCCTGTGCCTTATTTTTTGACTTCCCTTGACCCTGTAGCAGCAGGACTGCCTGACTGCCTTAAACAGATTGCAGCAGTTGGAGTTAGTCTGAAGAGATGTGAGAGTATAGTGATGAGACATTCCTTTAACTGTTATGTTCCCTCACTATGTATAAATTGTGCTTATCAGAACAAAAACCCAGTACATGACCAACAGTAGGCTTACCAAGTGCGAACAGCAGATACTTGCCAATGAGAATGTCACATTATAGCGTTGCCAGATTCTAAACCCCTCAACACTATCACCCATAAATGAGGATTTCAATGATGATGATCAACATGATTGTCTAGATGTCACGGACTTATGCATCAAGCCAAGGCCAGACATAAAGATGAACCGTTGATTGAGCCTGATTATGTAATTATTGTCGATGCGTCATGTTTGAGAAACAATGAGGGTACCCTGAGAACAGCTTATGATGTCTGTGCAATTCAGGAAGTTGTAGAAGCTTCATGGCTTCGAGGTATTACGAACATGTTGCAGAACTGATTGCCTTACAAGAGCTTGCAGCCTAACAGCCCAATTGAGAGTGACTATATTTACAGATAGTCAATATGGCTTTGGTGGTGTCCATGATTTTGGACAGTCATGGTCACAAAGAGGTTCATGACCTCTTCTGGAACCCCAATTAGGAATGGGGAACATGTACGAAACCTACTCGAAGCACTGCAGTTACCAACAGAAGTTGCAGTGGTTAAATGAGCAGCTCACAGGAGTGGCAATGGATATGTCACAGTTGGAAACAGATTTGCTGTTGAAGTTGCACAATATTGTACGCTTGTGGCTTGCACATTTAACGGGGCTTACACAAATGAATCTGAAGAAGATACTGCTTTTTAGGTCTCGCCAGAGCCAGCGCGCATGCGCTGCTCTGCGAGACATTTAGTAAGCAGGTTTTTAAAGTGCTGCTTTTGCCGGCCACCAGCTTGCGGTTACGCTCACAAGCGCGCGCGCCTCACAGCTGCCATCTGTTTTTCTCGCGCGCGACGTGCATTCATCTTCATTTTCCACTAGCATGCTTGCCGTTGCGCGCGCGCACCCCTGCTTTCACTTTTGCCTTCGCACCACTCGCGTCCTTTTTTTTTTTTCTTCTTCTTGCGTGCTTGTTCCATCTTGCTGCCTGCATATAACATGGCTGCCGATGTCAGCCCTGTGCAGGCTCCGGCTCCCTCGGCACTCGGTACCGTAACCCAGCTCCTCTGTCTCGCTCTACAGTCCGTGACTAAAAGACTTTAACCTTCGCTCTGCAGCACACGCCATCACGTGATCGGAGAGCCCCGCAAGCAATTGGTTGGCACAGCTCCCATTGACTTGCCTTGACCATCGAGCTTGCATGCAGTCTCAGAACCGAGTCGTGTTCGCTTCTTAATTCTGAGACGCTTGACGCTCTCTCGTGCATGTCACCATGGCTACCCGAGGCGGCGATGCGGACGACTCTTGCAGACCCTACCAGGTGGCAGTGCTTGGCGCCTCTGGTTTCACTGGTCATACATTCTCAGCGGCACTTGTGCAGCAGCTCATTGCTTTGTACCACCAGTGTCTGCTGGGAGATGTAGTTTCCTCCATGGTCTCTTACCTATTTGACTTGTGTTGCTTCCTTTACAAAATGGGTTTTGTAGTCCAGAATCGTTTTTTATGCTTATGTTGATTATCTTTGTGGTATGTTTATGGATGTCGCTTGCCAATTTTATATTCTTGTGGATTCATGTCCTTCCTCCAAATCAACGACCGGGGTAGATTTTACACAGTGAATTTACCGGCAAACAGAGGATTTGTACCAGGAGATCCCTGCATCATGCTTTCCTCTCTCTCTCTCTCTCTCTCTCTCTCTCTCTCTCGCTCTCTCTCTCTCTCTCTCTCTCTCTCTCTCTCATCTCTCTCATCTCTCTCAACTCTTTTACTCTCCCTTTCATCTCTTTTACTCTCCCTCTCTCATCTTTTACTCTCTCTCTCTCATCTCTTTTACTCTCTCTCTCTCATATCTCTTCTACTCTCTCTCATCTCTTTTACTCTCTCTCATCTCTTTTACTCTCTTTAATCTATCTTTCTTCCCTCACAGCCCCCGCCCTCCTCCCTCGCTCTCTGGGACAAAGAGACACTGAAACCTATTGTTTTCACATGTTGAAGCTGCAGTAATACGTGGTTACGTGTTGCATTTGCACGCCATCCCTTTGTGTTTTTGCCGTGGGTAGAATTCCCCAGCCCCTCTTCTTGGCGTGTCATCCCAGCCACACCCCCTCTCCTCACTCCCACCTGGGCCTTCACACATCACTATTTGCTGAATCACTCGGATGCTGTAATGTTCTACAGCACAATTCTGTTAGCGTTATCTTTCCTCCAGACGGCTTGACCGTAAACATCCCACACATATCCTGTCTGTAGCCAGCAGGTGTATAACATCTGCATTTGGTGGACTATCATTGGACTAAGCATTGGCATTGCCAATAGGTCTCACTTTTGGGACCTTATAAGTATTTAGTTATGCAGCACAATATCGTTGGTGCAACAACATCAACTGTTGCATGGTTAAACACTTATAAGGTACAAGGTTTAGCCATGCAACAGCTGATGTTGTTGGACCACGGATATTGTGCTGCAAAACTAAATACTTATAAGGTCCCAAAAGCGAGACCTATTGGCTATGCCAATGCTTGTTCTCTGTTGTTGTCAGTAGCTGATACATGGGAAGAACTCAAGGAATTACAGGAAAATGTTTCAGACGCAGAACAGCAAGGTTAGATCAGAGCAGCATGTGAGAAAAAAGCATGTGACAATTGGATGTCAGCAGATGGAACAGCAGTGTTGCCTGGCAGTTTGTTATTTCCCATGACAGGACATTTCAATGGCTCAACACGTTTAGGGAGAGATCCCATGGTAAGGTTGTTCAAACGGAATTGGTTTAGTCCTAGATTTAGAAGGAATGCAGAGGAATTGTACGATTGATGTGTGACAATTCAACAAATGAATGTGGTAAAAGAACACCAGCAACATTAAGTCATGTAGGGGGATCAGGTAGTCCCTTCAACAGGTTGTAAATGGACTTTATCGAGATGCCTGTTTGTAACGGGTTGAGATACATCCTAGTCATAGTGTGCATTTTCTCTCGATGGGTGCAAGCCTAAACAACATGGAGAAATGACAGTCTCACTGTAGGTAAACTACTGTTACGGGAGAAGATACCTAGGTCTAGCTTAACAGTTTCTCTGGATTCAGACATTGGGACTCATTTTAATAATGAGATCCTAAGAATAATTTGTGCAGCATTACAGATTGAGCAGAGATTACACTGTAGTTATTGACCAGAGGCTTCAGGAATTGTCGAATAGCTGAACGGCACCATAAAGTCCCGATTGGCAAAGGTTTGTGCTTCTACATCACTGAAATGGCCAGATGCTTTACCTTTGGTGTTGATGAATTTCTGAAGTATTCCTGATAGGAAGACAGATTTATCTCCATACGAAATATTGATGGGGTGTACAATGAGATTGCCTGCTGTACTTGCAAATGTACTTTTGAACATCACAGATGACATGATACTCGATGACTGAAAAGGGTTGCCTGATGTGGTGAATTCTGTCTCTCACCAGATTGAAGCTGCTACTTTAAATTGTTTCAAGAGCCGTGCCATAACCTCAGTCCCGGCGACTGGGTGTTAGTCAAGAAGCACATTCGGAAGTCTTGTCTGGAACTGAAATGGAAAGGGCCCTACCACGTGATCCTCATCACGAACACTGCTGTTAAGTGTGTCAGAGTACCAAACTGGGTGCATGTGTCGCACACTTGAAGAGTAAGAAATCCATATGAGGAAATAGTATTCTATAAGCCAGAACCAAGAGCACTCGTGACAGAACCGTCCCAAGCTGGACAATTGCAAGGGGCAATACCGTAAGAGACACAACAGCAAGGAGGAGAGAGGGGTGAAGAACAATAAACAGTTGCACCAATTCAGGTCCCCGTGATTTCACAAAGTGGCATTGAAGTTTCTGGTGAGGGAGAAGAAGAGAAAACAAGATCTCAACCTGAGAAAACAGTTGAAACAGCAGCAGATCAACAAAAAGATCCGAGTGAAGGAACAAGTACTGGAACGAGAAGAGCCACCCGTAATGCTGAATGGCCAAAAAACTATGGTGAAAAGAAATTAAGATCGAGTATGTCAGTTGATCACATACCTCAAACAATTGCAGAAGAGACAGAGTAAAGAAGTATATGTGGCACAGAAGAGATCAGCAAACCCCAAGAAGATCGAAAAGAGCATGATTGCCTTTTCGAAGGCATTCTGCCCCGAAATGGAATTACTACATGAACTAAGTGTTAAACACACCAATATCGGATTTGATTGACCTGAGATTAGAACTGTATGAGCCCCCATCAACATCACTCTGGAAAACAATTTGGGACAAAACTGATTGAAAAAGATTTCTGAAAAGAAAAGTTTGAGAGATATTATTTAGTGAAAGATTTGTAAAAGACTGAAATTAAAAAAAAATTTAAGAAGATTTCCCTAGGTCCAAGGCTGCTGAAGAAGAGTAGGGATAACATTTAGAAGAAGACGGAATAGGGTTATGGATGACTATATGAAGATTCTTGCAAAATAAAAAGCTGAAAGAACAAATTGCTTAGAGAAAAGAGATTGTTTAAAAAAACTAACTGCGAAAAAGAAACTGCTTGAAATTATCTGAACTTAACTGCTTAATTACTGCTGCTATATTTGTGCTTACAGACAACCATGTTTTGCCTAAATAGAAATAGATGCAAGATCATTATGGGTTTTAGTAACAGCATTAGTGATCATAACAGTATTAATAGGCTACTATTTCAAACCAGATAAGGATATTAGGTCAACACTTGCTTCTATGACAGACACACACACACAACAGATGAGACAAAATTAAAGGCATAATTTGGGAATTACAAACAAGAAGATTATTCTGCTAATGTTTATTCTAGATTAGTTCAAGAGTACACACAGGCACTTGACGCAAAGGAATGCTATGTCTGTGCCCATTTACCTTCATCAGCTGCAGAGAAGGTGATTTACCATCACATTCCTTTGTCATACGCAGTAACATGCAGTATTTTGCTTAGCTTAGTGTATAGGCGAGAGCATTTTGAATATTTTTATTCAAATTATGACCTGATTCTTTCACAAGTACAATAACAGAAGAGCATGAATTTACACCCACAGGCAAAAGACATGGACACAGCTTGGTATTATTATAGACCATCTATACCTATAGATAGTGCAAACACTTGCAAAAACAATTTGACCAGCTTAATGAGACTTTAAGAGAAAGTATTCATTATGACATTGGAGGGAAGAAGCACAAACATTTCACACAGTAAAGACATAGGAAGATGTTTTGAAAAACGTTTGGAAGAAAGAAGAAGATGAATTTAAAAAGAAAATGGTCTATCCTAAATTGAAATTAGACAGAAGACAAAAGGGGAAAATATTTGTTTATAAAAGAAGATCCCAAAGTACAAATAGACGTGGGAGAATTAGTATTTATGAACACACATTTGAAATTATGGGAGGTACATGGCAAATCTTACAAGGAGAAGAAAAAAGTCATTCCTGGAGTTTATTTAGTTTGTGGGCCAGCTGATTGGGAGGATAATTGCTATTTAGCTTTGCTATTTCCGAAGATGTATCATGTATAAACTATAGATGGTTTTCAATCACACCATCACACAGACATACAGCGTAGGTGATCGGATATAACTAGTTGGGGACATATTTGGAGCAATCATACCACTAGTAGGACTAGTATTAAATTATGAGAAAATTCTAAACAGTTGTCGACAAGCTGACAACCAGTACTTCTGGAGCTTTATTAGTTGTAAACACAGAATTAATGGCTATTAGATCAATGGTTTTAAAAATCGCCTCGCATTAGACATTTTACTCGCAGAAAAAGGCAACAGCTACAAGATGCTGAAGTTTCAGCATTGCTGCACATGCATTCCCGATGAAAGTAAGAACGTTCTAGCATTTGCAAAGAACCGTTCTAATCTGAATTAGAACCATTTGAGACACCTGGTAGTTAAGAACATTTTGGAAAGGGAATCTCAACAATTTCCCAACATTTTCTGCTGCTGGAGGAGGCAACTGAAGGCTATATTTATGCCAGTACTGATAGTAGGGCTGTCTTGTGGATTGTTACCTGCCTTGTTATGTTGGCCTAGGCCTGGCTGCCATGCTGCTTTTCTTTGCGCACGTTACACTGAGCCGGGCCTCCCTCGCCCTTTGCTCGTGCCAAGTTCTTTTGCACTGTCTGCATTTTCTGTTGTTCACCTTTTTGGGCTCAGTCTGCACAAACATGTACAAGGTCGCATAACAATGTATTTTGGTTCTTCCTGATATGGCCAGTCTCGCGCACCCAGACATAACATTATGTGCAATTGCCATGAAGAATTTGGTATGCTTTTAATACTGTGGTTTACTAGCGCTTAAGACACTTGGAGAAATCCTTTTCAGTGAGAAGAGCTATGATGTCCTGCTGATGTAATTCTGCATCTAGAGACTGAGGTATGGGGGTTCGCTAGACAAAGCCCAGAGGTCTTCTATTATTATAATAAACTATCTTACTGCAAGGGGAGGGTGGTAATGTTATTTATACGTTTATCCACTGAGCTCTGAGATGCTTTCCCGTTTGTATTCTATGGAATTGTAACCATGCTGCTTATATTAGTCATATGCATTATGCTATTAGTACTGACACGTGTACTGTACATTAGAGCACGTAAGTTGGAATAAACATTTTAACCTATCCAGTGTCTCTTCCTACGCATCTTGTGGACAAGTACGAGTGAGTGGCGAAAGAGTGTTCTTGCGTCAGTGAGTCCTGAGATAAAGATACCGTGTTCTGGGTTGTCCAAACATTAGTACTTGGGTGCTAATGGGATGCTAAGCTAGTTGGGTTGGGGTTTTTGGGTGCTACGGTATATGGTGGCAAACCACTGTATTCCGGGGTCCCATTTTCCTGTGCATAGCTCTGTGTATGTGCAGAAACCTTATGACATGGCGCGACCACCGTGGGGCAGCTTATCTGCGAGACGCTTGAGTAGTACTTGTGCTTGTCCACAAACCCCTCGCGTACGCTTCCGGAGGCGTATGTGACGGTGATACCTCCTATATTGAATGTTTTATAGGTTCTTTCGAGCTTGAAGTTATTAAAAAAGGTTAGTTAACAGACCCATTTTTGTGCTCCCTGTTAGGTTGTCGAATATAATTGTATAGTCATGGCTGGTGTGGCGATAGCTGCACATAGTCGAGGAGCACTCCGAGACCACTTAGCTGTGTATGGAGTGCCCGATACTGGGGTCGAGTTGGTCTTTGTGGTTCAAGCCGATGCGGCTTATCACTTTGAAGTGTTTTACACTTGGATCACTTTTGAAGCGGTGGATGCAGGTGATAAGCTGTTTCATGAATATAAGCCCACCGCTGTTCCTGCTGCCTATCGACCCTATACCACTCTTGAAGTACCTCTCACGGCTTGGCAGCACCGTGTTTGGTTCAATGGCGCCCTACCACAACCAACTACCGCAGTTCGTTTAGGCCCCTTATCAATACAGGGGGCCACTTGGCCTGTATTGGCCGGGTATACCCCGCATCCAAATTATCTGGCATTACCGCTTGCGGAACTGCGCACTATGCATACCGAATTGGTGCGAGTGCATCGAGCCTTGGTGACATACGTTACAGGTAGCCTCCATGGAGCTGCTCCTGTAGTCGCAGGCCAACCAGCTATTGCAGCTGGAGTGACTATAAGTCCTGTCATGGTAAATTCTGTGATGGGCAAACGTCCACAAAATAAGGACGACTATCCTTACTGGCTTGCAGAAAAGTTCGATCAGATAGAAGCAGTGTTTCCACATACATCCCCAGTAGATAAACACCGCATCCTCACGATAAGTTTGCCAAAAGACATAATCCCCGATTTGACATCATGTGAAAACTGGGGTAAGGTATTCGCAGCAGTTTATTCAAAATGTTTTGGAACTCCTTCCATGACGGTTCTACCCTCTGTAATTAAAAAAGTACAGGATGAACATGGCCCTGAAGCGGCTGTGGAATTAGGGATGAGACTAGTGGGAGTGTTTGATGTAGTAGCTGAGCTGATCCTTGGAAATGTCAAGGGCGATGCTATGAACTTTCAAGTAGCGAATGCTTTGGCTTTGGTCCCAGAGTTGGACATGCCTCGCGAATTACCGAAAATAATAGCCCGGGCTTATAAAACAATTGGAAGAAATAGCCTAGGCAACAAGCCTTTTGTAAAAATGCAAACTCAATCGCAAACACAAGTTATACAAACAAAAAGTGCATCTGTGAAAGATGATAAACCAGTCTTCACTAAAAAGAGTTGGAGACAGAAAAAACAGGGTAAGCAACAAAAGAAGCCGGGGTCGAGAGGCGCTTCCCCAGTTTCGGTTTCTTCTGAACGTACTTATGATTTACGTGATAGGTCAAGGATTAAATCACCAGAAAGGTTTCAAAGCTCTGATGCGCGTTCTCCTCGTTCTTCACAGGCCCAGACGTCGTCACAGGCTGGTGGAGGAGGACGGCAAGATAGAGGAAGGGGCCGAGAGGCTCCCCAGGAGCGAGACCAACCTCGACAACAAGTCAGAGGTAAAGCAGAAGACTTTCATCTTCCTCGACCGCAATTTCAGAAGAAAAAGGTTGCCGCTGTCACAGCGAAATATGCCTCAGACCGTGAGAACGAGACTCCAGAATTGGACGTGGGCAGTGACCCTCCTAGACAGCGCCGCGGAAGTTACCATAGTGCGGGAGGCGCTACGTCCTCATATGGAGGCGACAGCAACTGAAACATTCGTTACTGTAGAGACAGCTGACACGAGAGTGGCACCCCCTGACAGACTATATAATATAGTCATACAAATTGAAGGTGACATACCGCGTGAAATAAAAGGGATTTTTTGGGAAAATCTAACCTCTTCATATGACATTTTGTTAGCAGAGGTGGATTGGCCACCCCCATTCGTTTTAGCTGCACATAAAGGAGAGGAGGTAATCCTTCCAAGCTTTTCAAGGCATGTCCCAAAAGACAAAGCTGAAGCACTTGCAGCTGAGTGGGCTGTGTACCTGGCACCAGCGTTATACCGCAACCATGTGGGATGGGATGAAGAGTCACCTCCCCATGCAATACCTTTGCGGTCACTACCGCAGCCACAACCCCAATATCCCATCAAACGGCAGGCAAAAGGCCCCGTCTCCGAAATTCTGACACAGTTGGAATATCAGGGAGTAATTGAACCATGCGTATCACCTATGAACAATCCCCTTTTCGTGGTTTCTAAACCCGATGGATCGTACCGCTTAGTTTTGGATTACCGACATTTAAACTCTCATTGTCGGAACTTTGCGGTGCAAAATACACACAGTTCTGCGCTTGTAGACAGTCTTGTTCGTAAAAAATACAAAACGACACTTGACCTTTCAAACGGTTTCTACACGCACAACCTAGCCCCGGAGAGTGGTCAATGGACCGCATTCACATCCGGTGGTAAATTATTCCAGTTCCGGCGATTACCCATGGGCTATAAAAATAGTCCGGGTATATTCGCCGCCCGTGTTGTTTCTTTGTTAAATGACATTGATCAAGACGCATGTTCGTACGTTGATGACATCTATCTGACAGACGACGAGTTATATCAGCATCTGTCCCGTGTGGACCGCATTATTCTTGAATTTGCGGAGCAGGGTTACAAATTTAACTTTGCTAAGTCACACATTGCTGAATTTACCGTTCTGTTCTTGGGCTATGAGCTCAATAACGAAGGTAAGGGCTTAGCCCCCATTTCTTGGAAAAATGTGCACATTTGTGCCCCCAAATACTCTGAAGAAACTTCAGTCTTTGCTGGGGTTCCTGAATTTCGGGCGTACTTATATTCCCGAATATGCCCAGCGTATCAAGCCTTTGTATGCTTTGATACAACCTACTTATTCAAGGTCTTGCTGGCTGCCTGAGCATACCTCAATTCTGCAGTCTTTGCAGACAGACCTTTTGGAGTCTAAATATCTTTTGACTCGTGATAACCACACAAACCTGGTGATTAGAATAATTCCGGGGCGGTGGGATTCACCTATTTAACCTTTAATGAAGGTGATACAGTACCTATCGCATACAAGTCACATCTGTACACTTCCGCTGAATTGCGCTTTACATCTGTTGAAAAAGTTCTGACTGCAGTGCAAATGGCGATTCTAAAAGAACGCGCACTGGCACAGGGTAAGCGGATTCTGGTGGTAACACCCTGTCCTGCCCTAGAGGCAGTAACAAAGGCAAGTGTACCGAACTCAAAAGCAATGCATCCCCGTTGGATACAATGGGCTACATCCTTGACGTCATCAGACGTCACCTTTATTTTCGATTCTTCTCTTCAGACTCAGGAGTATTTACAGTATGAATTCGTTCATCCTCCTCCTTTGTTTTTACTGCCGCTTGAGGATTACAAATGTGTGATCTACACCGATGGTTCGGCGCAACCGGCCACTGGGTCCAAGCACGCTTATTCTGCTGCATGTGCTATTGTTGCGGGATCCTTTGTGGATGGCAAGTTCAAATCCACTGTAGTGCATACTCGCACACTTGGAGATAGTACCGCACAATTGGCCGAGCTGCATGCATTGCTACTTGCGCTTGAGTTTGCTTCTCAGGATGAGACCACTCTAATTGTATGTGATTCTTTTTACTGTGTACAATCTTACAATGACAATCTGTTTTTCTGGTCGAAAAACGACTACAAGGACGCAAAAGGGAGCACAATTAAGCATAAAATGCTTTGGGTTCGAGTGGCAGAATTGCAACAACGTCTGCCCCTCACACAGGTGGTTCACACCTTAGGCCATCAGCGGGTGGGCGCACACGCTATTGGTAACAATCTGGCAGATGAAGCTGCCCGTTCAGCAGTAGTCACGTGTTCAGTAGCAGCGGTTACCAGGTCCATGTCTAAAATAGACCCTGTTATTTTAGCAGCTATTGCTGCAACCAAGGAAGGTAATAATTACCCTACAGGTTTCCCTTCCAAGTATTCTTACGCATTAAGTCACGATCAGGTTCCTTATGTAACTATACCTGACGTTGGAGATCGGCTGATCCCCAACGCGGACCGCAGGAGTGCCTTGATATCAGCTGCACACGAAGGCATGGCTTCTGCTCATGCAGGTGTATCAGCTACGGTTTCCATCTTGCAGCAGCGTTATTGGTGGCGTGGATTGTATAAAGACACCCGTGCTTTTGTGCTTTCTTGCGACGTTTGTCAACAGATTAAGCCTTCCACGGTAACACGTCCACCACAAACACCGCTCTGCATTGCTAACAGACCCTTTGGGTGTGTTTACTTGGATCACTGCGGTCCATTCTCATCAGACACTGCTTATAAATACATCTTAGTGGCAGTGGACTCGTGCACACGGTTTCTCTGGGTCTGGCCACAACGGAGTGCTGACGCCCGAAATGTAATCAGGGATTTGCGTGTCTTTGTGGGAATTTTCGCATGCGGCACCTTCCATTCGGACCAAGGTCCAGCGTTTGCCTCTAGGGCTTACAAGGATGCAATGGCTTCGCTTGGGGTGCGGGTGAAATTTTCGTCTCCGTATAGGCCTGAGGGCAACTCTATCGTTGAACGAATGAACCGTGACTTAAAGCAATCCTTAACAGCTAGGGTTTTAGGTACTGGCAGGAACTGGCTGGCCCATTTGTATACCGTTCAGCGTGCACTTAATAATCTCCCTAGAAGACCTCTGGGTGGGCGGACCCCATACGAAATGCTCTTTGGCATAAGAATGTTTGTGCCTGACCTTGAGGGTCCAGACATCGCGGCGCAATCCGCCAAGTTTGATGTAGATAACCATTCTGCTATGTTACAGGACTTACAAGAAGCCCGAGACAAACTTGCAACTACACATTTACCTTCAGCCACAGATCCTGCGTTGCAGATTCCGGTAGCCGGCTGGCTTCCGAAAATTGGAGAACTGGTTCGAGAGAAGGTTGAAAACAAAAAGGAATTTGGCCCCTCTTTTCGTGCACCGGTTCCAGTTCTTGGCCTGAAGGGAACACGTACAGTCATTTTACCACCGCTTCCTGGTCGCAAAGAGAACAGATACATCTCAGTTGAAAATGTCAAGCTACAGCGCCTGGCCGATCCTGAATAGTGTCACACCAGCGGTCTCTTGTCCTGCCATTTATCGGACATATGTTCATAGTCCATCTGCACGAACGATCGCTGATGCTGTAATTGAGATGGTTGATTTGCCTGAAACTACGATTGATCCCCAACTCTCCACCAATATCGACGAGGACGAGTATACTTATCCTGCATCTGAATCGGTGGCACATCAACCAACAACGCCACTAAGCCCGACTCGTTATTCCTTTGATTCGGATTCCACATCTTCAAAAGTTCCATCCAAGTTCAGTATTTTTATATCCTGGTTTAGAGACAATTTTTTAATTCCCCCCTGGACATACATCTGGTTGGTACTTTTCTTGATATTTCTGTTCATGTCCATTGGCTTTGTCACAGTGTTTTTTCTACTAATCAATGGTCACTATTTACCTGAACGCTCTGCTGTAGACTATGTTTCTGGAACTTTGGCTCCTCATTCCTCGTCTCACATCATGAAGCGTGACCACACATTTGTGAACATTTCAGCTTTCCCAGTTGCTGATGGCATCGTATGGGATGCAGTGAACTATCAAATCCATGGTCCGACGGAAATTATTAATGTACCTAATGTCCTTCGTGTTTCAATGGGTGATGTAGTACAAAATAATATTCATTCTGATGATTGGGATGTGCATGCCGTTGAAGCATTGTTTGCCGATTTAAAATATTATGCATCTTTTAATGCTGAAGATTTATATATGAATTCTGCTAATTATGCCGATTTGTATTGTTACCAACATTGGGGTAATCATTTTCTCCATAAGCCCAGTGCCCTGCGTAGTTCTGTTAACTATACCCAATGGGAACATTGTCCAAACCCCTTGCCAGGTAGCTCTCAAACTCTTCGAAATAAGTTTAATTATTTTACTGATTTTAATCGGTCGAACCCTGCATCCTATTATTTTAGACTTAATAACACATCAACTCAGAAAATTATGTTGACACACACCAAATTGCTTTATTCAGGTTCCTTTCTGAGTGCCCTAGCTGTGGGTGGTTATGAGTACTGGGATAATACAGTGGATTTAAAATCTATTTGGGGCTCCAAGCCATGGCAGGTACAGGGAACCGAGGCATTACACCGTGCTTGCCTCATCCCCACACAAATTATGTTCCTCAATGTCTCCATCTATCAGACTACATGTTGGGGCTTAGCAACCACTAAACAATTGAATACTCCATCAATACCATCCCTGTCAAGTTTTCCCAATGAAAGCTCACGATTTAATATGTCCCTCGTGTCCCTGCAGGCTCTGTTACAGAATAATTCGTTTAATGTTTCTGAGCTAGTGCAGTCACCCTGGTTGGTATGGCCTACATCATCTAATGCATGTCAAATGCGTTTTCACGATTCTGGTGCTAGCTACACACAGAATAGGCCTGATCCGAGGTTTACTGATGCCCGTACTGTCACTACATACTCTGTTGGTAAATTATGCAAACAATGGCTGCAACATTCGTCCCTTGATTCTGTTAAACAACATTTGTCCCTCCTTACAGGCAATATTGATCTGTCCGACTTTGTTTTGGGACCTCGTGGTCCCCGACCTAAGAGATTCATTTATGAAACGTATAATGAACTCTGGAAGCTATCACAAATGGAAGCTGCTTCCCGTCTTCGGGAAATAGATCAAGCAAATATGGAAAAGGTGCTTGCTGTTGTTGACAATAGTATTAATACCCTGTCTTCTCGCATTTACACTTTAGAGAATATTGTGTCCTCTGTTGTTGATATTGTACAAGATGATGTTTCTGTGTTATATCATGGTCAGAATCAATTGCGCTCAGTTATGCAGTTTGCATGGACTTTACAAACACTTAAGTTAGGTAAAGTGCCTTGGCATTTCTTGAACACCTCTGCCTTATTTCTACCTTTTAACTTAACTGATAAACAGCAATTTATGTCCATGAAGGATGCAACTTACACACTATTACATATCGAAAAGGTGGATCCTTTGCCGTTCTCTGTTGCAGAACTCGATTCTGCTGTATGGCTAGTTCATGGGGTTATCGTTTTACCTTTTTCCTTGTTTGAATTTGACTCGTGCATGAAACATTATCCTGTGGGCCGTTACCGGCCATTGGGCAGTGCTTTCCTGCATGAACTCTGGTCCTTGCCTTTCATGTATAAATGCCTTCGGGACGGCAAGGAAGTCTTTCTCACGGGGAGTACTGCGACTCGACTATAGGTCATTCGCTTATTTGTAAACACATTAAATTGCATGGCTCATGTAGCGTTTCCTCTCCTAATCTTGCTTGTGTGCTGAAAGGTATTCCTGCTCCTGTTATTTCACCTACTTTCACTCTCCTATCCAATGGTAGTTATTTACTTTTAAATAACGAAAACTGTTGTGGCCTGCAGGCTGGCATTCCTTACATTGTAACAGTTTCGCACCGGGTTGTCTGCTGCAAAAATGTGCTTTTTCCTCCCCCTCATGGCAAGGTTGATATCTCTATTTGGCCTTCCATCCCTACCATGGAAGCAGATTTCAATAGACTGAGCAGAATAAAGGCACTATTATTAAACGAGGAAGTTATGCTCACGTCCGCCCGGGAGACATTCATTCTCCAGGTGGCGAGTACCCACAGTGAAATACAGGCCCTTTTGAACACTAATCTCCCCCAACATTTTGGGGAGTTAATACATCGTATTTTTAACGCATCTAACACTGAAGGCCTAGTGCACTTTTTTAAGGTCGTGGGGTCGGGCTTGGTGTCCTCCTTCCAAACTATTTTTGGTGTCATCCCGGCTTTCATACATTCTATATTTTCCAGTGTCTTTGGCGGTTTCCCATTGATCCTCGCTTTAGCGGCTGGTGTCTTGCTCTTAATTTGCTTTCTGCGCAATGGCTGCTCCCCGATGGGACCTGCTCGATCCAGAACGCCTCCAGCTGCTCCGTGAGCGCCTTTTGGCCGGTTTTGGCGTCTTGCCATTGGCGACACTGAGTGTGTCATATACTCTTTCATTTCGCTTTGCGTATTTC
Organism: Calotriton arnoldi; assembly: GCA_963921515.1. Taxonomy (NCBI): domain Eukaryota; kingdom Metazoa; phylum Chordata; class Amphibia; order Caudata; family Salamandridae; genus Calotriton; species Calotriton arnoldi. The sequence continues at coordinate 2,732,953 of CAWUFW010001260.1, read as the reverse complement.
ACTTGCGTGCAACCTGTGATGACTTGTGTCCGCTGTCCTTTCACCTGGACTCTGGATTATTGCCTCTCCAATTCGTCATTGTCTGTTCCGGATTTTGTTCAGTTGATGGGTCCCTTAGAGGCCCATGAGCAGGACTGTTCCGTCGCTGGCTGTATGGCGCGTGCGGCTGCACTGGGGATTTTGGCGCAATGGGATATCTGGGCGGCTGCCCAGGATCTCCTACAACGAAGCTGTTTCAATTATCACGCAAGCTGTCCCGCATTGCTTCTGGATGCTCCCTTTGTTGAGGAGCATTCCTGCTCTTTGATCTCATGGATTGGATGGCATCTATGTTTTTTGACGATTCCAATGATGAACTCTTGGAGGGTATGGCTTTTTTCTGCACCTACACTTTCTTGGATTGACCTGCCCTTCGCCGTTTGGGCGCTCCCTGTGCTCCAACGGCTTTGTTTTTCCTCTAATGGGCCTCTGTCCTGGCCGCCGGACTGTCCAGGGGAGGGTGTCTTGTGGATTGTTACCTGCCTTGTTATGTTGGCCTAGGCCTGGCTGCCATGCTGCTTTTCTTTGCGCACGTTACACTGAGCCGGGCCTCCCTCGCCCTTTGCTCGTGCCAAGTTCTTTTGCACTGTCTGCATTTTCTGTTGTTCACCTTTTTGGGCTCAGTCTGCACAAACATGTACAAGGTCGCATAACAATGTATTTTGGTTCTTCCTGATATGGCCAGTCTCGCGCACCCAGACATAACATTATGTGCAATTGCCATGAAGAATTTGGTATGCTTTTAATACTGTGGTTTACTAGCGCTTAAGACACTTGGAGAAATCCTTTTCAGTGAGAAGAGCTATGATGTCCTGCTGATGTAATTCTGCATCTAGAGACTGAGGTATGGGGGTTCGCTAGACAAAGCCCAGAGGTCTTCTATTATTATAATAAACTATCTTACTGCAAGGGGAGGGTGGTAATGTTATTTATACGTTTATCCACTGAGCTCTGAGATGCTTTCCCCGTTTGTATTCTATGGAATTGTAACCATGCTGCTTATATTAGTCATATGCATTATGCTATTAGTACTGACACGTGTACTGTACATTAGAGCACGTAAGTTGGAATAAACATTTTAACCTATCCAGTGTCTCTTCCTACGCATCTTGTGGACAAGTACGAGTGAGTGGCGAAAGAGTGTTCTTGCGTCAGTGAGTCCTGAGATAAAGATACCGTGTTCTGGGTTGTCCAAACATTAGTACTTGGGTGCTAATGGGATGCTAAGCTAGTTGGGTTGGGGTTTTTGGGTGCTACGGTATATGGTGGCAAACCACTGTATTCCGGGGTCCCATTTTCCTGTGCATAGCTCTGTGTATGTGCAGAAACCTTATGACAGGGCGTTGCTTATCACATTAACAGAAGAAAGAGTAGAGAAATAAGCAAGGAAATTGAAAGGGAAATAGAATTAAATGATCACATCAATTGAGAATACAAGAAAGAAAAACAAAATGAGAGTTTGAAAAGAAAGAGAAAAGACTCAACTGATGATGAGAGTGAACTCCAAAGTTTCATTTGTGAAGAAATTGTGATTGTTAGATAAACATCAGAGGGGGATTTGAGGGAGAATTTTGATAAGACGAAAAATAATATAGGTTATTAATGGAGTATTAATGTGCAAGCTTTAATAAAAATAAAAATGTGTTTAAAATGTGATAAATTGCACAAGACCATCATATTTACATGTACTAGGCCTCAATTGGCTAGAGTAAAACTGCCTGAAAATTTGGTTTGCTTAGAATGCTTAAACACACATAAAATGTTTATTTCTTGACCAGGAGCTGACACGACTAAAGAAATATAACTACATTTTTAACTCTCATCATGGAAATGGTTTTCAAAATAAGGAAAGGTTACATAAAAGTTTCATATATTTCTGCAGAATGTTTCTAATTCTACATAGTTCACTGTTAGAAAATAATTAGAATGTAGCCTTTTAATGGGGAAATAAAGAATTCATACATGAAGAATCAGCATTTAAACTTGATCTTAACCCTTTCAGCTAACTTATATTTTCCTTTTCAGTACATGTTTGCTGCTAAATGTTTTTCATACAAAGATGGTCCAACGTCTACATATAACATTGATTAAATTCTTGATATTTTAGAAGGTTATTAGTGTAGTCAAATCTATGGGAAAGCGAATCTGAATGGGAAATTGATAAACACACTAAGTTATAACCAGAACAACGTAGTTGCAAACTTAACATTGCTGTCTGAGGACTAATGTATTCTTGGTGAGAAGACAAGGAGCGATCCTGTTCCCATGAGAGCATCGGAACCTGATTGGTTGATGGAAGAAATGAATGCTGCAGAAGCTTCATGAAATGTGTTGTTTATATTAGTGCGTGTTCCTAGAGTAGGTTACCACTTCATCTTTTTGTCCACTATCCAAACCCATTTACCCAGACCTTACACAGTGAGACTCTACTGAGTTTATTGAACCTCTCTTTATAGGAAGTTCTGCTTTATTTTTGATCCTTTGAGCTGATTTAATTCTGAAGCTTTATGCTTTCTCTCCCTCAAACTAGAGCTCTTTATGGGCTCTGAATGACTCCCTTGCTCTCATATTCTTACAATAGGGGTTTCTTTCTTTTATGGAATGCACTTAATGCATTTTAATCAATTTACTGATCATTGATTGATTACTGATTTTCTAATACGATTCTAATGAGTAAAATTTTATGAATATATTTTGTGACTTAATAAAGATGATCCACTAAAAGATTTGGATTAATAAAACCCTTTAACTCATGCCAAACACTATTTATTGACTGAAAATAGATTAATGATTGTGATGGTAGCTCATGTTTGAAGAGTTACAAAAAGAATACCAACTAGCGGAGTCGGGGAGATTTAGTTATTTCCAGTTAAGACACGCCCTAAGGTGCCACCTATCAGAAGGGGATATACTGCCTGAATACTCCCCACTGGAGGACAGACTATTGCTTGACCCGATAACAGATAAAGCAGTGTCCCTCACCTACCGCAAAATAATGAATAATTCCCCTGACCCCCAAGTCCCCTTGAGGAAAGCATGGGAATCAGACCCCGGACTCCTGGAAGATGAGGACTGGATGGAAGCCATTCAGAGCCCACGAGAGATTGCCTTTAGGTCAAGGTTCAGGTTGGTCCAGCTCCGGATCCTGCACAGGTCATACGCCCCCAGAACAAATCGAATCATGACAGAGGTGGAGGGGCAACAGGTTCCGATGGAAGCAAGGTGGCATCTCCTGGGGGTGACGGGGTAAATCAACTGGTCCACACACACTAAAACATGGCTAATGCTGGCTGCAGGCGTGGCTAAAAGGAATATAGCAAGAAAATGGGAAAGCGCTGATCTCCCTAGAATCAGGGACTGGGGGAATGACCTAGATTGGTGCCAACAGGCAGAGAAAATGGTATATCAAAGTAGCGCATGCCCAGCAAAATAGGAAAAGATTTGGTCCTCGTGGGAGACATACAGAAATTGAAACATGGGGAAGTAAAAAAGGGAGGATCACAAAAACAAGAGGGACCAGGAAACGAGATGCTGTAATGTACGATTGTATGTGATGTGTAATTTTCATTGCTTCATAATCGACCAACGTCACCCTGTGTCTATAAAATTGTAAAGGTGTACCAATGACTGTTTAATAAAAAAAAATTTTTTTTAAAAATGATTGTGATGGTTATCTGATGCATTGTTTTCCTCTTCTCTAAAACAACGGCAAAGATTCATACGGCCCGGATGATGGTAAACCAAAAATGTGTAATTTAAAAATGAATTCTCGCTCCAGCAGACGGCATCTGCGTCAAAGTCAGCCATGCCAATAATCAGGCGAAAATAGAGAAAATGGAGTCTCTGACTGCTCAAGAAGGAGTCTGGCCTTAGGGACTTTACTACAGTCTCTGCGCTGAGAACAGTATTCCATACTTCATAAAAGCAGACAGGACAATGCTAATTAGCTTGTATGGGCTTTAGACAAGTTACTTTTCCTGCATATTTATCAAAAATCCAACTTCACCATTCAATTAGATTTTCAATAATTATTAAAAACAGTGGTTGAATAATTTCTGTAGCCTATCCCAAATCCAGTATACAGACTTAACATAATACTTTAGCTTTTTCTCCTCAGAGCAAGCTACAGCCCTAACACTGAAAATAGCCTTTGTGGGCTAGTCACTGTAGGAACATGCAAACATTCAATTCTGACATGTTCAACTTGTATATGCTAGGTTCCCTATACACAGAGCCTACTTAGGGGTGACTTAGTCAATATTTAAAAGTAGGGTTTCCCTCCTGTCAAAAGGCATATTTTGACAGGTTTGCCTGCAGACTTAAAATCTACACATGGAGGCATGAAGCCATTTTTCCTTATCAGTCTACTGAATGGCACAACAGGTGCTGCAGTCCAAATGTGGCATTTAACTTTCTACGTAATTGGTGTATTTCCTTACACCATATACTGTAGTCTTACTGGAACGTTAAATATGCCAAATGGGAACTAGCCAATTTTACCATGTTTTAGGGGTCAAAGCACCATGCACTGGGGACTGGACAGCAGTGCCCAGTGCGCAGAGTTACAAAAACAACAACATCAATTGACAAAAATGGGGGTGGCCTCGCAGAAAGAGACACTTTCTCACTGTAATTGCTTTAAAAAATTCAACAGCTTTGAAAGTGCAATGCTGGTAAAATGTAAAGAATAAATAGGTGAGAAAAAGGGCCATTTTATCAGCCATGCGCAGCAGCAAGGAAACATTCCTAATGCTGCAAAGGGCTGGTAGTGGCTTTGCCTAACGACTACTGCACTGTTATTCACTATCACACGAAATTCACCCCTCTAAAGGTCAGGGCTTCCAGCAGTGGGCAACTGACAGAGTATGCCTGCCAAGCAGTAGCTCTTGACCGACTGTTTCTCATGGTTAAGGTCAACCCTGAACAGTGGATGACCTCACTTTAAGGGAGCCAATAATGTTCCCTTTGTACATGGCTTTAGCTGATTACCAAAGGATTACTTGCAGTTGGAAGTCCTGCCTCCCATTTCGAGGGCAATCAGGCTACAAACCTTGGGGGTCATTACAATGACGGGCGGATCGCCACCGCCCGTATGGCGGTGGCGATCTGCCTGCCATTTCCCACCGCCCGCATGCCATTTCCTCCCCGCCATATTACGATGGCGGGGGGAGCCCGGCGGACGGTCTTTCCGTCCGCAGGGGACCGGGCGGTAAAGGACCCTAATATGGTGGCGGTGTCTGCAAGACACCGCCATCCATATTAGGATGTTGGCGGAAGCAGCCTTTCCATGGCGGTGTTGCCGCCATGGAAAGGCGTGTGGTCTTTGCTTCTGGGGGCCCGTTGTGAGCCCCCAGGATTTGGGAGGGTGGGGGGGTGCACATGGGGGGTACCTATGGTACCCCCCTACATTTGAATGCACAAGGTGGCAAGCACCGCGCTGTGCCTGTCATGTTGTGCATTCAAATGCACAACATGCATTTTTCGCATTGCGGCGGGTGCTGGTGACAGCACCGCGCGCCGCAATGCGAACAATACGGGATGCCACCGTGGCGGTGGCATCCTAATACCCATGGCGGGACCGCCGCACCCCTTGCGGACGGTCCCGCATTCCGTTGCAGTGGCGGGCGGACTTTGTCCGCCCGCCATCGTAATGTGCCCCCTTGTTTGGCGTGTGGCTATGCTCATGCACTAAATGAACCTGCTACAGCTAGAATGATCATAGATTTTACCTCAGGCAAAGCCTGGAGAAATTTAAATTTTGGCAATCCTTGGAGTCAAGCATATAATTCAGTTGGATTGTCATCACTTAGAAATAGATCTTAGCAATTTATAAGTGGCACTTTAATGGCAATTTGATTTACAAAATAAAAATTATTTGATTAGTATGCAGGTTTCTTTGTTTTAAAGTGGATCATTCGCTGAATGAATGTATTAGTTCTCTATCTTTTGCAAATGCTGGTGCTTCTGCCCACAACTTTCTTAGGGGTGGCTTTAAACAAGACCATTTGTTTTCCAAAAACAAAAAAAATCAGTAAACCTACATAAACATTTAAACCTATATAAACATACATAAACAGGGCCAAATGCTTTCATTCGGCCCACTTCATACATAAGTCTGTTGTAGTGTCATCCATATTTTGCTGCTACCCATCACAGCACACACGGCCAAGCCATGGATCAGTCAACTTCAGCTATTGGTTATTTTCTATCAGTGATGACATTCAGCATAATGTTGTCATCCACACAGAAAATAGCACACTTAAATTTCAGGGCTCGCGGAACAAACTTTGGGGCATATTAGCAAGACCCACGTTAAAATTATCGCCGTTTTAGCGGCAGGAAACTGCCGCTAAAATGGCGATAATGGGCTTGCTAATATGCGTTATGGAATTCCAATTGAAGCCCAGGTTATATGTCCTGCACATCTAACCTGGGCTTCTATTGAATTCTATAACGCATATTAGCAAGCCCATTATCGCCGTTTTAGCGGCAGTTTCCTGCCGCTAAAACGGCGATAATTTTAACGTGGGTCTTGCTAATATGCCCCTTTGCTTTTTATTATCTTCTATCTCACCACCTTATGCACAGCTGACAGCAAATTTCAGCAGTTAGGTTTTTTATAATTTTTATTTCTCACTTCAGATGAAGATTCGGGAAATGTTTTTGCATAGCTGTTACTTCTTCTACTGTCTTGACTGCCAGCCTGCCCTATATATTATCAGGCAGTAACACATAGCACGCTGGTCTTTTTGTAATCTAATTCCCCAATTATAAGTGTGGTCTATATATTTCTTAGTACCGTTGACCTGAATTTGACTGGGTAACAGTCACCCCATGACCTGGAAACAATTATCATTTTGCATAGCATAGGACGTGTTGAATTTGCTGCAGTTGTCATGTTGCCTTTCAAATATAGATTCCGGGTTGAAATTCAATTGAATTGCATGGCCATGAGGAATACATTGCAGGATCGTTGAAGCTGCATTTTGACTGGATTAATTAGGCTGAGTCCGACCAAACCAGACTCATAATAGCTGTGTTGCAATTGCTGGTGTAACATTAAAATCTTGTGCTGTTACCATGACCTGTGCTAATCATCTAAAGGGGTGGTATTTCTGTTTTTCAACATGCATAACGATACCATAGTTTTAATAAGGTGAGAGGATGGTATTGAGTGCATGTTTGGCTGCAAAGTGCGGTTTACGAGTGTAAGGTGAGAGTTGTGCCTGTGTGAGGGCAGTGTGAGCGGTGTGCCTGTGTGAATGTAGGGAGCAGCACAATAAAGGCAGAAGAACTATTGGCTTTGCATTCTTCGTTTCTTATCGAGATATTACATTTCAGATAATGTCCATCATCTGTAATTGTAATTTTTATTTTATTGATTTGACAAGCGCATGGCTACCCCTGGGGGGTTCCCAGCACCAGAAGACCTTATAATGGCAGATGTACTTGCTCAGGCAGCAGTTTGTAATAGCCTCGTCATCAGCGATTTCCTGAAGAAAGATTCTTTTGGAGAGAGTCTAATATGAAGGGGTACGGAGTTCCAGAGCTTGGGGGCAAGATATGCTCAAGAACAGCCACCTTGCCTTGCTTTTCGATATCTCGTATTATTGCAAGATTCTGATTGACAGGTCTTAATGCTCTAGTTGGGTTATAGGATTCGACCATGTGGTGTAAAAACCAAACAGCCTGTGTTGGTTATAGATCAAAACGCGAGGCATAGAGTTTTAAAATATATTCGCTTCTGGACAGGGAGCCATTGGAGGCTTACAAGGTGGGAAGGTATTGGCTTAGATTCAAGCACCTGCAGGAGTAGTCAAGCTGAAGCATTTTGAATGATTTGCAGTCTCTTCAAAATGACATGAGTGACTCCTAAGGAAAGGACATTACCAAAGTCCAGGCAAGATATCACCAATCCGGAGGTAGCTGTGCGCTTTACAAATGCTGGTATTTCATTTCATTTCATTTTCAATGCCCACACAACCGTTTTCTGAGTACTCTGGGGTAGGGTTACTAGGATTTTTCTTAACATTCTCAGGCGGGCAAAACAACCGGCTGCCAGCTTTCTGGCCTGAGGTTCAAAAGATATATTGGCATCTAGCCAAATGCCAAGATTTTAAGGATAGGCTTGATCTGAGGGAGAAGGTTCAGGGAGTTAGAGCAACAGCTAGTTCTCCAGCCTTGTATGTTTTTTTCCGACTATCATGACCTCAGCTTTGGCTAACTGAAAAGGGTAATACCTCATCAGTATTGGGCATGGTGGAGGGTTCTGATTACTAATTAACAAAAGGAATGATACATTCATAATATCAGTTTAGTATTTTAATCACATTTGAAATTGCTTAGAAGTTACTATATCAAGAAGATGTTTTGACTTTTAGCAGCTTCTAAATTATTAATGAAGTTTTGTATTCTTACTTTTATTATCTTTTCATTTCTATGTAAACATACTATTGTATAATTTCTCAAAAAAATACATCTATTTTTCAAAACATAGCTTATAAATACTCAAACGGTCTAATTTAGGGTGAGGTGCACATTTGGATATACTACCTCATCAGCATATTTACTAAGAGTGCCTTGGTTTGCTGACTGATACATATTTTTATGCTCACAAACAGTTTTGCACTCAGGTTTACCACTTGCCTTTAACAGTTTTTCTCGGGGTATGGCTGGTGGCACCCCTGAATATAAGCAACGAGGGAGCAAATGCAATTATTGATCAACTTGTAATCATTTATACCCATTTTTAACACAAGTCAATGTACCTACAGAAGCCTTCACCAGAATTATTTGTGTTCTTGTAAAGCAGACAACTGTAGAAAATCAAGAACGCACATTTTAATTAGTTACTAGCCAGTTGACATCTACCCAGGGGATTAAGGGCCAGATGTACAACCCTTACATTTTGCGACTCGCAAATTACATCGCTTTGCGACTCGCAATTAGCGACTCGCAAAATGCAATTTACAACAGTGTCTCAGACACTGTTAGCAATTCCTAATGGGGTCGCAAATTGACTGCCTCATTAATATTCATGAGGCCGGTACTATTTGCGACCCCATTTGGAATTGCCAGCACTCACAGGGATGGTGGCCTGCTGGGGTCAGCAGACCACCATGTCTGTGACTGCTTTTTTAATAAAGCAGTTTTTTTTTTTTTTTTAAATGCAGCCCGTTTGCCTTAAAGGAATACAGGATGCATTTAAAAAAGAAAAATGAAACGTTTCTGTTTCATTATTTAAGAGCAGGCAGTGGTCCCTGAGACCGCTGCCTGCTCTTGAAAAATATTTTCGCACACACTCACAAAGGGAAAGGGGTCCCCTTCCCCTTTGTGAGTGGTTAACCACCTACTTAAAGTAGGTGGTAAACTGCGACTGTTTTGCGGCCGCAAATGGGGTCGCATAACAATGGTACATTCCATTGTGACTCACTATTAGGAAGGGAAGAGAGTTGCAAACGCTATTTTGCGAGTCACTGACTCGCAAAATAGCGTTTGTACATGCCAGGACCCTTTTTTGCAGTCGCAAATGGGCCGATTTCATCTGGCCCTAAGACCCTTAAACTGAGATAAGCCTGGTTGCATTCAATAGCTCCATATCTCAATATTCTGTTTCTACAACATATGTCTATGGGTATCACTGAATTCTAATAAAGAACTAGAATGATAACCTGGCTCACAGAGTGTGCCAGCACTGGGAGTCTTTTTTTTTTAAATATTTTTTTTATTATCAATTGCAAACACTTAATACATAATAGAAAATTAAAAAAGACCATGATTTTACCCCAATAAGACACCTAGCCACCCCACCCACCCCGCTACACAATTAAAAAAAACTGAATCTTAATCAATGGTACAAAACCATATTTCATAGCAAATGTAATCAAATTCATACAGTTAATACCAAGAGGGACAGAAAGAGAAAAACAAAGATAATATGAGCAAATCCATTACGGACAAGCAAAGTGCCAGGGGACTTATATAAACGCCAGATTAAAGTGCATCATGCCCAACCTCAACAACTCCTTACGTCTACCCAATCTAATAATGGGCCCCACCTTCACAGGCCTTTCCTTTTATTACAAATCCCCCTCCTTAGGAAGATAGCCTTTTCTAAGTTGCAAACAGCCAGCACCCTGGCTAGCCATTGTTGAAACACTGGTGGATTGCTGTCTAGCCAGGCTGAGGCAATACATAGACGAAAAATAGTCATAGCAATAAAGATCAATTCTCTACCTCTTGCCGGTCTCTCATATTCCGATACTCCCAGGAGGATCACTGCAGGGGATAGAATTACCTGAATACTCAATTTATTTGAAAATAAATCAGTTATCTGGGTCTTAATGAAAGATAAGGACGAACAAGTGGCAAAAATATGCACGATATCCGCGCCCCTGAGTTGACATCTAGGGCATCGAGTACCTTTACCGATCCCCCATTTAATAATCCTGCTGGGAGTATAGTATAAATTAAAACATGTTTTATAATATTGGACGTGTAATTTGGATGATATGAATGATGTCTGAGCAAGAGAAAAGGATTCCCAGAAGCATGCGTCTGAGATAGTCAGTTCTTGCCATCTCTGCGAATGTTTGTCCAAATTGTCCTTCATGTATTTATTAAGGAGGGAGTAAATATACCCTATTGCGGGTTTGCGATCAGCTAACAAAGCATCAACCAAATCACACTGTTGGAATCCAATCGCCCCTCCGGACTTGCAAAAAAGAAAATCCCTAACCTGTGAAAACTTAAAGAAGTCTTTATGGCTGAGACCAAATTCTTCTCTAATCTCTTGAAATGATTTTAACCCTCTAGCGGAAAAGAAAAGGCCCACCTTGCTTAAGCCGATATTAACCCAACGTAGCATATATTGATCCGAAAAAATTCCTGCGAGGATTATGTTATCATTCAGAGGAGTGTAGAAATTAAGTCGACCCAAACCCATCAGTTTACGGATTGTAGACTAGGGGGCCAATTCCGATTCGGGCCGGAAATCCCTTCGACCGAGCCGGACCCAGAGAGATTTCCGACCGAATCGGACCCTAGCAGCCCGACCGAACGAGTACGATGCGCACGTATGCTATCGGACTCGAGTCGGTCGGACTCCCATTGAAGTCAATGGGAGCCGGTCGTACAACGCGTACGCGGGCTCGCATTGACTCAATGGGTGTGAGGCGTACAAGGGCGCCCCCTACAGCGGGTACGCCTCGAAGCGACTCGTGGCGTACATGCACAGGTAGGGGGGACACATGGGTCCCCCCTGTGTGCGACTCGCGCGGCTACGCGTACAGGGGGGTCGGACACGGACCCCCAAAGTACAGCTCCGACTGCTTCTTGGAGCCGGACGGCGCGAGTCGGTCGGACTGCTCGCGGCGCGCATCGTACTTGCCCGGTCGGGGAACGTCTCCATTGCGCGGTGCGAGGCGCATCCGTGCGAGTCGGTCGGAGCGGTTGGGACCCGCAAACGAGTCGGTCGGCGAATTCACACGTGCTCGCATCGTACTCGCTCGGCCGGACGCACGTACGAATAGGTCGGGAAAAAGGGCTCCGAATCGGATCCGGTTCAGCCGAATCCGATTCGGTGCCCTACCGGCCGAGATCGGAATCGGCCCCTAAATCTCAAAGACATTCCGCAAGGTCTTAAAACGAACACGCTTGAAGTAACTTAGCTCAATTTGCCTCCATAAGTTCCCAAACACCTCTTCACCTATCAGTAACTCAAATGGGGAGGGAAAATAGTCAGCACCTCCTTGCCACGGCATTTTCTCTTGTAATAAAGGTCCAAGATTCTGCAAGACCGTAGCCCAATAATATAACTTAAGATTTGGGAGTCCCCACCCTCCACGATCTTTAGGGAGCGTCAAGAATTTCATAGCACGTCTGGGTTTAGCATAGGCCCACACATATCGGGAAATTATTTCATTTAGCTTTTTGAACTATAAATTCCCTATCCCTAACGGAATGGCCCAAAAAAATAAAGAATTTTGGGGAAAAAATCATTTTAATAACGTTGCATCGACCGGCCAGAGATAACTGCAGAATATTTAGCCTTTGCAGATCTTTCTTAGATTTTTCAATCAAAGGCTCAAAATTCTCCCCAATAATACGATCCACATTGGGCGTGATAGCAACTCCCAAATATGTCGCACTCATAGCCACCCGTGAATCCTGTCAAGATAACTTATTGTTTACCAGGATTACAGTTGTATCCCTATTTAGGGAATAGCCCGAGATACGTCCAAATTCCCCTGCTTCTTTCTCAATCTCCATGATTGCAGTAGCAGGCTCAGGTGTAACTATGGCGTCGTCGTCAGCATAGGCTAGCATTTTAGTATCCCACCCGTTATATGTCATAGGGGAGATCTTTACATTAGACCCTAACCTGCGAATAAAAGGGTCAATATAAAGGGAGAAAAGCAATGGGGAGCAGGGGCAGCCTTGTCTAGTCCCTCTTAAGATTGTAAATGGCTCCGAGAGTTCCCCAGCAACAAACACCCTGGCCTCTGGTTTATAGTATAGCACTTTAAGTGCTTGCCGAAATTCAGGCCCGATGTTTACTTTTTCAAGCACTTTCCACAGGTAGCCCCAGGAGACCCTATCGAAAGCCTTCTTGGCATCTAACAAAATTAAGGCCATAGGGTCTCCCACTACCTGGGCGGCATCGAATAGTGTAATTTCCCGCCTAATGTGGTCCGTAGTGCTTTTCCCGGGTATAAACCCATGTTGCTGTCCACTTACTACCTTACTAATGATAGAGGATAGACGGGAGGCTAATATTTTAGAATATATTTTGGAATCCCCATTAATAAGCGTATTTGGCCTATAGGACCCGAGCTCCCTTACAGATTTGTTCTTTTTAGGGAAGACCACAATCTTTGCTTCAGACCATGAAGGGGGAGGTTTATTACCTTCAAAAATATGTTTAAACAGTCTCAAAAGGCAATCCCTAAGTTCCGATGCAAATGTTCTATAAAATTCCATCAGAATGCCGTCTTCACCAGCGGCCTTCCCAGTCGCCAATGAGGAGATAGCTGTTAGAGTCTCTTCCCACGGGGGTCCCTTCTAACCCTGCCTGGTCTTCTTCATCAAATTTCATGATTACACTTGGATCTAAATAATTAGAGATGTCATCCTGATCCCCCGTATCCGTTTCCAGATATAATTTCTGGTAGAATCTTTTAAACGCTGATCTTATACCCGCTGGATCAGAAATCATGGCCAAGACTGGGTCCCTGATCTCCCTAACATCATTCTGGCCGATCTTTTGCCTGGTCCTTATGGCTAATGTACGCCCGACTTGTTCTCCATATTCATAAGTTTGCTCTCTATAAACTAAAAATGTCGCTGCTGTCTTTGTTATCGCGATGTCGTTTATAGTTGCTTTAGCAATCATAACCCCTATCTGCACTTCTTTACTATCTCCCCCCTGTTGTGTAACAGTTATTAATTTCTCTTCTTCCAGGGCTAATAGGGCATATAACTCTTGCATCATTTGCTTTTCCTTCCTTACCCTAGTTAGCGAGAACTGGAGTGTTTCCCCCCGTATCCCAGCCATTAATGTATCCCAGACTATTTTGAGGGAAGCACTACCAAGATTTTCACTAAGGAACGTTGCTATCCAAGTTCTCATGTGGGTGAGATAGTCGTCATTTACCAATAATGCCCGCTCAAAACTCCATTGACTGCCTTTTCTACGGGGTCCACCCTCCTTGATTACCAAGACTAGAGGGTTGTGGTCAGACATGACCCGAGGGAAAATTTCAACATCGCAGTCTTGGATTATAGAATGTGAAGCAAAGAAAAAATCAAGACAGGCATGTGACTGGTGGGGTGAAGAGAAAAATGTAAAGCCATGTTCAGTTGGCCTCCTGTTCTGCCATATATCAATCAGGGTATGATCTTGACACATACTTTTAAGAGACCGAATACCCTGGGTTTCCTGCAGTAGTACTTATATGCTCCTCGCAAGACCAGCTGTTAGACAAATTAATGTTTAGATCTCCACATAAAACAATGGGAGCCGGCCAAGACACTAGCCCAGCATCATCTAGAATTGGCCCATATATAGAACATAATGTAAAAGTACAGACATTTGAACGGAATTCCAGAATAACCCATCGCCCCAGACTATCAGTAAAAACATGTGAAAAAAACTGAATCAAATCCCTTTTAGCGAAACTGCAGCCCCAAAAGTCCACGTGTTTTGACGTGTGCCCACAACTATTTTAAAACCCAGAGTGTCCAACAAAAAAAGCTGTGCTCCCTCAATGTGGGTCTCTTGGAGGCATATTATGTCTGCCTCTAAAGCTTGCAATTCCAAAGTTACACTGGCTCTCTTTTTCTTATCATTAAGGTCACAGATGTTCACCGAGGCAACTCTTAGTTTACTCATTGGCCCAATTTCCTAAATTTCCTGTTACATATCTAGCGTTTAACAACCTGCCCCTAGCCGCCCAATAGTACCTTCCTGTCCATGACTCCGCTATCTCTTCTTGCGTCTTCTTATGTCCATTTATCCTCCCGTGTAGCACCCTCCCAGTCCTCCCACCAGACCCCCCCATTGTCCCCACCCTCCCCCCCACCACAATAAGCAATCAGGCATGAAGCCTGAATCATGGTGCCTATGCAAGTGTGCATCTCCATTCGCTCCCAACCCGTGACCCCCTTAAGAAAAAAAGGGAAAAAAAGAAACCCTTAGCCTAAATATCCCGCTCCGGCCTGACTATATTAAGACTAGACTATCCTTAAATCCCCATAGTGATTCCAACTAACTGGCGGTTTTATCACCTGTCCTCAAGGAACAACGACCGTTAAATATTTGATGCACTATACTTTATCTACTTTCCCTCCCCCAATTTCTTTCAGGTGCTCCTGAGCACCAATTTCTGAAGTGAAACTTCGAGTTTGCCCTTTGTAAGTCACTTTTAGGCGAGCAGGGTTTAGGAGATAAACTTCCGCTCCGTGTTGCTGGAAAGGGTTGAACGGCTGCCGCATCCACCACCGCCTCTCTACTGTGGCATGGGCAAAATCGGGTCTTAAAAAGAACGATACACCCCCAAAGTCCTTCTTTGCGTTGGGGCATGCTTGATCATAAATTTCTTGACGCAACAGAAAATTCCCAAAATAGACCAGGATCACCCTAGGTCTTTCAGCATCGCTGGATCGAGATTTCTTCATCATTAGGGGGAACCTGTGGGCCAGTTGAATCTCTGCGCTCCAGTCCCAATTGGTTTTCTCAGGGAAGGCACCCTTGAAGAGAGATATAATGTATGCACGAACATCAGAACCTTCCGCTCCCTAGGGTATCCCCAGGACTCTCAAATTGTTACGCCTCTGTCTATTTTCGTACTCTTCAAGCTTCCAAAGGACATCGACCATCGTTGCTGCCTGTGTTACTTCTTGCAGTTTTAAGGCCTTGACATCGGATTCCAGATGTTCAGTGCGTTCCTCAACCATAATCATTCTGCCGGCAATATCTGAGCAGGTTTTGTTGATTTTTCTCATGGTCCCGTGTAGTTTTTTAGTGGCAAGCCTCGCCCGGCGATTCGAGCTCCTGACTTCATCTTGAACCTGCCTTATTGTTTGAAGAATTGTCGCCAGAGATCCCTCTACAGAGGAGGATGCGGATGTATGCCCGATGTTTCCATAATGCCTTCTTTTGATAATCTTTCAGATTCCTCCCCAGAGAACGCCAGCGGAGACACGGAATAGTCCCAGTGAAGATTGTCCAAAGGGCCATCCCCACTGATACCTTTAGAGGCTTCTGCACCTGCTCCCCTTATCTTATCCCTCTTCTTCTTCCCCCGAGTTCCTCTCCCCGACAGCTTATGTTGGGTTGCGCAGGTAGTTTCTTCCGGGGCATCACTGGAGGAAGACTCTGAGACTGGATCATCAGTTAGAGAGGAAGATGACTCTCCAATATTTGAGAGGTCTGACTCTTCCGTCAATGAGTAAAACTTGTCTCCGGCTCAGGAGACTTAGCTGTACACATTAGAGGCCTCTCATTTGCCACCCTCCTCAGGTCTTGCACCAGCTCTGAGGAAAGCCCAGTAATGTCTTTAGTGTGACCGTTTGTTGAACTACAATTGCAGCTTGGGTCGAGCATCGAGCTTCCTTACACCGCTCACTTGATTGCATCTGTTTGCTCCTATCCTGGCCCTGGACCCCGTTACTGATCACCTTATTGGGGCCATCTCCTCTGATGACTTCTGGGGTCACCGGGATTGGGGCTGCTTCTACGTGGACCCCTATACTGATTCTGGGGTCCATTTGGGGATCATCAATTGGGAATGGTGTCTCACTCTGAAGTGAACTGGAGTTGCTTAAGTCCCCATGTCCTTTTGATCTCCTAGGAAGGGGGCATCCGCCTTCCCCTCCACTTTTCCCTCAGCCTGCTTACTGGCTGAAAATGCCCCTTGCATGATTTCTGGTCCACAGATGCAGCCTTGCTATTACCAGAAAACAGCGTAGAGATTAGGGGTTGACCCCCTTTACTGTCCCCGGGTGCACTAATCTTCCCCAGTCGGGTCCTAGCACCGCTCTCCATAGTGCTGGACTTGGGACCTCCTTTTTCAACAGCCCCTTCTTGATTTTTCCCTCCCCTCACCCCCTTACCACTGTCCTGGGAGGAGGAGGGAAGTCCACCCGGTAATCCAGTAGTCGGGCCGGTTTTCCGTGACCCATGGCCGGGCATCCTGTGTTGTTTTGGAGTTCCACTGCAACACTGTAGCAGGGAGCGCCGGAGCCGCGTAATCAGTGTGAGCAACCACGCAGGGTCGGAGATGTAGCCGGCTGGCATCCGCGGTCTATGCTTTGTCCACAACAAGGCTCCCGGAGTGCCGCGCCTGAGCATATCAAACAGGTACGGTCCGGAGATCATACTCTGGAGCAAAGTTCTCTTTTCCCTTTTTGTTTCTGGCCACTGGGGAGCTTCACGGGCAGGAGCGCCATGGACCGCTTCCTACACAGGCACCATCTTGCTTCCTTGTACCATCCACACTGGGAGTCTTGAAGATGGATTTACCAAGCAGTTCAAAATGGACTGTTCCATGAGGGTCAAGGCCAGTACTGATTTGAATAAGACAGGCCTATGTCTAGAATGTCATGGTGGGCAAAAGCTATGGACTGGAATGCAGTCCGAGTGACTGCCAGTGGCTGAGATTAATTCAAGCATTCCATCACCTTATTGTTTGTTACAGTTGACACCCTGAGTATGATGGGTATACCCAGACAAAGCTCTCATGCTCAAGATGTCATAGAACTCACCCTGCACCCTACTGATGAGGCCCACATAGGCAGAAACCAGATGAAGATTGTTTGTGATTCCTTCTGGGGGGAGCTTCCATTTGGCATTTTAGGATTGACTGTTCCCTAGACAAGCAGAGTCAGTACTTAGTTGCATATGGTGTGCCTTTATCTAGACTGGCATGGTGAGTGAAAAATGATTGACTGGATTTCGGACTAAACTACTACGATTGGCTGAGATTGATTCACTTATCCCATCCATTGTTTTGTTCTTTGCTGCTTTTGGTAACTAAAGTATGTGAGCAAGGGGGCGTGACCAAGCTGCGGGCCAAGATGGCCGCGTAGCTGTGGAGCTCCGCCGAAACCCCCGACCAACATCGACCGCCTGGTGGTAGCGGCTCCCCTAAGGGGATATTGAACGCACCGGAGGATGCCGGGGAGCTGGTGTAGTGTAGTTCCTATTTGCCTAATAGGCTCTGCGCATTGGAATAATATACCCTATAGATTCGACATAGGACTGAGGTCAGTATGTCCCTATCGAGTATATTAAACTTAATTACTTTGTGCCAGCTAACTCAGAGGCCACTAGAAACTCCTTGTAAACAAGAAGGGAGTAGTTTCTGGCAACCGCATAAACATGACAACTTTGTTTCCCTTTAGAATCGGAACACTCTCAGAATCGTGGAAACAATAGATAACAGTTTCACTCAGCTAATCGTGCATGCTTAGTTTCTTCAGAGTTACACAGAAAGAATAGACAGGCGTTTCAATAAAAAGAATTTATTGAACAGTCTTGTTTCTCGTGTAAGAGATATGAGCTGTTATGATCACAAGACAGTATGCAAGATATATAATGTACAGCGTAAGCAGTAGAAAGAAATAATACTGTGCTAGCATTATCTTTTAGCTATGATATATATATTCACATACATAAATAACATGAGCTAAAAATGCGAGTACTCATACGATGCTTCTCTAAGCTAGTTCTACCCCAGTGTACCTAACCTAGTCTAGGTGTAGGGCAAGGTAAGAAGTAGGTGAAGTATTCTATAGTATGGTATACTGAGAGGCTGGTATGCCAAGAGTCCCTCTAGGTTCTAGTCAGCTCCATACCTTGAGAATGAGAGAGGTGGGAATCTCCTTCCGGATCTCGAACTCTAACACCCCGCGAAGGGAGTCAGAACACTGGGAGCCGGATTCTCTGCGAGCAGGGATGATAGCGTCCCTTCTCAGTGCGTCAGGCCGGGATACGGGCTCCTCTGAAGTCGAGGTCTCCTCTAACTTGCTTGGGCAAGGGAAGGTATATTTATACCTGGTAGGTGCCTTGGAATGTTAGCATTGACGTGAAGTCGGACAGAGGAAGATGTCAGGAATGAACCCTTAAGGAATAGTGGTTCATGCATAATAGATGAGTTCTTGGAGAAATCAATAATCCTGTGCTGGGCTTAGGGTTTGGTTTCTAAGAACTCGTTGTGACGTTTAGGGTGGACAGATGTCGGTGACCATGCCTGTATTTGGAGTGCATGGCTAGTGCCTAAATAAGGACTGGGATCTTATGCCTATATAAGGGCAATGCGAATTGTGCCTATATAAGGACATGTTTCAGGAAAACCTATATACGGACACCTAAAGCGGAATACAACACCCACTCCACTTTCGAATGAACGATAATACTAAATGCTAAACATTAAACTTGAGTACCACATATTGCTAAAAACATTTCTATAAGCATATTAAAAGAAGTTTTTAAAAGAACTGTTGCTAAAACATGTAATGCAATAGGTACTGTACATTTTAAAGCATTTTTTCATTCTAAGCATATATTGGAAATAAATGCAACATGAATGAATAAACAGAAATATATACATATGATGAAATGGTTGACAAGTGTTCAAAAAATCAAAGCCATTGCATATCATGGTACTAAATGAAATTTTAGTCAAATAAGGTGACATTGTGTCCCTGGAAGTAATCAAAGAAGTCCGTTTTATATGAATAGTTCTACTGTAAGCAGATTGAGTTGCCATGTATTTTAAAAAAAATAAAGAAAAAGAAAAAGTTCAATTTTTAGGAAGAGTTACAAGTTTTGAAAATATGAAGGCCAAATTCATTGCGTCCCTGGTACACTGTGAGCTGAATCAAAGTCAGTGTATGGGTCTGGTGTAAACATGAAATCATCTATTTCTGTAGACAAAATATTGTCTACCGATGTTGGTGACATTTGGAACACTTCGTTCAGAAGGTTAATTGCACAGAGATGAGAAGCATCGCCTTCAGCATAAGATGCTGCAGCAATGTTCGCGTCCGTTGTTACCTGTGTGCCTGTTGATCCATCCCGTACCTCAGCAGCAGGAAGCGTCTGTGAGATCTCAATGATTGCCGTCATCAGGATTGGTAGCCTCTGGGGACAACACAGAGCATGGGCCGTTATCGGGTCCAGCAGAGTATCGATATCCATTGGCATGACTGGTGGGAGTGTTAGACAGGTGTCTAGCACGCATTCTTCACCGCAAAGCAGGCAGCGTAGAACAGGTAAGATGCAATCTTGCCAGATTGGTCTAAATGACAGGAACCATGTTGTATTAAGTTCCCGTAGACGAGGCATGCCCAAAAGCTGCACTATGCGCTCACGGCACTTCCGTTCTAAGAGAGCTTTCTCCACATCGCTCGGAGTGACGTCGGTGGATAGGCTTGCCATAGCGTAATAGTAGGAATAGGAACAGGATTCCTGCAACAAGTGCTGGAATTAATGGCACACCACCAAACACCGAATTTGCGAAGTTTGGGATGATTCCGAGGACTGCCTGGAAGGGTGCTAACAGTCCTGAACAGATGGTCTTAAATACATGTACAATCCCGCTCGTATCAAACATTTTTAAGATACGTCCCATCATTTCTACGAAATGTATAGGGCAGTTTGTACGAATTAAAGCCTGTATCTCAGCCGAAGTCCTTGCAATTTGTAAATCATAGATTTTTTTGGCCGAGGTCAAAGGCACGGTCTGTTGCAAAAGCATGGCTTTCATTCTGCTTAAAGTATCAAAACGTATAAAAGAAACATTCAATGAAGGCCATAGAGGCGACTCCCTGACTGTGTCTATTGGGGGGAACAATACTTGCATACAACAAGTAACCCTGGAGTCGACCGTTACCAGATATGGGATCCCTGGCAAACATGCCACAGCAACTCTGATCATTCAACATGAGGTAACTCCCGTTAGAAAGTTGGCCAAACGTTGGATTAATCACAGTAGCCGGTGTACCCTGCTGGTGGCAGGACAAATTTGCCACAGAACCATTACAAGCCCCGTGTAAAGAAATGTCCTGACATATAAGTGAACCCCTTAGTGCATTTTCACAGTGTGTACCGCTTAGAAACACTTCACGATCCCCACTCCAACATCTGTATTCGTAAGGTAAATCCCAGGATGTCTTAATGTATTCTTTACCCAACCTTTCATATTTGCCTGCTTGCATTTGTTTGAGGCAATACTGATCTCAAAAGTAGTGACAGGCAGAGTGATTTTGCCATGGATAAGCCATTCTGTAGCTGGTTTTTCTGCTACCGTAAATGGTAATTTTTCCAGTTTTTCAATGCTCAGCACTGTATACTTTGCTCCCCTTTGTGCCAGTTCGATCTGTTTATCTGTTAGATTGTATTCTGCACACAGAGACGACGTGTTGATAAAACGCCAAGGCACATAGCCTACACGCAAGGACTGCAGCGTCCAGTCTAATAACATAATAGAACGTAACTGAGATTGGCCTTGTTGTAACATGGCTAAATCTTGTTCCAGTATGTCAATAGCAGAGGATACAATGTTGTCCAATGAATAAATTCTGGATGACAAAGTTGTTAACCCATTGTCGACCACAGAGAGAGATTTCTCTAAGTTAATACGATCAAGTTCACTTATTCGTTCTGCGGCCTCTGCCTGTGAAACCTTCCATACTTCATTATAAGCAGCATAAATACCGGCATATATGAAACGTTTTTGACGCGGTTTTCTTGGTCCTAGCAAGAATTCCCTAAGGTCTGCGTCTTCTTTAAGTAAAGATAAGTGTTGTTTCACATCCTCAAGTGTAGATTTCTGTAGCCAGTCGAGGCATAATTTTCCTACACTGTATGTTGTTACTACCCCCGGATGTTGTCGTTGAACATATTGTGGGTCTGGCCTATGGATAGTAAAGCCCTGTATTCTATTCAGGAATCTTTCTTGACAGATGTTTGTGTCTGTGGGCCAGAGTAACCATTTTTTCCAATCAGGATCTGTTCTGTTGGTTTGTAGTATTGTGTCTACTGTGACCGCTCCCTGTGTAGTGCTATTACTTGCATGTGTTGGTACAGAAGGTGTTTTCATGTCTTTGATCTTAGCTAAACCAAGGCAAGACGTTTATTGCACAGTGTCATTCAAAAACATTATTTGCTGAGGGATCATACATGCTCTAAACAAAGCCTCTATCTCCTGTACTTGCCAATCTTTAGAACCCCAGACAGATTTCGTGTCTATTGTGTCTTTCCAAAAGTCAAATCCATGTCTAGACAGTTGGGTAATAAAGGCTGCAGAGTAAATCTGTTTTGTATTAGTCAACATAATTTTCTGTCCTGTTTTGTTTACATTTCTATAGTAAAATATTTCTGGATCAGATGTATTGTACCCTGAAAAATAGGGAAACTTTTTAGCAAACGTTTTTGAACTATCCTTTGGTGGTGTTCGACAATGTTCCCATTGGTTAAACATAAACACATTTCTAGGTGTTGCAGATTTATGCAAGAAATGATGACCATAGTGGTTGTAACAATAAAGCTGTTCGCAGTCTGATGAACCCTCTAAGTATTCATTGTTAGAGAATGCTGCAGACCTTTCTAGATCAGACATCATATCATTTACAGTCTCAAAGTCCCAATCATCAGAATAGGTACTGGAGGTAATAAAGTCACTTAATGAAATTTTAAATAAATGTGGAATGTTCAAAAGTTCCGTCGGGCCGAATATATCGAAATCGGTTTTGTCCCACACTATACCATCCTGTATAGTAACGGCTGTGATGTTCACTGCTGACAAGTCTCTTGCTTCACGATGGGACGATTTGTGTGGTTTCAAAATTAAGTTCACATTTTTAATTTCAGTGTCCATATGGATGTATCTGCCATTTATAAGCACGCTGATAGTCATAACCAAAGCTAGCCAAAGCAGAAAGAAAAATAGTCCAGAAATAATCCATAGTTCAATCCATGGTGAAACCAGATAAGTCTTTTTCAGGAAATGAAAAAGGTCTTGTACTTGTTGTTTGAAAGTTTTTGATGCTGGCGTCGTTTCAGGTTCACTCGGATCCTCAGAAAACGTATCAAAGTTAATGAAATAGCCAGAAGCAGTTCTGTCAATTGTTGGAATTGCATCAGGATTTGTTGAAATCGCTGGAACCAGTTGATCACTTGTTACGTTGGTGTAGACAGGTATATCTGGACGAACTGTTACTTGAGTTTCAAGAGGGATGAGTTCCATAGCATTGTTGCTTAATCCTTCATCTGTTACTGCTGAATTATCGATGGTTATGAGTCTTTCAGTCTGAACCTCTTGGATAGTAGCGAGAGGAGTGCGTCTGCTACTAAGTCGGAGTACACGAGGCCTACTATTTAGTATTGGCCACATACTGTGGTTTGATGAGGTCAATTGACACAAATCTTTTCTCCTTTTTTCCAGCAAGGGGCGGCAGAAGTACTGTTCTTGTTCCGTGTACGGCTAGGACAGGTACTGGTTGTCTGTAAGAAGGTCCAAATTCCTTCTTGTCCGCAATCTTCTCACTGACTAGATCCCCAACTTTTGGGATCCAGACAGGCCTTGCTGGGACTGCCGGTGTTTCCCCAGTGGTGGTTGGCTTCAGGAACATGTTGCTTCGTTTCGATCTTAGTTCCTTTAGATCCTGTAAAACAGCCAAACGATCTTTGATATCAAAGGGTTTATTTTCCACCACTGTGCCTTTACATTCGAGATCAAGAACCCACATTCTTGTCCCAAATAGGACCTCATATGGAGTGACCCCCCCCTAGAGAACTTCTTGGCAAATTATTTAATGAGCGTTGGACCCCATAAAGATGTTTGACCCACCCATCACCCGAACCTAATACCCTAGCTGTTATAGACTGCTTTATGTCCCGGTCTTTCCTTTCCACAACAGAATTTCCCTCAGGATGAAACGGAGAGGAGTACCGCACTGCTACGCCCAAACTGGCCATGGCTTCTTTGTAAGCCCGAGAGCTAAACGCAGGGCCCTGGTCAGAATGTAGTGTGCCAATTGCGTATGTGCCGATAAAGACTCGCAAATCTTTTATAACTGTTCGAGCATCAGCCGAGCGCTGAGGCCATATCCATAGGAACCTTGACTTAGTATTTGTGGGATTGCATTTGTCCATAAGGACGCCTGCGCATAGATAGTCTAATGCTGTCTAACAATGGTGTCTGTACTGGGCAGGCTACTTCGTAGTCTGGTGTCTGGTGGCGTTCTGCACTACGCTGTCTATTGCAGTCTATGCAGTCATCGATGAAGATGTGAATCTGTGTATTCATTCCAGGCCACCAGTACATCTCATTTAATGTTAATATTGTTTTAGAGATCCCTTGATGTGACAGACCCTCCCCCAGATGTGCTTCATAAATCAAAGCTGCTCTAAGTTCCATGTTTGGTATTACCCTATCCCCCACTCCAGGGATTCGAGCAAAAGGAACGTTGTTTGCATCAATTACATAAGAGTACTTGAGTGGAAATTTCTTTGCTAACGCTGCACCACTGCCTTTGCTTGAAGCATTGACAGCCAACAATATCTCACTGTCTATTCTCGTTTTTGAACGAGTGATCGCAGCTACGGAAGCCGTCTGAACAGCCCCCTTTGCGGCTTCGTCAGCCAATGAATTCCCTGCAACGTGAACGCCATCACGTTGATGACTCAGCGTGTGTATTACGTGAGCCTTTGGTAGTTCGTTTTTCAACCGAACTACTTGTTCCCAAAGCGTTTTATGCTTTATTGTGCCACCTTTTGCATCTTTGAACCCGTTTTCAAGCCAATTCTGTATATATTCTGTTAGACCTGGCATCCTTGGCGTGGGTCTCCCTTCCATTTTTTCGTAATGCCTCCACTGTTGCCGATATGTTTTTGCTGGACTAGATGCTCATGGGCACTTTGCCGCTGCTAATCAGTGCCAAAGTGCAAGTGCTCCCTATCGTTAATTGACCTATGTATTAGTGACTCCATGATTGGATGATTGGTTTACTTGTCAGTCCCTAGTACAGTGCACTCAGTGTGCCCAGGGCTTGTAAATCCAATGCCGCTGGTGGGCTCGCAGCACTGGTTGTGCCACCCACAGAAGCGGCCTGTAAAATGTGTCTCGGGCCTGCCATCGCAGAGCCTGTGTGCAGCCTCGGGCTGCCATGTCGACTTGGTGAGTACACCCACTTACCAGTCCCTAAACCTTCCCTTTACTGCATGTTGGTCACCCCTAAAGTAGGCCCTAGGGCAGGGTGCATTGTAAGTATAAGGTAGGACATGCCCTGGTGTGTGTGGCATGTCCTAATAGTGAATTACATCCAGTTTCGTTTTTCACTATTGCAAGGCTACCTGCTCCCCATAGGCCAGAATGGGCAGACTGACTATTACACCTTATAGTCAGAACTGACCCAGGGAACATGGTAGAAAAACGAATTTAGTATGCCTGAACTCAGGATGATAAAATACATCTTTTAGTGAAGTTGGTTTTAACATTCTGTGTTCG
The DNA here is from genome assembly GCA_963921515.1 of Calotriton arnoldi. Classification (NCBI taxonomy): domain Eukaryota; kingdom Metazoa; phylum Chordata; class Amphibia; order Caudata; family Salamandridae; genus Calotriton; species Calotriton arnoldi. Next base: position 2,707,901 of record CAWUFW010001260.1, on the reverse strand, counting down.
AAAATACCACTTTTAGAAAGTGGGTATTTTCTTGCCTAACTATCCAAGCCTGCCTCTGCTAGGTTGTGTATTCCTTGTCTGGAGATTGAGTGACAGGGGCTGGGGGTGGCTACAGGAGACAGGGTGAGTCAGCGCAGGGCTGAATAGAAAGATCTGCATCCAGAGTGGAGGGAGGAGTTGCACCTGGGTCTGAATAGGGCTGTGCCTGCCTTCCACAATGCTGGCTCCACCTCCTGCCGGGCGGCTGAGCACTCTGCCCCACATTCTGAAAGGAAAGAAGGAGTCAGAAAAACAAAGTGCTCCAGAACTGACCAGAACTGGTTTTGGGCTAGGCAGAGGCCTCTCTGCCTCCAGAGAACAAAGAGAATCAGGGTATAAGAGGGGCACCCAGACCCCAGGAAGATTAGATCACTTTTGGGAACAAGAAGAAACCTTTGCTGAGGAGCGGAACCAAGAAGAAACTGAGGAGAGACTATCCCTAAGCCTGAAGTGCTGCTTGGGGGATTGGCCTGCAGTGGTTTGCCTGACTGCCAAAGAGAGGAGAAAGGAACTTTTGCTTTGCTGTGACTTTCATCAACTTGTGAAGGATCTCCAAGGGCTTGGAAGAGAGCTTGCCCCCTGACCGAAGTCCCAGGACCATTGGACTTCACCCCTTTGTGAATTGCTGCTGGAAACTCTGTTTCAGTGGCTACAGAGGTAGGGAGCTGTGACCGACTCTCACGACCGACTCGGTGTCCTGCAAGCACCGCATCGAAGCACCGTCTCGCCCTGCAACGCACGGCCCTGGTCTCACCGACTCCGTCAACGAGCCGCTGCCTGCACCGCATCGAGGGACAACGCGTCCTGCAACGCTTCGCTACGCCGAATCGAACTGGTCCGACCGACACGGTCACTGCTGCTGAGTTCGAGTCCTGTGACCGCACCGGAGTTGGGCACCGCTCGCACGCTTGCGACGCACCGCCCGACTCGCACCGCTGTCCGGACTGATCGACGCCAGCTCCTGAATCCGGCTCCGTCGCCGCACCGCAACCTGCCAGCACCGCATCGAAGCACCGTCTCGCCCTGCAACGCACGGCCCTGGTCTCACCGACTCCGTCTCGACGACGTCAACGAGCCGCTGCCTGCACCGCATCGAGGGACAACGCGTCCTGCAACGCTTCCATTTTTGCATCGCGACCGCGACGAACAGCCATCCGGCTCGCACGCCCGTGCCTGCCGCTTCAAGTAAAGGTACTGTGACCGAGTCTGTCTACGCTGTGTTGGCCCGTCTCGACGCGGTCAGCTGGATTTGTTAGACTCTGTTTGTTCTCGACATCGCCGTAGCCGGAGGAGGCTACCGACTCGCACAGAACCTTGAATTAAGCCTTTTGATCAGAACTAAGTATTCTTAACAGTATTGTGGATTATTTTTGTCGTTTATGGTCTTGTGATAAATCTATATAAAGTATACCTATTTTTATAAATATATAACCTGTGTGGTGTCCATTTGTAGTGTTGTCACTTGATTACTGTATGTGTTCACAAATGCTTTACACACTGCCTCTGAACTAAGCCTGTCTGCTCGTGCCAAGCTACCAAGAGGGTGAGCAGGGGTTATTTCGGGAGTGTACCTACTTTCCCTGACTAGACTCAAGGGTCCCTATTTGGACAAAGGTACCTACCTCTGCCAACTAGAGACCCCCAAATCTAACATTGGTGGTCAGCGGTGAGGATTCTGGACTTGCATTTGTGACTCATGTACAGTGATTGGTGAACACTACTTAGTGAGTGCAGACCAAAACGCAACCACATACTTTAATAGCATTTTTTCTGGGATTTCCTATTTTTGCAAATGCCAAGTTCAGTCACTATGGAGAAACCAGCATCAGTAGCCTCTGTTGAATGTGATTGGGAAGAAGAGAGGCTAGAATGCTACACCCTTAAGCAGCTCAAGCAATTCTGCAAAAAGTTTAAAGTGTCCATGACCGGGATCTCCAGGAAGGAGGACCTCCAAAAGGCGCTGAGGGCCTGGGTCGAATCAAGGAGTGCCCCTGTGGAGGGGGCTGAGAATGCAGAAGGGCAGCTGGAGGGGCTATTGGGTCTAGGGGCTAGAAGACCACCTTCCCCAGTAGGTAGCAGTGTTTCTGCCAGAGGACTGTCTCCAGAGGAGTTGGAGGACAGGAAAGAGAGTAGGATGCACGAAATGGAGCTGACCAAACTCAAGCTGAATAAGCAGTTAGAATTCGAAATGCAAACAAGGAAATTAGCCCTAGAGGAAAAGAAAATGCAGTTTGAACATGAGAAAGTTTTGAGGGAGTTGGAATTGAAGGCCAAGAGCTTAGAGATTACTCCCTCTGGTGGCAGTGTACCGCCTGTGCCTGTTGAAGCTAGGGTGTATATTCCCAAAGATGTGGTGAAGGAGTTTTTAAAAATGACGACATAGGGCAGTGGTTCAAAGCCTATGAGGTAGCCATGTCTTCCCACCGGGTCCCTGAGAAGGATTGGGGAGCGGGGTTGTGGGGACGGTTCCTTAGTGAAGGGCGGGATACCTTGTTGGATTTGCCCTCTGAAGTCTATAATTCGTACAGCCACATGAAGGATGCCTTAATGACTAGGTATGGTTTGACCCCTGAGCTTTATAGGCAAAGGTTCAGGAACTGTAGTAAGATTGAAAGCAGTACCTGGGTTGAATATGTGACCTTCTTTTGCAGAGCCTTGGATGGTTGGGTAAAGGGTAGCAAAGCGACTGATTTTCAGGCGCTCTTTGATTTAATTGCCTGGGAGCACTTGTCCGGTAATTGTTTTCCTGAGCTACGCCAGCACCTGATTGATAGTAAGCTGACTAACCCTAGGCAGCTTGCTGAGGAGGCGGACCGCTGGGTGAGTACCCGGGTCCACAAGGGTCACGTGGGAGACTCCGCCAAGGGTGGGCAGGGTCCCCAGCAGAAGAGTGGGGGGACAAGGGTAAACAGAAGGAGTTCCATAAAGGGCCCCAAAGTAAACCCCAAGGGAACCAAGGGAAAGGTTCCCAGCCTCCCCCTGAGAAGAAGCCAGTGGCCCTGACAGGCCCCCCTGTTCACCAGGGACCACTGGTATGTTACAAGTGTGGCGCCCCTGGCCACAAGGCAAACGATCCTCGTTGCCCTTTGCATGGAAAACCAGCACCCACCAGTGCAGTCCCCCGGCAGTTGGCTAGTGTAGCCCTGGGGGAGGAGTTGGGTGCCCAAGGTGGGGGATCCCACAGTGTTTTCCCTTGTCTCATTAGGAGACTCTGAGATGGTCCCTAGGACCCCGCTGCCTGAGAACACTAAGAAATACAGGCAGTGGGTGACCATCAATGGCCATAGGGTGGAGGCTCTGAGAGACACAGGAGCCAGTGTGACAGCTGTCAAGTGTCACCTGGTGTCTAAAGAGCAGGTTATCCCTGATGCATTCTATCCGGTTGTTGCCGCTGACAACACAGAGAGTCACTGCAAGGTGGCTCAGGTTCCCTTTGAGTGGGGGGGTCTCGGGTACTCTTCAAGTAGCTGTGAGGCCAGCCATGCCTGTTGACTGTTTGTTAGGGAACGATTTGGAGAGCTCACCTTGGGCTAAGGTGGAGCGGAGTGCGCATTTAGAAATGTTGGGCTTGCCTGATTGGGCATGTGTGACCACCCGGTCAATGGCAGCTAAAGGTGTTCAAGAGGACCTGGAGCCTGAGAGGGAGGCCCAGGTGCCTGCCGGAGAGAGAGGAGGCAGGGGGCGCGGGAAACCGGCCCCCGAGGTTCCCACGGTCCAGGAGGAGGCAGACCCTGAGGGGGATGCCCTGGAGCCTACAGGGGAACAGGTAGCTGAACTGGGGGACCTACCTGAGCTGACCCATTGGCAGCAAGAAGGAGGACCCTCCAGGGAAGAGTTCTGCAAGGAGCAGAACAGATGCCCTTCTCTCGTGGGTCTGAGGCAACAGGCCACAGACCAGGCAGCAGGTGATCAGTCTGGATCACATTGGGTTTACTGGGAGAATGGTCTCCTGTATTCAGAGCCTAAGGTTGCTGAGCCTGGGTCAGCCCGTGTGCTGGTGGTACCCCAGCGCTTCAGAGCCTTCCTACTGGGGTTGGCTCATGATGTACCGTTAGCGGGACATCTGGGGCAGGACAAGACCTTTGACAGGCTTGTTACCCATTTCTATTGGCCCCAGATGCGCAGGAGTGCCGCCACTCACTGCAGAACATGCCAGACTTGCCAGGCAAGTGGAAAGAGTGGGAGGAAGCACAAGGCTCCTCTCCAGCCATTCCCTGTGGTCAGCACCCCCTTTGAACGGGTGGGTATTGACATTGTGGGGCCACTGGACCCCAAGACAGCCATGGGCAACAGGTTTATCCTGGTCTTGGTGGACCATGCCACCCGGTACCCTGAAGCCATCCCTCTGAGGACAGTGACGGCCCCCGTGGTGGGACGGGCACTGATGGGAATTTTCTCACGTGTGGGATTCCCTCAAGAGGTGGTGTCTGACAGAGGTACCAACTTCGTGTCCAAGTACATGAAGTCCCTGTGGCAGGAGTGCGGTGTAACTTACAAGTTCACCACTCCTTACCACCCTCAAGGAAATGGGCTGGTTGAGAGATTCAACCGGACCCTCAAGGGCATGATTATGGGTCTGGAAGAACCCATGAGGCGTAAATGGGACGTCCTCTTACCATGCCTGTTGTTTGCATACCGGGAGGTGCCACAGAAGTCTCTAGGGTTCAGTCCCTTTGAGCTCCTCTATGGACACCCGGTGCGAGGACCTCTGAGTTTGGTCAAGGAAGGCTGGGAGCAATCTCCCAGGAAACCTCCCCAGGATGTATACAGTTACATGCTGGCCTTCCGGAACCAGACTAGGCGTTTCAGAGAACTTGCTGAGGCAAATCTGGAAGCCAGCCAGGAGGAGATGAAGCGGTGGTACGACCAGAATGCCACTCTGGTAGAGCTTCAGCCTGGTCAGAAAGTGTGGGTCATGGCCCCTGTGGAGCCCTGTGCGCTCCAGGACAGGTGGACCGGCCCTTTTACGGTGGTGGAGCGCAAGAGTCCAGTTACCTATCTGGTGGACTTGCAGTCTCCCAGGAACCCCTTGCGGGTCCTGCATGTGAACCGCCTGAAGCCCCACTTGGAGAGGTCCCAAGTGGGCATGCTCTTAGCGACAGATGATGGAATGGAGGAGGAGACCGAGCCTCTTCCTGACCTCCTGTCAGCCCGAGAGCAAGATGGATCAGTGGAGGGAGTAAACCTCTCTACCTCCCTGACACCTGAGCAGCAGGGTGACTGTCGCCACTTGTTGGGACAGTTCCCTGACCTGTTCTCCCTGGTTCCCAGTGTCACTCATTGGTGCGTCCATGATGTGGACACTGGGGACAGTCTTCCTGTGAAGCACAAGGCTTACAGGGTGACTGACAGGGTCAGAGCCTGCATCAAGGAGGAGGTCTCCAAGATGTTTGCGCTAGGGGTGATTGAGTCCTCTAACAGCCCTTGGGCCAGCCCCGTGGTCTTGGTTCCAAAAGCTGCCGCGCCTGGTGCCACACCAGAACTCCGGTTCTGTGTGGACTACAGGGGACTCAATTCCGTCACCAGGACTGACGCCCACCCCATCCCCAGAGCTGATGAGCTCATAGATCGGTTAGGGGCTGCGCGGTACCTCAGCACGTTTGACTTAACGTCTGGATACTGGCAGATCGCCTTGACTGATGGGGCAAAGAGAGGTCAGCATTCTCCACACCAGATGGGCACTACCAGTTCCGGGTGATGCCCTTTGGGATGAAGAATGCCCCTGCCACCTTTCAGAGGTTGGTCAACCAGGTGTTGGTTGGACTGGAGGATTTCAGTGCCGCCTACCTGGATGACATCGCAGTGTTCAGTGCCCGTTGGGAAGAGCATCTGCGCCACCTCTGGGAAGTGTTGATGGCGCTGCGGAGGGCAGGCCTCACAATCAAGGCGAGTAAGTGCCAGATTGGGCAGGGTTCTGTGGTGTACTTGGGACACCAGGTTGGGAGCGGCCAGGTGGCGCCCCTCCAACCGAAAATTGATACCATTCTGGCTTGGGAGCCCCCCAAAACCCAGACAGAGGTGAGAGCCTTCCTAGGACTCACCGGGTATTACCGGAGATTCGTCAAGGGGTATGGCAGCATTGTTGCCCCCTTGACCGAGCTGACTTCCAAGAAGCAGCCCAGGAAAGTGATTTGGACTGACGCCTGTCAAAAAGCTTTTGACACCTTGAAGACTGCCATGTGCACGGCACCTGTGCTCCAGGCACCCAACTTCTCCAATGAGTTCATTGTTCAAACCGACGCTTCAGAGCATGGTGTAGGGGCTGTTCTATCACAGATCAATGAGGAGGGCCTAGACCAACCTGTAGCCTTCATCAGTAGGAGGTTACTTCCCCGGGAACAGAGATGGAGTGCTATCGAGCGTGAGGCATTTGCTGTGGTCTGGGCACTGAAGAAGCTGAGACCATACCTGTTTGGGACTCACTTCCGGGTTCAGACAGACCACAGGCCCCTCAGATGGTTGATGCAGATGAGGGGTGAGAATCCAAAGCTGTTGAGGTGGTCCATTTCCCTACAGGGGATGGACTTTACGGTGGAACACCGCCCTGGTACAGAACACGCCAATGCTGATGGACTGTCCAGATTTTTCCGCCTTAGCGATGAGAACTGCCTAGGGGTAGGATAGTTCTCCCCACATTTCAGCTGGAGGGGACACGTGTTAGACCTGGCATCCTTGGCGTGGGTCTCCCTTCCATTTTTTCGTAATGCCTCCACTGTTGCCGATATGTTTTTGCTGGACTAGATGCTCATGGGCACTTTGCCGCTGCTAATCAGTGCCAAAGTGCAAGTGCTCCCTATCGTTAATTGACCTATGTATTAGTGACTCCATGATTGGATGATTGGTTTACTTGTCAGTCCCTAGTACAGTGCACTCAGTGTGCCCAGGGCTTGTAAATCCAATGCCGCTGGTGGGCTCGCAGCACTGGTTGTGCCACCCACAGAAGCGGCCTGTAAAATGTGTCTCGGGCCTGCCATCGCAGAGCCTGTGTGCAGCCTCGGGCTGCCATGTCGACTTGGTGAGTACACCCACTTACCAGTCCCTAAACCTTCCCTTTACTGCATGTTGGTCACCCCTAAAGTAGGCCCTAGGGCAGGGTGCATTGTAAGTATAAGGTAGGACATGCCCTGGTGTGTGTGGCATGTCCTAATAGTGAATTACATCCAGTTTCGTTTTTCACTATTGCAAGGCTACCTGCTCCCCATAGGCCAGAATGGGCAGACTGACTATTACACCTTATAGTCAGAACTGACCCAGGGAACATGGTAGAAAAACGAATTTAGTATGCCTGAACTCAGGATGATAAAATACATCTTTTAGTGAAGTTGGTTTTAACATTCTGTGTTCGAAAATACCACTTTTAGAAAGTGGGTATTTTCTTGCCTAACTATCCAAGCCTGCCTCTGCTAGGTTGTGTATTCCTTGTCTGGAGATTGAGTGACAGGGGCTGGGGGTGGCTACAGGAGACAGGGTGAGTCAGCGCAGGGCTGAATAGAAAGATCTGCATCCAGAGTGGAGGGAGGAGTTGCACCTGGGTCTGAATAGGGCTGTGCCTGCCTTCCACAATGCTGGCTCCACCTCCTGCCGGGCGGCTGAGCACTCTGCCCCACATTCTGAAAGGAAAGAAGGAGTCAGAAAAACAAAGTGCTCCAGAACTGACCAGAACTGGTTTTGGGCTAGGCAGAGGCCTCTCTGCCTCCAGAGAACAAAGAGAATCAGGGTATAAGAGGGGCACCCAGACCCCAGGAAGATTAGATCACTTTTGGGAACAAGAAGAAACCTTTGCTGAGGAGCGGAACCAAGAAGAAACTGAGGAGAGACTATCCCTAAGCCTGAAGTGCTGCTTGGGGGATTGGCCTGCAGTGGTTTGCCTGACTGCCAAAGAGAGGAGAAAGGAACTTTTGCTTTGCTGTGACTTTCATCAACTTGTGAAGGATCTCCAAGGGCTTGGAAGAGAGCTTGCCTCCTGACCGAAGTCCCAGGACCATTGGACTTCACCCCCTTTGTGAATTGCTGCTGGAAACTCTGTTTCAGTGGCTACAGAGGTAGGGAGCTGTGACCGACTCTCACGACCGACTCGGTGTCCTGCAAGCACCGCATCGAAGCACCGTCTCGCCCTGCAACGCACGGCCCTGGTCTCACCGACTCCGTCAACGAGCCGCTGCCTGCACCGCATCGAGGGACAACGCGTCCTGCAACGCTTCGCTACGCCGAATCGAACTGGTCCGACCGACACGGTCACTGCTGCTGAGTTCGAGTCCTGTGACCGCACCGGAGTTGGGCACCGCTCGCACGCTTTGCGACGCACCGCCCGACTCGCACCGCTGTCCGGACTGATCGACGCCAGCTCCTGAATCCGGCTCCGTCGCCGCACCGCAACCTGCCAGCACCGCATCGAAGCACCGTCTCGCCCTGCAACGCACGGCCCTGGTCTCACCGACTCCGTCTCGACGACGTCAACGAGCCGCTGCCTGCACCGCATCGAGGGACAACGCGTCCTGCAACGCTTCCATTTTTGCATCGCGACCGCGACGAACAGCCATCCGGCTCGCACGCCCGTGCCTGCCGCTTCAAGTAAAAGGTACTGTGACCGAGTCTGTCTACGCTGTGTTGGCCCGTCTCGACGCGGTCAGCTGGATTTGTTAGACTCTGTTTGTTCTCGACATCGCCGTAGCCGGAGGAGGCTACCGACTCGCACAGAACCTTGAATTAAGCCTTTTTGATCAGAACTAAGTATTCTTAACAGTATTGTGGATTATTTTTGTCGTTTATGGTCTTGTGATAAATCTATATAAAGTATACCTATTTTTATAAATATATAACCTGTGTGGTGTCCATTTGTAGTGTTGTCACTTGATTACTGTATGTGTTCACAAATGCTTTACACACTGCCTCTGAACTAAGCCTGTCTGCTCGTGCCAAGCTACCAAGAGGGTGAGCAGGGGTTATTTCGGGAGTGTACCTACTTTCCCTGACTAGACTCAAGGGTCCCTATTTGGACAAAGGTACCTACCTCTGCCAACTAGAGACCCCCAAATCTAACATATTCATTATACGACTGAACACAGTAAAAAGAATCGCACACTATGAGTGTGGGGAATTCGCGATCTGTACTTTCAAGTGCCAGTTTGAATGCTTGTAGTTCAGCTCGCTGAGCTGTACAATCTCCTAGAGATTGAGTTTTAGTGACCATTGGTCTGAAGTTACCATCTTGCATGCGACCTTTAACGATTGCGCATGCAGCACTGTAAGCTTGCTTACTCCCTGTAGCGGGTTGTGCGGATCCGTCAGTGTAAATTATAAATTCATACTGATCGAGAGGCAGAATTTCAGTGGGCAGAGGACATTCATGTTCATATTGCAGGAACGCTTGTGTTTTTAAATCAGGATCAAAAACATATTCAACATCTGTTGCAGCAAGAGAATTAACCCATTGTATCCATCTAGGATGTAAAGCTTTTGCATTTGGAATGCACGCTTTTGTGACCGCCTCTAAGGCTGGTACTGGAGTTATGACAATAATGCGTTTCCCTTGGGCTAGAGCTCTTTCTTTTGCTACAGCGGTTTGAACTGCTGTCAGTATTTTTTCTGTAGAAGTGAAGCACATTTCTGCTTGTGTATACAAATGTGATTTGTATGCTATTGGTACTTTTTCATTCATTAAATGTTAAATAGGTGAATCCGCGGTGTCCCAAAATTATTCGGATCACTAAATTGCGTGTATTTACGCGTGTTTGTAAGTGATTTGTTGCTAACATGTTAGCTTGGAGTGAACGCAGGATTTCTGTGTGTTCCTGTGTCCAATGTTTTGTTGAAAAATCAGGTTTGATTAATTCGTAGAGAGGTTTAACCCTTTCTGCGTAATTTAGAATGTAAGTTCTTCCAAAATTTAGGAAACCCAAGATGGATTGTAAATTTTCAGCGCTTTTGGGGGTTGGAGCAGCAGACACTTTTCTAAAAAGTTAGCTGCCAAGCTCTTGCCTTCACTTGAAAGCTCATATCCTAGGAAAAGGACATTGAGATGGGCAATTCTGGATTTTTTAAAGTTGAATTTATAGCCCTCTGAGGCGAAGCCCAATATAATGGTACTCACCATTTTCAAGTGCCTATCTAGGTCATCGTCTGTCAGATAGATGTCATCGACATATGACAATGCCTCATTATCATAAATTTGTAGTAACTCTGTTACTCTTGCTGAGAATAACCCCAGGCTGTTTTTGAACCCTTGTGGGAGTCTACAAAATTGACGCTGGGTCCCCATTATTGAGAAAGCTATTAAGTACCTGCTTTCAGGTGCTATGTTTTGACAAAAGAAACCATTTGAAATGTCCAATGTGGTTTTATATTTTTTACGCACAATAATATTCATTAATGCTGTACTATGTGCATTTTGCACTGCAAATGTTTTTGAACAAGTGTTCAAGTGTCTGTAATCCAAAACTAGACGATATGTATTGTCTGGTTTGGATACAGGAAACAAAGGATTGTTCATTGAGGAGGTGCATTTTTCAATCACCCCTTGGTATTCAAGTTGATCTAAGATCTCCCTGACCTGTTTTTTAGCTTCTTGCTTTATTGGGTACTGCCTTTGTGCAGTAGGTTCATTTTTTAGATGTATTTTGTGGTGAGGTGAGTCCTCATCCCATCCTACATGATTTTTATATAATGCTGGGGCCTGGGCAACTGCCCATTTCCTGGCATAAGTATATTTTAGGTGAATTGGAATCTGGTTGGAGAAGGCAGGCATAATGATGTCCTCACCATGTGGGCACTCCCTGACAAATTGTGGTGGCCAGTCTTTTTCTGCTAGAAGTATATCATAACCCCTTGAAAGTTTCTCCAAAAGAGTATTTTCACTTTTCTTGGCATGTCTCCCTCCATTCGGAGTGTTATTTCATATAACTTTTGTGGAGTACTAACCCTGGTGTCTACAGTCTCTACTGTGATGTACTCATTCAAGTCCACTGTCTCCAGAAGTTCCTTCAGGTTCTGGCGAGCTATTGTGACTTCTGCTGCACTGTCCAGCATTGTCTGAGCCCATTCTCCGTTCTTGAGCTGTGTTCTCAGTATTCTCTGCATGTCTGATCTTCAGACCTGCTACCTTCTTTTTTGTGAATTGAGGTTTTGATTTATTTTTCTGAACGTGTTTATCGTCTTTGGATTTCACGCGTTCTTCTCTATGTTCTGACCGTCCTCTTCTTTCCGATGTCTGTGATGATATCTGAAAGGTACGAGAGGAACGTGTATCAGTATCTTGATACCTGTCAGGTTTTCTTAAATTATCCCTATTCCTGAGGTTATACCTCCATTCAGAGGGCTCCTTTTGAGGAGACCTACCTCGGGATTGAGAACGTGTCTTTTTTGAATTTTGTTTATTAGTTTCCCACTTCTTTTTAGAAGATGTAGGACTTTGTTTAATAGAGTCCTTCTCAGGTCTTTCAGATAGTTTTGGCTTCAAAGGTTTTCCACCCAAACTATCTCTGCCTAATTCTGCATAAGATTGTTCTATTATTCTGGGTAGTTCATGTTGATGTTCTGTAACATCAAATTCCCTTAAGCGTTGGCGGATCGCCACTGATGCTGCCTCCCCTTTAATATTAGATAATATTATTGTTGAGACCTGGTCGAAGTTTTTCAGTAATTTCATACCTAAATTCATAGCAGGTTCTGCCCCGTATTCGTTTTGAATTTGTTTCAGGACATCTGGTATTACTGCAATTGACGGAACACCATGTGTTTTAGTATAGATGGCAGCAAAGACTGCGCCCCAAGTGGCGCAATCTTCCAGTTGTGGTGTGATCCCCATTGGTAAACAGATTGTTAGGATTCTGTGTTTCTCATAAGGGCTAGTATTTGGAAATACTGCTTCGATTTGAGTAATTTTTTGAGCTATCCAGAATGGAATTTGCTCACGTTTTGTGAGCATTTTACCCATGACTGCGTGTAAAGTCTGTGGAGTAATTTTTAGTGTATTCCCCTGTTGAGGGGTTTGATTTGGAATGGTCATTGGTGGTTGGACTGTGAAAGTCCGCATGACATATTGGACTAATTATCTGTAAATTTTTATTAACTCTTGTAGTTGAGTAAGTAATTCCTCGTCTGACATTACATCGATGTCAGGATGAGGTGTGTAGCTGGCTAGAATCGGCCATGTTGCTCCTGGTCTACCTAGTGGACCGAGCCTGCTAATGTTTTTGTGATGTTTTAGGGCACCTTTAAACCAGAGATGATGCTCCTGGTATGTGAGTGGAATTTCAATATCCTCGAAAGGAATATATTCCTCTGGTGGTTCATCTTCTTTAAGGAAGTGAAACACTCTTGTTACTGGATTTGATTCTGGGAATACTATCCATGAATAGAATACCTCTGTCTGAAAGGATTCGTGTGCCTCTATCCCAAAAACTGCTCTACCACCTCTTGGTGGTAGGCCGTGTCTTATAAGTTTTAGAGTGATGGCTCTCCTTAAGTTTGGATGGATGTTTATAACACCCTCATCTGCTTCATTTAAACCGGTAAAGTTAAAAGCTGTTACGACTGGGTCAGCCATATTTACACCGTTCTCTGTGCCATTATCCTGGTGTATGGACATTTGTTTTTTGAAAAATGTTGTACAAGTTTCAAGGAAACAAAAGATAAGGTGCACAATATTTTGGAACACTGTATCCTTCAACGTTGAACAAACCAAACAGCTAATCTATAGGTTTTTTGTCCTATTTAGCTTTGGTGGATATTTAACCCTACCCACTCCAGACATCTTATGGAGTATGTGAGTAGGGGTCTCTGAGAGAAAAGCACGACTGAGTTACTCAGTATCTAGCATTAAATTAGTGCCTTACCAAACCGTTGGGCGCAATGTAGTGTAGTTTCTATTTCCCTAATAGGCTCTGCGCATTGGAATAATATACCCTATAGATTCGACATAGGACTGAGTTCAGTATGTCCCTATCGAGTATATTAAACTTAATTACTTTGTGCCAGCTAACTCAGAGGCCATTAGAAACTCCTTGTAAACAAGAAGGGAGTAGTTTCTGGCAACCGCATAAACATGACAACTTTGTTTCCCTTTAGAATCGGAACACTCTCAGAATCGAGGAAACAATAGATAACAGTTTCACTCAGCTAATCGTGCATGCTTAGTTTCTTCAGAGTTACACAGAAAGAATAGACAGGCGTTTCAATAAAAAGGATTTATTGAACAGTCTTGTTTCTCGTGTAAGAGATATGAGCTGTTATGATCACAAGACAGTATGCAAGATATATAATGTACAGCGTAAGCAGTAGAAAGAAATAATACTGCGCTAGCATTATCTTTTAGCTATGATACATATATTCACATACATAAATAACATGAGCTAAAAATGCGAGTACTCATATGATGCTTCTCTAAGCTAGTTCTACCCCAGTGTACCTAACCTAGTCTAGGTGTAGGGCAAGGTAAGAAGTAGGTGAAGTATTCTATAGTATGGTATACTAAGAGTCTGGTATGCCAAGAGTCCCTCTAGGTTCTAGTCAGCTCCATATCTTGAGAATGAGAGAGGTGGGAATCTCCTTCCGGATCTCGAACTCTAACACCCTGCGAAGGGAGTCAGAACACTGGGAGCTGGATTCTCTGCGAGCAGGGATGACAGCGTCTCTTCTCAGTGCGTCAGGCCGGGATACAGGCTCCTCTGAAGTCGAGGTCTCCTCTAACTTGCTTGGGCAAGGGAAGGTATATTTATACCTGGTAGGTGCCTTGGAATGTTAGCATTGACGTGAAGTTGGACAGAGGAAGACGTCAGGAATGAACCCTTAAGGAATAGTAGTTCATGCATAATAGATGAGTTCTTGGAGAAATCAATAATCCTGTGCTGGGCTTAGGGTTTGGTTTCTAAGAACTCGTCGTGACGTTTAGGGTGGACGGATGTCGGTGACCATGCCTGTATTTGGAGTGCATGGCTAATGCCTAAATAAGGACTGGGATCTTATGCCTATATAAGGGCAATGCGAATTGTGCCTATATAAGGACATGTTTCAGGAAAACCTATTTACGGACACCTAAAGCGGAATACAACACTGGGCCCCACAATAAGCCTGCTCTGACCAGGATCGGACAAACGGCGCCGGAGCTACAGGCGTCTGTGACTGTCGGCCTAGGAGAGGCATGGCCAATGAGGAGCCGGGGACTCGAGTTGCCTGGGGCTGGCGATCTGAGCGGTGACGCAGGCTTGTGCTGACTTGGGGGCTCGGTGCTCCCGGAGGGCTGAGACTAAAATGGCCGCGCACTGAAGCTGTAGTGCGTACTTTGAAGCGCCAGCCGGAGATTGAGCTGCGGTGATTGAGTCGGCCCTCCGCGGGACCAAGTAAGCGAACGGGGTCTATTTAGTCTCCCCTGGAGGCCTTGAGAGAACTGCGGGCAGCGTGGAGGAGAGGCGGGAGACTGGCTTGCGGCTGTGCGGTCACTGACCAGCCGCTTAAATGTTGATGCCCAGTTGCAGCATATGGAGTGTCTGTGGCCCAGTTGAGTACCCCCCAGCATGGTGGACGGCCCGCATAGTAGGACAGGCATATGAAAAGCCAGTAATGGTCAAAGTTGAACATAGGACGCTCCCCAGTGTGCAGGACACGGCAGGAGAAGACCTGGGCTTGAGGTGCAATAGTGGGCTGTGATGCTCGACACCGTAGCTCTGCTGGATAGGTGTAAATGGGCAATGGCCACCTCGTGAGCCCATATTGCACAAATTGGTGGTATATATACGACTGGGGTCCCGTGACACATGAGGAGAGGGTGAGTTATCCGACTGAGAAAGGAGTGGATACCTACAGGCCTGATCTACTGCAGGGCTTTGGCCACACCAGCGCACTGAAGGACTATTACAAGAGGCCAGGGAGTGTGCGTTGACCGCACGGATACGTCAGACAAGGAGGGTCATGGGCAAGGGAGACCCCAGGCAAAGGAAACTTACCTTTGAGATGCCGAGTTGTGGTACGGACGCCACAAGCACATCAATGGCGGAAGGAGGCGACTCAGCAGGTCCCCCACAGTTGGCACCCCAGAGTAATGAGGCGCTAATGTCTGAATTGCGAGCAGGATCCAAAGCGCTGGATACGCGTTTCGACTCATTGGACAGACGGCTTGATAAAATGGGAGCCCGGCTGGATCAACATGAAGGTAGACTGGAAATGGCAGAGGTCAGGATATCGGACCTGGAGGACGGCGCGGCGCAGACCACTAAAAAGATCGAGAGAATGGAAAGGGTGCTTCAAAGAATAGCTATCAAGAATGAGGACTTGGAGGCCTGAGGAAGGCGCAATAACGTTCACATTATGGGAGTGCCGGAGTCCACCAATACAGGTCGGTTGGATGGATTTGTGGAGGTACTGCTGGTCGAATTGTTTGGCCGAGAATCCTTCACGGCTACATTTGTGGTTGAAAGAGCACATCGCACCCTTGGCCCTCGGCCTAATCCTGGCTGCCCTCCTCGCCCCATTATGGTGAGGCTACTTAATTTTAGGGACCGGGACACTGCCTTGCGCATGGCTCAAGAGAAAAGAACGTTGGACTGGCAAGGATCGACTATAGCTTTGTACCCAGATTTCACGGTAATGGTGCAGGATGCACGTAAAAAATATGCTGCTGTCAAACTGGCATTGAGGAAAGTGGGGCTGGAGTACGGCATGTTGTATCCCGCAATCTCAGAGTGGGTGTGGAGGGCCGGTCCCGAATTTTTGAAACACCAGCTGCTGTGCAAGAATTTCTTTGACTGCGAGATGTGAATGGACGTCAGAAAAAGTCCCCTATGCCGGATCGTTCACCTGGGCTGCCGGACTCTGGTGCCAGGGCCGAATTGTTCTCGGCCAGCTGACGGACTGACTGCTCTGAATATAGTTGATGAGTATTGCCAGTGCATTTATCACATTGTGGTACATTGGGGTGCTTGCTGTCCGGGGGGTGGGCCGATTTACATACTGTTCTCCTTTTACTGATTGAGTGCAATAGGGGACTAGGCATAGCGTTGTCACCCCCCAGTGCTTAGTCACACACACTTGTTTGGGTGTTACGTTTTTTCAGTGTTATGACTACTTTAATGTTTAGGAGTTGGGGTGTTCCCCTAGTGAAGGTCGAGGGGATAGGAGGGGGGAGGGAGGGATGGGTAAGATTTATAGATTTGATTTCTTTGCAACCTTGTAGACATGTGCTCTGCATATATGTACTGTTAGTGACACCGTATAGCAGCTTAGATACCAAATTGAAGACTAATGCATAGTAATGCTGTTGTTGATACTATAGCGCTTATGTCCTGGAATGTGCGGGGGCTTAATGATGCTCGGAAAAGAAAACAAGTATTACACTATTTACAGCGTCACAATGTGGGCATTGCATTTTTGCAGGAACCCCACTTGTCGTCACATAACCCCCCCAATTTTGCCTGTGGTCGGGGCGCAAATCGCTATTTTACCAGTTACAGCACCTATTCTAGAGGGGTTGCCATTTTAATCCACAAGAGGGTACCTTTTAGAGCGGTAGATGTATATTCAGACCGGGCAGGTAGGTACCTCCTAGTAAAAGGATGGTTATTAGGGAACATGATACTATTTGTTAATGTATATCTCCAAATATAGATGATCCAGACTTCTTTTTTGATTTACATGCTAGTTCTGACCGGATGGGGGCAGAAAGGGTCTGCATGGGTGGGGATTTGAATATTTTATTGCGCCCATGACTGGATAGCACAGCTAACACCTCAGACACGAAGACAAGAGCCAGGCAGACTCTGACAGGGTTGATAGAGGCGTATCAGTTGACTGATGCTTGGCATCACTTACATGCAGATACACAAATGTATACGCACTATGCGGCTCCACACAATACATGGACAAGACTGGATTATTAATTTCTCTCCCCTGATGCGGTTACATGGCTAAGTGAGACTGGGTGCTTACCGCATACTTTGTCTGACCATGCCCCGGTTACAATGAGACTGAAGATCCCTGGCCCAGGTGTTAGAGCCAAGCGGTGGCGATTCCCTGAGATAGCACTGCGTGATTCAGTATTTGCTAGCGAACTTGGTCAGGCCATTGACGATTATTTTGAACTTAATGAGTGCACAGTAGACATGAAAGCGATGCTATGGGAAGCATTTAAGGCTTATATAAGAGGGGTGTGCATATCGAAAGGGGCTGGGATTCACAAAGACCTGCGTAATACCCTCTCCGGTATTGAGAGGCAATTAATGGCTCTCGACCAAGAGCAGGGAAATGGTCAGACGACTTCTGGGCTGAGGCGACGGGCGGCACTATTGGCGGACTTTCAAGAGGCTGCGGAGAGGAAATCACACTATATGGGGAAATACGCGGTCGCCAGGAGATATGGGGAGGGAGAACACCCAGGCCGCACATTGGCTAGACTGATTCAGCCACACAGGGCCCCAACGTACATAACTAGCTTGAATGGGGAAGAAGGTGAGACTATAACTGACTGCGAGGGAATAGAGGCTAAAATATTAGCATATTATAAAGATTTATATGCTACGAAAGTCTCCTCGGATACGGATGCCAGTAATGCCTATTTGGATGAAATAGGCGTTAGTATGGCTGGAAAACGCACATAGGGAATTCCTGGCAGAGCCATTTACAGTGGATGATGTAGTTCAGGCCAAAGACGCAATGGATGGGTCCAAGGCTCCCGGCCTGGATGGTTTCTGTGCCAGTTTTTACACAGCCTTCAAACGGACACTGGCCCCCCACTTGATAGATGTTTACCAGGAAGCAATAGAAAAGGGTGTGCTCCCCCGACTCTCCGCGAGGCAGTTACACACTAATACCTAAGGCAGGCAAAGACCCTAAGAGCTGTGGCTCATACAGACCGCTGTCTCTATTGAATTTTGATTATAAGATTCTGGCGGAAATGCTGGCTACCAGGCTGGCCCTGATAGTTGACCAGCTGATCTCGCCCGCCCAGGCACGGTTCATTCCGCACAGGTCCACTGCCCTGAATCTTCGCACCCTGTTTGCCACACTCCACAAGATGTCACCTACATTGCCAGCAGCAGCAGTGCTGTTGAATGCTGAAAAGGCCTTTGATTCTTTAGAATGGCCCTTTCTCCGGGCGACATTGATAAGATTGGGGATGCCGCCCAGGTTCATTGCGGTGGTCTCATTGTTATATACGCGCCCGTCGGCTTGTATTCAGGTGAATGGCATGTTGACGGCATCCTTCACGCTGTCGAGAGGGACACGCCAGGGGTGTCCTCTCTCTCTCCATTGCTATTTGTCATTGCAATGGACCCCCTGGTGCGTCACCTTCAGGATAATCATTTCCATAGGAGCATACAATTCAAAACGGGCCCATTGTTGATCACATTATACGCAGATGATATTATTTTGTACGTGCAGCGCCCGGATGAAAATCTGGAGCCTCTTTTGCAGGAGATTAACCGCTTCAGTGCTCTCTCAGGACTGCATATTAATTGGGGTAAATCTGACATTTTCCCTTTGACCCTGTAACCGGGACACTGAACTGGCTTTGAAGTGGTGTGACGCCTTGGTTAAATATCTTGGGATAGTTATACATAGGGACCCGGCCCAAATACTCCAACTTAACTACGGTCCAGCCATGGAGAAATTAGATGATAAAATAGAGAGGTGGCTTAAACTCCCACTGACCATGGCTGGCAGGATAGCACTGGTCAAGATGGTGGTTTTGCCACAATTTTTATATTTATTCCAGAATATTCCAATACCGCTATATAAGACTTTCTTTGCCACACTGCGCTCTAAACTAATCCGGTTGGTGTGGGGTGGCAAACAGCTGAGGATTAGCTGGGACACATTGACGCTCCCATATGATCAGGGGGGTTTGGAATTCCTAATTTTTGCATATACTACCTAGTTGCGCAGTGTAGCTTTTCCAGACACTGGTTTCACTTTGATTCACGAATTCCATATTTACGCCCAAGGCAGACTTAGCACATCCCACCCCCTTGTCTGCATTGCTTCCGATTGGTTTAAAAAGAGACCCTGTGGACATACAGACACTATTGACGACCAGTTGGGCCTGGATGCAATTGGCTCGAACTACGGGAGTGCAGTTGCTGTATTCTCCGGCCCTCCCCCTCACTGGGAACATTTGGGTACCCATTACTAAGGAGGTCACGATGCAACGAACCTTGACTAAATTTAACCTGAGCATGATTTGGGATGTGTTCCCTGACAGGCACATATTCACCAGGGAAGAGGATGGAAGATTTCAGGGAGCCACATTCCTAGACCAGTTCAATTTGTGCAGATTGCAGAGAGCATTCAGGTCCCTGGTTCCGAGCTACCCCCTGGAGCCGCAGGAGGTTCTCCCGCTGACACTACTTATTAAGGACATAACCGATGAGCACCTGATGGCTAGGATGTATAGAGCCTCTGTGGCTATGCTCCCAGTTAGGGATGAGGGGGTGCGGGCAGCCTGGGCATGGGATTTAGGTGCCCCCCTTACTGACGCACAATGGCGGGCATGCTGCGAACAAACATGTAAAGTTTCATTCAACCATAAGCACAAGATATTACAGTTTAAATTGTTATGGCGAGCATACATCTCCCCTGTTAAAATTCATCATATGGATCCACTGCGCCCACACACCTGCCCCAGATGCAGCGCCCCGATGGCTGATTTTGCACACATGGCCTGGACCTGTGTCAAAGTAGCACGATTTTGGACTCAAGTATTCAGTGAGTTATCGAAAATGACCGGCTTGAGCCTTCCCCCTTCGCCTAAGCAGGCACTGTTGGGGTATGTGCAAGAGATCGCTAAGCCATATAAGCGTTTTAGTGCAATTGCATTATTGTTAGCGAAAAGAGGAGTGGCAATTCACTGGCGGAGTAAGTACCCACCAATACTGAAAGGCTGGATGTTCAGCATGGCGTATTGTAACACCACCAGCAAAATATATGCACAGCTACAACACCCAGTGTCTAGGCCGTTAGACATATGGAAGCCTTACAGGTCCTATTTGTTGGAACAGACATCTGTTAGCTCACAGACTGAACAGGATACCGACCCGCAGAATGCTGCAAGCAACTGAAATATTTAGCTGGTGCTGGCGTAAGGGGGCAAATAGGATATATCATTGTGTTACCAGGCATTGAAATGTACCTGTGCTGTGCAGGATCACTGTGTATTAGAGAATCCTTGATGGCTGTAGGTATTGAGCATGTGTATTGAAATGCACGTTTGTATTTTATGAAATTTATAAATAAAGATTAAAAAAAAAAAGTATGTGAGCAAGTCTTAGCATTTTAGTCCTATGTTTGCCATTCTTGTCTAACCCTTTATTTAGTAAAGCTTTATTAGTAGCATTACACTGTTTCACAAGTCCATCCAAATAGATTATATGCTGATGTACCTAACTGTGTGATTCCTAAGGTGTGGTATACATGCAGCATTAATTTAGATACAAATAGAGTACCCTGGTCTGTTAATTTTTTGTAGGAAATCCTATCCATGAAAAGAATTCAGTTATAGCATTAGTTATAAAATAATTAGTAATATTTCTCAAAGGTACTGCTTCTAGGTAGCAAGTAGAATAGCATTCCATGACTAAAATGTGCTTATGTAGTCTGATAGAGGGTACCGGCGCCTCCACACTATTCATTCAAATTCTCTCAAATGGAATTCTAAAGCTGCTGGAGAGCTCTTTGCACCTTTTTCAGGATTTATAAGTTGGCATACATGACATTCATTCCATTAGCGCTTAATTTGAGTAAATATTAAGGGCCAGTGGGACTTGTCAAAAATCTCATGCTTTATTGTGTTTTTCCTTTCCCACAATGGCCTCCCCCTATTTGGGCATGGGCTAAGTATAAAATGATTTGGGAACAATCAATAGTTTCTGATTATGACGAGATTCATCCAATAAGGTATTCCCCTATACAAAATTCAAAAAGGACATGCCTGACCTTTTGAATTTAACTGAGGCTTTTCCCAAGCTCTTTTTGAAGCGTCTGTCAAGGTATTCTCATGGAGAGCTGCCCTGGAGTTCCTATTCCCCTCCCACTGGTCCTTTAATTCAGACCAATCTTCTCTATCACAAAGACTCAATTGGAAGTGTCCTTTTTAGCAATTCTATTTTATTTTCTCCCTCTGCACGTTCTCTGCAATTTCCTCCAGTTCATACAGTGCATTGATTAACCAGTCTTTCTTGGTTATCAAAGACTCCTCAGGCCAATGACTACATTGTATAATGCCAGTCCCAAAAATGTAATCTTCGGGTTATTGGGATACAAGTCCCTCTTTCGTATCCACCACCTATTGCATAGTTCACAATGGAATTACTGCACTGATGTATTTCTTGCAATCTCTATGAACAGAGGGAATCCAAACTCCTGATGTTTGCTCTATTTGTTGCTCTCTTACTAAAAGCCTGTTATCACAGATTATTTACAAACTGAGGGGGATATTCTCAAGAACGTGCGATAATCATCGCCAAAATAGGTTAACGCAATTTTTCATATCGCCGTCTATCGCGGGAAAATAACGCAGTGTTAACGTCGTATTCTCAACACGGCGGTAACATGCAATAGTTTCCCGATAACGCGTCAAATGTCCGCTATAAAATTTCCGGGACGGCGATAAAAATCTAAAGCCGAACGTGAAAAAAGTGGCGATGGGCCCAACTGCGATAAAAAAATCAGCGATAAGCTGCACCAGGCCTGCAATTCACACACGTCAGGCTGGAAAAATCACTATAAAAGCAGAAAAAAAAAAACACAAACAAAACCAAAACAACTGCGAAGCACAATGGAGGTAGCCAGAGCAAGTACAGAGGGCAACCAGAACCCCACAAGCCCCACGGAGGACCAGCCTGGGACCTCGGGGTCAGGGAAGGGCAAGGAGAAGAAGAAGAGGAAGACGCGGTTCAGTCCGCAGGAAAACAGGATCCTGATAAAGGAGGTGATAGAACACCATCAACAACTGTTCCTCACCTCCACTGTGTCATTGGCAACAAAAAATGGAATATGGCAGTCCATCATGGACAAGGTGAATGCAGTTGGAGTGCTGAGAAGGACAATGGAAGAGCTCAAGAGGCGCTGGAATGATGTGAAGCGCAAAACCAAGCAGAAACTCGGCAACAACCAGAAGGCCGCAATGCAGACTGGAGGTGGGAGTCCAGCGCCACAGGAGGAGCTGGATGAGATGGAGGAAATGGTGTCCACAGTCATCAGTGTGGAGACGGTGGCAGGAGGTGGGGGACCGGACACTGCTCAACATGACCTGACACAACAGCAACAGGGTGAGTAACGACCAGGGACTGGGGGGACGGGGGGAGATGGGCACAATGTCACACATGCACAATTAAGTATAGCAAAGTGCACACCCACAATGACTCTGGATCATGTACCTGATCCCCTTGGCACACTGCAGCACACCTAGAAACAGCAAGTAAGCCCCCGTCGACTATGTGCCCAGAGGGGGCCCTTCCCACACATCACCAATCTCACAACCAACCCATGCACATGTGCCAAACCCAGCAAAGCGGCGTGTCTGTGAGCCACACTGACAATGCAAGTGACACTGCATGACGAATAGCATGGCTGCAGTCAATATATCATGACATGTTGCACGCCACGACACTGAGGTGGCTGAGTGTGGACCACATCCGTAAAGGAGCAGGTCACACTCTGACACATCCACGTGCACAAACAACCCTTGACGTCAACAACACATCTGCGGACAAACCATGCCCCAGAGTCCCAACTCCCACCAAGAGCCCAATTTACCCAAGTATGCAACATCTCAGCACAGAAGTCAAAGGCACACCACCTGAAAGGGATAAGGGGCAGCAAAATCAGAGCTGCAGGGGCGAGTCTCCCAAAATGCAGCACACACACATAACATTCAGAGCACATCAACATTGACAACAATGTGGTACAAACTGCAACACATTCACAACAGAACAGAGGACACAACTGGTGCCGCTTGTGTGTAGAAACTGGCCAATCACATTTGGCATAGCAGGGAAATGTGAGATGATAATGTACAAGTACAAACACACATCCGTGATGTTGTCGAAATGTCCACTGTCCCGCATCAAATAGGCAGCTCCTCCCAAACAGTCACAATGTACATTGTCATGCAGTCTGTATGTAAACTTGTACAATGCATCAACATACATGTGAACACAATGTTAAACTGCATCTCCCCTTCACATTGCAGAGGGAGAATCAACACCTCCTGCAGAGCAGACCGAACATCTCTTCACTGATGACGAAGAGGATCTCCACACTTTCGACACCGACGCCCTCCAAGAGCTCATGGACAGCTTCGGCATCTCACCTCCAGGAGCAGGGCACCCCAGCTGCATCAAGGAGACCTCACCCCCTGCACAGACCACACAGCAGGAAGCACCCACCACCATGGCTGTCTCCCAGGACTCCCACGAACCACACATGGCCTTCCAACGCCGTGTGTTAGGGTGCCAGGAGAAGATGGCTGATCAGGTGCGGGTGGGGTTCGACCTCATGGCAGCCAAACTAGATGCCATACGTGGGTGTCTAAGTCCCATCAAGGACCACTTACACTCCCTAACGGACACCCACAGTCCGCTCCATGCTCTCCAACGATCCATGGCTGACATCGCTGGAGTCCTGACTCTGAGACAAGGACAACTGTCTAGTCAGAGTGGCTCCAGCGATGTCAGCAGGGAGTTGGGACACATGCGGAGGATCATGGAGAACAGGGAGCGGATGCAGGCGGAAAGAATGGCTGCCACGGCTGCACACCAGCGAGATGTAGCTGGGATCTTCCATGCCCTGCAGATCCTCATCATAGCATTGCTGCCACAAGGCCTGGCGCCGATGAATGAATGCTGCTGCTGCTTCTACATCCACATCTCCGCCCCCTGATGTGTCAGTGCCTCACAGTGCGGCAGACAATCCACCTCCGGCCCCTGATGTGTCACTGCCACACAGTGCGGCAGACATTCCACCTCCGGCCCCTGATGTGTCAGTGCCACACAGTGCTGCTGACAAAACACCACCACCCACATGTGAGGCACATGAAACATCAGAGGACGAAGATGCGGATGATTCTGCCTTAGTGGTAAGAAGGAAGCGGTAGCACTCATCTCCACCATATGGCTTGTTTCTGCTTGGTTCTGCCCTCTGCATCATCACCTTCCAATGTCCCCCGATATTCTCTGCAACACTCACCTTGGACCTCGACATGGACTGCCATATTCTGTTTGGTTACCAATGACACAGCAATCAGACTGCGGACTGAACTCTTCCTCTACCGACGAACTTGTCAATCAATAAAAGAAGCTCTGGCTGGCCCTCCACGGGGCAACAATGTAAAGTGGGGTTTGCATGGCCCTGTACTGCTCCAGCTTCAACACTCCACTGAATGTGAATAAAACATTCTAATTCACACAGATGTGTCATGTCTATGTTCAATCAAGTATGAAAGTATGGATGAATGTAGGGGCAGTGATTCCCCCTCACATCCATGTTGCTAATGTTGTGGGACTTGAGTCACAGGGTGCAACTCTCTGCATCATGGTGTACATATTTGACCCCAAAAGACGCCCTGTTGTCTTTTCTTGGTCACAAATGACAGCCTTTATGTCATGAATTTGGACACATGTGATACGCTGCTGAGTGGGATTACGTACTATCTTTGACACCCTGAAATGGCATTTTGAATACGTGACACCCTAAACAGCCTCTCTGTACAGAGGTGACACACCCACCATCTAATTGCCATTTGTGAGATTGTTAGCACTAAATGTTGCACTTACACTTGTCAGAGTGATGTGCTTATGCAGAGGAGTGACATGCACCCAGGGAATGTGTGTTGGAATGAATGTATTTGCACATGCTGTGCCTGTGGTCATTTTGTCCTGTCCCATGATTGCTAATTACAGTCACAATGTGACGTGCTCATGTGAAGAAATTGTTAATGATTGTGCTCCTTCGGGCTAATCTTGCTGGAGTTGCACTGGGGTGTGGTCCACCTGCCTCATCTTCATCATCATCGTCCGGTGCATCTGGCACTTGGATCCATGGGGCATTGGTGCGTGCACATTTGTTGTGCAACACACAACATGCAATGATCATCTTGCACACCATTTCCAGGCTGTACAGGAGTCTTCCACCTGTGATGTCCAGGCACCTGAAACGTGACTTTAACACGCCAAATGAGCGCTCCACAATGCCCCTGGTGCGTTTGTGGGCCGCATTGTACTGCCTCTGGGCCTGGGTGTTCGTGTCTCGGAGGGGTGTCATCATCCACGGGCAGAGTGCATATCCTTGATCACCTGTGACAGGGGAGAGAGATATGTGTCAATCGGTGGTTCTGCATTCTGTGTTGGCAGGCTTATTAGTTTAGTGGTGTGTGATGTGTGCGACTTTGGGATTCATGTTTGACATGTATTGCTTGTGGCAAATGAGCGGCATCCATGTGTATTACGTTGCCTCACAGCTGCTCCTCACTCCCCCCGAGCCTATTTAATTGTGTGCGCTGCGCGGTTGCATCACTTGCACTCCTAAGACACACCATTGTCATGACTGTCTGCGCATGTCCACAAGCCTAACAACACTGTGATATTGGCCGTTGAAGGTGGTCGGCCACGTGTGTAGGCCTATGGTTAGGATATGGCGGACACAGAGACACACCCAGTATTTACTTTGGTGGCCATCCCGGAAGTGAACCACGCACAGAGCCCTGGGATATTTATTCCCACTCCTATGCTGGACTGGCGTACGCCGGCCCAGCCCACTCCGCTTACGCTTACAGGGGGGGGGGACATAGCTACATGTCCAAGGTTTTCCCGACTGCCTGATGTTACATGGTTGCATCCACTGTCCACAACACTATAAACACCAGCAGTATATGTCCACATGGACATGTCTGTGCTCTGCATACTGAAGTCTGTCCAGCACATCACCGCCACACTTGGCATTGTGTACATTCTTATTCATGGGTCACTTGCCTCCTTCGCACAGACTTGGTTCCCACCTCTCCCCACATTCTGCAATTGTGTGGCAGAGGTGCCATGATGTGGATGGTTTGTCTACATGGCTGGCCACGGTTACCACAGTTACTTGTTTTGTCGTGTCTGGTAGGTGAGCATGTTGTTTGGCATGTTGTATGTGATTTTGTAACATGTGCATTCCCACAGTTGTGAGTTGCATTATTGTGGAGTTGAGGTGTGTGGTGTGTTCTTTTGGTACTTACCAACGAGCAGTGCATTTTCATAGGTGCCATCCTGGAAGCGCTGGTTGATGATGGACTGTCGGAAGATGTAGGAATCATGCACACTGCCTTGGTAGTTGGCGACGACGTTGGTGAAGGGTCCCTGGTGGACCACTATTGCCTGCACAATGATGGAATGCGTGTGCTTTCTGTTGTGGTAATTGTGTGCAGTGTCGGCAGGGGGCACAAGTAGGACATGTGTGCAGTCAATTGCCCCCAACACATGCGGGAAGCCAGCTATGGCGTAGAAGCCTTGCTTGGTCTCCAGCTGTTCCTGCGCAGTGTGGGGGAAGTGAAGGTGCTGGGGTACCAAGCTGATGATGGCATCCAAGACAGGTGTGAGGGACTTTGATAGGGCTGGCTGTGAGACTCCTCTGACTCTGGCAGTTGTTAGTTGGAAGGTACCAGAGGCCAACAGGTGCAGCACAGCCAGCAGCTTTGTCTGCGGAGGGATGTTGGTTGTCCGCTGTGTTGGTACCGTCAGCCTGTGGGCAATGTGGGTCAGGATGCGGAGGATGGTTGTCCTTTTGAGTCTGTAGTGGGCAATGACATCCTCTGGCGTTAAGTCTGTGAAGCTGGTGCATTTTCGGAAGGTCCGCTGTCTTGTTCTGCGCTGCCTCTGTGGTAGTCCGGGGCGGGGTGGTCCGGGGGGGGCCTGGGGGTGGTGGCGGTGGGTGTTGTGGCCCTCTTGGGTCTCCGAGCTGCATGATCAGTAGCTCCATGACATGTGTTGGTCTTCAGATGTGGCTCTGTGCTGGGCTCCCTTTCTACTGCACGTTGTCTTCCTGCTTAACACCAGTGGGTCCCGTGCTCTCCATGCCACTGGAATCAAGCTATTCTGGCTGAAGAGGGGTGAAACCCCGAAACCGGTCCTAGGATGCTTGTTTCCAGTCCAGGGAGGACCTGGCTTGGCAGTTCGGGCTGGACTGTTCCCATGAGGCACAGGGTCAAGACTGATTTGCATATGGCTGGGTTCAAACTGGAATGGCATGGTGAGCAAAAAAACGATGGATTTAGGCCCAGATCTCTGAACTGGGGTGAATGTATGACATTGTTCTGCATTCTGTCCATCAACTGTTGTTTTTGCATTTAACACCAGTAATCAGCAGGTGTTAAATCCCTGCTGCTAATGCGCCTTATCGCCTGTTTTTGGATCGCTTCGCCGATCTGGCTGGTCATTGAGAATATCGCGAAGTGGTGTTTTCGTGTGTTTTTGCACTGGAATGCCTACTCTGCATATCATTAGCGTTAGTTGTCGCTTTCATCCGTGGCGATGTTTTTTGCGGCAGCTATCGCTGGAAAACTGGCGATATCTGCAGTTTGTACCAGCTTGAGAATAGGGCGATAAATCTATCGCCACTTTTGCGGCGCTAAAGTGCCGATAAATCAGTGATAAGTCCTTGAGAATATGCCCCTGAATCTACTAATGCGTTCACCAATTTGCCTTTAGCTATTACCGGGTATTTACCCCTCTTACCTCCCTTTTCCATGTATAAGAAAGGACTATTTTCACATCCATTCTTTTGGCTCAGCCATTTGCCATCTTGGACAATGTTTAACAACGTGGTCCTGATTCCCACACTATAAACAGTACAGTCCTTGAGGATCTACTTGAGGAAATGGTAGTGGTATAGCCTGACTTTAGATATCTGTTTTAATACTTGTCCAACCCAGAGCTGAGTGCCTTTTAAAAATCCTCTCAAATTCAAATTTAGTCCTCCTCTTGAGGCTTAGGATAAGCACACGATATGTCTGACTTCTTGTAAACTCACACATAAATGTGGAAAAAAACAAAAAGGGGGCACACTCATTGATCAGAAAAATAAAGACATCATAAAATTATACAGGCTTAAAACTTGAGAACGGCTCTATTAGACAAAATTGGACCCACGTTGGAACCAAACAGTGCTTGGTTACATGTGATAGAATCTCTTCTGAGGTTGTTGGCAGTACTACGTGTATTTGTCTCTAGGCCATTTCAGAGCACATGTGTTAAGGTGGCAGGCATGCAACCATGTGCCATCTTGGCATTTCTACCATCTATCAAGGATGCCATTCTCAAAATCACACTTCAGCATCTCTGTTTACCAACACCTAAA
Organism: Calotriton arnoldi; assembly: GCA_963921515.1. Taxonomy (NCBI): domain Eukaryota; kingdom Metazoa; phylum Chordata; class Amphibia; order Caudata; family Salamandridae; genus Calotriton; species Calotriton arnoldi. Next base: position 2,679,548 of record CAWUFW010001260.1, on the reverse strand, counting down.
CCATAAGCAAGGATGCTGCAAAATATCACAATTTCAAAATGTACTGGGTGCAATAGAGTCTAGATATGTTAATTTAGTTCTACCAGGAGCCACTGCTTACTTCTACCGCAATCAGACGCTAAACAATTTCTTCTTTGTGCAGGCTTTACATTTCACTAACAATGTAGCTAAGTACTCTGGAAGGACAAGTGACTGACAGCTTCCGCCACTCAACCATCAATCATCAGTTTGAGAGTGAGATTTTTGGGGATGGTCTATTACTTGGTACCTATATATGTTTTTTCAAGAACTTCTTCTTAAAATCGTGTTGGATTTGAATGTTGAACTGTATAAAATAGATTAAAGGTAGCCAAACTGTGTAGTGATCTCAGAACAAAAACGGATATATTTTTATCTTTAACTGAATTTATTCACTCATTTTTCATGCATATGCAGTATTTTTAAATAAATGTGACGTGTTAATTCTCAGTTTACGGAAATTACACTTTTAAGAAAAGAAATTATTAACGTTGTCCCTTATGAGCGTCAGAATCAACAGCTGATGGCAATTGTGTTGAATGTTCACCATTGGGTGTTTTACAATTCTTCATCAAGAGGTAATGTCCCCTTACGAGAGTAATATTGTGTATTTCTGAACACATACATAACTATAATCTAACAGACCACTTTAAGAGTATACTGTTGCCTTCCACCAGAAAGATCACAGCAACAAAATTGTGGCTACAATATACCATGTATTCTTTCTATGACAGATCTTGTCCTCTTATGTGAAGTTTATTTTAATTCAGCTGAGTTTGTGGGATTCCCAAATGGTGGTATGGGACTGGCACTTTCTTCACTTTTGTTGGGCAATCGTTTATTTAAAAAAAAAAAATGTTTATTAACTTTGGTATTTATTAAAAAAAAGATATATATATATATATATTTACTGAAAAAAACATAGGTTTCAGGCACGTTATAGTTAGAAATTAGCATTTAAAAAACCTTAGAAATTCACTGAAAAAACCATAGGTTTTAGGGAAAGTTATAGTTAGTTGGACATTTCACTCGTACAAAACCAGAGAAATTCTTCGTTATAGTTAGTTCAGCTAACTATAACTCGCGCCCCCGCAATGCACTGCTGATGACATCACATATTACATCACTCATGACATGGTCAGTGACATCACTGATGACATCACTGATGACATCTCAAATGACATCACTGATGACATCACTGATGACATCATCTAGTGACTGTGTGTTTCTGTAAAGTTTAAATATGTTTAATATATATAGGGAAAGGCGTATTGAAGAATGAGTGGGTGTATAAGTGTCTGAATGGATGATTTAGTAGGTGTGTGACTGACTCTATAAGTGAGTGATTAAATGTATCTTACTGAATGCACGGGTTAGTGACTAAACTGTGTGAATGTCTGTATCCGTCTGTCTGTTGGTGTGTAAGCGGCTGCATGGGTTTGTGAATAGCTACATGAGTGTCTATATGGGTTATTGATTGGTTGTCTGAGTATCTGTATGGATGCCTGAGTGTTTGTATGGCTGGGGTGTGTGTGACTCTGTGCATAGATGTGTGAGTGGGTGATTCACTGGGTGCATGGTTTCAAGAGTGCATCTGTGATGGACTGTATGGGTGTGTGTGTATGGGTGTGTTAGTGAGTGAATGTATATCTCAGTGGTACATGTGTGAGTAACTACATATGTGAAAGGCAGTATATAAGTGTGTTGGAATATATAAATAGCTATAAGTGAGAGTGTGTGATTATGAGAGTGACTGTATGGATGAGTGTGTGCTTGTATCAGTGATTGTATAAGAGCGTAAGAATGTCCTAGTATTTGTATGAGTAAGTGAGCTGGTGTGTGTATAACTGTATAGGTGAGTAAATGGGAGTGTGAATAATTATTTGCATGACTGACTACCTCTATGGATGAGTGGTGGTGTGTGAGTGTCTATATAGGCATATGAGTGCATATGATAGTCCTGTACTGATTGATTGTAAGTATGAGTGACTGTACGGGTGAGTGAGTGGATATGTGTTTAGACCTAAGAATCAGTGAGTGGGTATGTAGTTATTGCTGCTGGAGTGTCTATGGTTTTGAGAATGGCAGTCTGTTATTTAGAGTTGGTGTATCAAAGGTTACATTAGGGTGTGAGAAGATGCATCAAATTATCACATGGATGATGTCATCAGTGATGTCATCAGTGATGTCATTTGAGATGTCATCAGTGATGTCATCAGTGATGTCACTGACCATGTCATGAGTGATGTCATATGTGATGTCATCAGCAGTGCATTGCGGGGGCGCGAGTTATAGTTAGCTGAACTAACTATAATGGGGGAATTTCTCTGGTTTTGTATGAGTGAAATGTCCAACTAACTATAACTTTCCCTAAAACCTATGGTTTTTTCAGTGAATTTCTAAGGTTTTTTAAATGCTAATTTCTAACTATAACGTGCCTGAAACCTATGGTTTTTTCAGTGAATTTCAAAGGTTTTTAAATGCTAATGTCTAACTATAACATGCCTGAAACCTATGGTTTTTTAAGTGAATTTCAAAGGTTTTTTAAATGCTAGTTTCTAACTATGCCTACAGAGGTAGGACATGTGAAGAAAGAAGAAGAAAAGCGCAGAAAGAAGGAAGACAAATGCAGAAAGAGGCAACAGAAGTCCAAAAAGATGAAGAAAAGTGCAAGAAGAAGGAAGAGATGTGCAGAAAGAACCAACAGAGGAGTAGAAAGTACTCCTGTGCCCCCAACGTTTTGCTGATGGGTACTGGTGGTAACTGACTCTGCCTCTGGTGGTATAAGACACTTAGAATACAGTGAAAACACCTACATACACTAGGGAACACTATGCGTTGGGGTACCCCTGTGATTAGCATGACCTCCTCTGTATTTGCCATGAGTTAGTGCCTGGGTCATTGGATGAGTACATGGGTACTGACTGGATGATTAAAGTACTGCAAGGAGAGTGGATGGTGAATTTATAAGTGCTTGTGTTTAGGCGGAGTGATTGGATAAGTACATGGTGCTCGCTGGTTGATTGGAGGAGTGCATGGGTAGTGACAGGGCGATGGCTGGACTGCATCAGTAGTGCTCAGGGTAAGTTGGAGAATTAATTCCCCTTGAATCCTGAGGGTCCCTATTTGATAAAAGCCCTGGCGGTGGCGGTCCCCGGGGCTTGGGGGGGCCTTAGAGGCCCCCCCCAAACATTAAAAAAACAAGCCCCGGGAGGTGGCAGTCCCCGTGGCTGCGGGGGCCCCCGCGGGCCCTGCATATATTTGTTGGCAATGCCCCCGGGACCTGGCCCACCCGGGGGTCTCAATTAAATGAAGCGCGGTATCCCGCGCTTCATTTCTTTTTACATTTCGGCTGGATTTGCGACCCCCAGCGCGAATTTAGCAAATTTTTAAAAAAAAAATGCTTTTTTTGGCCCTGGGGGTCCTTGTGGGACCCCCTTAGCAGGCCTAGGGGGCCAGGGTGTTTCTACCATGCCCCCTTTTCTTCTTTTTCACCTTTGTTTCCCTGTTTTCTTGTGACTCGGTTCTACCGAGTCACAAGATGGCTGCCAACACTTCCTGGTTTGGAGTGTTGGCAGCCAATTAAAATGAAGCTCGTGGTCGGGAGGGTTCGCGGATCCACCGCGCCTCTAGATATCGATATTTGTTTTTTTACAATTTCTCAGCAACTACCGAACGGATTTACACCATTTTTAAAAAGGTCGCTTTCTGAGCCAAGCAGTTCTCAAATAGCGACAAAGCACTTTTGAATTATTTGTTATCTCTATGTTTTTTTATCCAGTTCACCACTTGATTAAATGTTACGCTTAGGGGAGAAAATGTGGTGTTACCAAGTTGGAGTTTCTGCTTCAGCTCGTCATTCTGTGATTCTGGTCAAATCACTTAATCTCCCCATGCCTACAACCAAAATGAGTTTGTCCTTGTATGATGTAACCAATGCTCATGTAAAGCACTCCAATATCTGACCAGCCTGCACTATATAAAACTGCAAAAAAACAAAGGATAAAAAGTGTTTTCCACACTTCTGTCATTGGGCTATACGTGGGCTACATCTGGGTGATATTTGTGCTACATTTGTGCTCATTTTTCTCTGGTGGCCATCTTGGGAGACTTCAATTACATTCATTAAACTTTATTCGATCTGATTTAGAAACATAGATCATAAAAGTGTACATAAAAACAGTAAATCCTCTTTCTTAATACAATACAGTGAGAATTAATTAAAACCAGTAGGTAAAAACAGGTGTTACAAAGCCCGGTTCAGAGCAACTTCAGGTTAACAGAATAGTAAAGTTCAATGTTTCGCAAGATCAATCTCATGTACTTCGTGCAAAATACGCAATAAGGGGTCCAAGTAAGATGCAACGCTCCAATACCTGACCAGTTTGCACTATATAAAACTGCAAAAAAACTAAAAATAAAAAGTGTTTTCCACACTTCTGTCATTGGGCTATATGTGGGCTACATGTGGGTGATATCTGTGCTACATTTGGGCTCTTTTTTCTCTGGTGGCCATCTTGGGATACTTATTTGTTATGAAGTTTCCTAATTTCCTCATTTACTGCAGTCTCCTCAGTAGGAAATGCTTTCAGTTTTTACTTTGATTCCATCAAGAAGGCATTCAGATGTGTCACACATTTGCCATAAATTCAGAATGTTAGCACTCTAGTTGCTCATTAGATCACTGTAGTAAAGCTACAGCTCACCAGGGAGTTAACTGGAACTCTACTGCTGGTATTGAAAGTGATTGTTTCAGTCTGCCTGTCAGAATTTTCTAATGAAATAGAAGAGGATTTGAGATCTCACTTAAAACATGCCCTAATTTTTCTTTCTGCAGAACTAACCATAATTTCTATGGCAAAATGAACCCCCTCATTTTTTTCCTTTTTAAATTAAATGTTTTAAGTGTTACCGGTTTATTCCAATCAAGATGGCTTCAGGTGTGCCATAATTTTGTCATAAGTAAGACTGTTAGCGCTCTAGTTGTTCTTTAGAACACTCTGGGAAGCTGCAGTAGAACACAAAGGAATCAACTGGCAGGCTGCTCCTGTTGAAATATAACAGGAAGATATTTGAGATCTCACTTAAAACATGTCCTAATTTTTCTTTCTACAGCACCAACCATAATTTCTATGACAAAATGAACCCCATCATTGTGTTCCTTTTTAAATTAAATGTTTTAAGTGTTACCAGTTTATTCCAATCAAGATGGCTTCAGGTGTGCCATACGTTTGTCATAGGTAAGGCTGTTAGCGCTCTAGTTGTTCTTTAGAACACTCTGGGAAGCTGCAGTAGAACACAAAGGAATCAACTGGCAGGCTGCTCCTGTTGAAATATAACAGGAAGATATTTGAGATCTCACTTAAAACATTTCCTAATTTTTCTTTCTACAGCACTAACCATAATTTCTAAGACAAAATGAACCCCATCATTTTGTTCCTTTTTAAATTAAATGTTTTAAGTGTTACCAGTTTATTCCAATCAAGATGGCTTCAGGTGTGCCATACTTTTGTCATAGGTAAGGTTGTTAGCGCTCTAGTTGTTCTTAAGAACACGCTGCAGTAGAACACAAAGGAATCAACTGACAGTCTCTGCCCTTGTTGGATTTACATGTTTTACTGAGAATGTCAGACTTCATTCTCACATGACTGAGAAAGATAATGTGAATTTACAGAAAATATGCTCTCATTTTAGCTTCTGGAGCACCTTCCAAACCTCTGTGGGACAAGCATGAGAACATTGTTTTCTCTCAAACATGATTCATGAAATCCCAGCAGAAGGTTTTTCACAGGGTAAAATCACCCTAGAACACACCACAATTCCTAAAATTAGTATGGTACCATCAACAAATGAATTCTAATGTAACTAAAGTCTGTTATCACCCTTTATAGTTCTCCTTTTGGTGACCCTCAAAATCTTCTATTCACTACAATACATTTCATTGGGGTGCTATCATGTATATTGGTCCCAAGATGGCTGCCAACACTTCTTGGATGAAGTGCTGACAGCCAATCAGATCTCACGATGACATGTGTGGTTAGGCTCCACCCAGATATATAAAGTTCTTTTTCCTTTAATATTTAAAAAACTACAGAACGGATTTACACCTTTTTGAAAAGGTCGCTTTCTGAGCCAAGCAGTACCTTTATGCCAAATTTGGGGTAAATCCGTTCAGTAGTTTCCGCTGTAGCCTTGCACAAAGTTCCCTATGGGAAATTGATTTTTGACTCTTATTTTTTGAATTTCTCAGCAACTACTGAACGGATTTACACCATTTAACAAAAAGGGCTCTTTCTGAACCAGGGGCTACCTTTTTGCAAAATTTGGTGTATTCCGTTCAGCAGTTCGGGCTGTAGCTTTGTCTAAAGTTTCCTATGGAAAATAACATGGAGAAAACATGTTTTGGGACCCCCCTTTTTTCTCGGCCTCCGCTTGCCGAATCACCCCGAAACTTTCAAGATAGGAGCGGACCGGAGCACCCCACGAGTTTTGAAAATTTCGCAAAGATTCGTAGACCGGCGCCAAAGTTATTGGGAATAGAATGTTGTGAATTTCCTATGGAAAATAGGTCCTAACTATAACTACCTACTGGCGACCGCCAGTAGGTAGTTATAGTTAGGACCTATTATAGTTATAGTTATGTGTGTGTCCTGTCCTGTGCCAATAAACTTGGTCAGAAAGTCCCCCGCAATTGCTGTACTTTGTGTACAACGGAGCCGCGATATATATATATATGTATATATATATATATATATATATATGTGTGTGTGTGTGTGTGTGTGTGTGTATATATATATTTACGAGTTGACAGCACAAATGCTTACCTGCAAGCCGAAATGGTGCTTTCTGGGATCCGTAGTCCGCCAAGGGTGACTGCGATGAGGCGTTCATGCTATTGGTCAACTCAGCTGGGCTTCCACCAATGGGAGTGAAATGGATTATTTGAAAGGCGGCAGGTGACAGTTTCTGGTGTTTGGCATTTGAAGAAGGCATTCCAGCCGAAACGCGTCATGCCTCCCACTCTGCAATAAAGTTGTTCTCCTTGGCTCCCCGTTGTGTCCCTCCAGTTCCTTCCCTCCAGGGGAGGTAGCTTCTTGTGCATACGTCGCGTGCTATGCCCTGAGCACGCTTGGGGGACCCGTCTCGTTTGTGGCCGGAGCTACAAAGGCACTGCTTCACTGCAATTGTTTGGACTTCAAGGGATTGAAGAGCTCTGGCCCCCGCATTCAGGAACAGTGGATACATCGCTGTAGATACAGTCCGTGACTTCACGGGTAGGTCTACTCATTGCAGTAGGATCTTCGATCCCACGTGGACCTGAGTATATGCGGTGAGACGTCAAAGGGGCCCAGGAGAGAACTTTGTGCGGCGAGAGGTAGGACATGTGAAGAAAGTAGAAGAAAAGCGCAGAAAGAAGGAAGACAAATGCAGAAAGAGGCAACAGAAGTCCAGAAAGATGAAGAAAAGTGCAAGAAGAAGGAAGAGATGTGCAGAAAGAACCAACAGAGGAGTAGAAAGTACTCCTGTGCCCCCAACGTTTTGCTGATGGGTACTGGTGGTAACTGACTCTGTCTCTGGTGGTAAAAGACACTTAGAATACAGTGAAAACACCTACATACACTAGGGAACACTATGCGTTGGGGTACCCCTGTGATTAGCATGACCTCCTCTGTATTTGCCATGAGTTAGTGCCTGGGTCATTGGATGAGTACATGGGTACTGACTGGATGATTAGAGTACTGCAAGGAGAGTGGATGGTGAATTTATAAGTGCTTGTGTTTAGGCGGAGTGATTGGATAAGTACATGGTGCTCGCTGGTTGATTGGAGGAGTGCATGGGTAGTGACAGGGCGATGGCTGGACTGCATCAGTAGTGCTCAGGGTAAGTTGGAGAATTAATTCCCCTTGAATCCTGAGGGTCCCTATTTGATAAAAGCCCTGGCGGTGGCGGTCCCCGGGGCTTGGGGGCCTTGGAGGCCCCCAAACATTAAAAAACAAGCCCTGGGAGGTGGCGGTCCCCGGGGCTGCGGGGGCCCCGCGGGTCCTGCATATATTTGTTGGCAATGCCCCCGGGACCTGGCCCACCCGGGGGTCTCAATTAAATGAAGCGCGGTATCCTGCGCTTCATTTTATTTTACATTTCGGCTGGATTTGCGACCCCCAGCGCGAATTTCGCCATTTTTTTTAAAAAAAATGCTTTTTTTGGCCCTGGGGGTCCTTGTGGGACTCCCTTAGCAGGCCTAGGGGGTCAGGGTGTTTCTACCATGCCCCCTTTTCTTCTTTTTCACCTTTGTTTCCCTGTTTTCTTGTGACTCGGTTCTACCGAGTCACAAGATGGCTACCAACACTTCCTGGTTTGGAGTGTTGGCAGCCAATTAAATGAAGCTTCGTGGTCGGGAGGGTTCGCGGATCCACCGCGCCTCTAGATATCGATATTTGCTTTTTACAATTTCTCAGCAACTACCGAACGGATTTACACCATTTTTAAAAGGTCGCTTTCTGAGCCAAGCAGTTCTCAAATAGCGACAAAGCACTTTTGAATTATTTGTTATCTCTATGTTTTTTATCCAGTTCTCCACTTGATTAAATGTTACGCTTAGGGGAGAAAATGTGGTGTTACCAAGTTGGAGTTTCTGCTTCAGCTCGTCATTCTGTGATTCTGGTCAAATCACTTAATCTCCCCATGCCTACAACCAAAATGAGTTTGTCCTTGTATGATGTAACCAATGCTCATGTAAAGCACTCCAATATCTGACCAGCCTGCACTATATAAAACTGCAAAAAAACAAAGGATAAAAAGTGTTTTCCACACTTCTGTCATTGGGCTATACGTGGGCTACATCTGGGTGATATTTGTGCTACATTTGTGCTCATTTTTCTCTGGTGGCCATCTTGGGAGACTTCAATTACATTCATTAAACTTTATTCGATCTGATTTAGAAACATAGATCATAAAAGTGTACATAAAAACAGTAAATCCTCTTTCTTAATACAATACAGTGAGAATTAATTAAAACCAGTAGGTAAAAACAGGTGTTACAAAGCCCGGTTCAGAGCAACTTCAGGTTAACAGAATAGTAAAGTTCAATGTTTCGCAAGATCAATCTCATGTACTTCGTGCAAAATACGCAATAAGGGGTCCAAGTAAGATGCAACGCTCCAATACCTGACCAGTCTGCACTATATAAAACTGCAAAAAAACTAAAAATAAAAGTGTTTTCCACACTTCTGTCATTGGGCTATATGTGGGCTACATGTGGGTGATATTTGTGCTACATTTGGGCTCTTTTTTCTCTGGTGGCCATCTTGGGATACTTATTTGTTATGAAGTTTCCTAATTTCCTCATTTACTGCAGTCTCCTCAGTAGGAAATGCTTTCAGTTTTTACTTTGATTCCATCAAGAAGGCATTCAGATGTGTCACACATTTGCCATAAATTCAGAATGTTAGCACTCTAGTTGCTCATTAGATCACTGTAGTAAAGCTACTGCTCACCAGGGAGTTAACTGGAACTCTACTGCTGGTATTGAAAGTGATTGTTTCAGTCTGCCTGTCAGAATTTTCTAATGAAATAGAAGAGGATTTGAGATCTCACTTAAAACATGCCCTAATTTTTCTTTCTGCAGAACTAACCATAATTTCTATGGCAAAATGAACCCCCTCATTTTTTTCCTTTTTAAATTAAATGTTTTAAGTGTTACCGGTTTATTCCAATCAAGATGGCTTCAGGTGTGCCATAATTTTGTCATAAGTAAGACTGTTAGCGCTCTAGTTGTTCTTTAGAACACTCTGGGAAGCTGCAGTAGAACACAAAGGAATCAACTGGCAGGCTGCTCCTGTTGAAATATAACAGGAAGATATTTGAGATCTCACTTAAAACATGTCCTAATTTTTCTTTCTACAGCACCAACCATAATTTCTATGACAAAATGAACCCCATCATTGTGTTCCTTTTTAAATTAAATGTTTTAAGTGTTACCAGTTTATTCCAATCAAGATGGCTTCAGGTGTGCCATACGTTTGTCATAGGTAAGGCTGTTAGCGCTCTAGTTGTTCTTTAGAACACTCTGGGAAGCTGCAGTAGAACACAAAGGAATCAACTGGCAGGCTGCTCCTGTTGAAATATAACAGGAAGATATTTGAGATCTCACTTAAAACATTTCCTAATTTTTCTTTCTACAGCACTAACCATAATTTCTAAGACAAAATGAACCCCATCATTTTGTTCCTTTTTAAATTAAATGTTTTAAGTGTTACCAGTTTATTCCAATCAAGATGGCCTCAGGTGTGCCATACTTTTGTCATAGGTAAGGTTGTTAGCGCTCTAGTTGTTCTTAAGAACACGCTGCAGTAGAACACAAAGGAATCAACTGACAGTCTCTGCCCTTGTTGGATTTACATGTTTTACTGAGAATGTCAGACTTCATTCTCACATGACTGAGAAAGATAATGTGAATTTACAGAAAATATGCTCTCATTTTAGCTTCTGGAGCACCTTCCAAACCTCTTTGGGACAAGCATGAGAACATTGTTTTCTCTCAAACATGATTCATGAAATCCCAGCAGAAGGTTTTTCACAGGGTAAAATCACCCTAGAACACACCACAATTCCTAAAATTAGTATGGTACCATCAACAAATGAATTCTAATGTAACTAAAGTCTGTTATCACCCTTTATAGTTCTCCTTTTGGTGACCCTCAAAATCTTCTATTCACTACAATACATTTCATTGGGGTGCTATCATGTATATTGGTCCCAAGATGGCTGCCAACACTTCTTGGATGAAGTGCTGACAGCCAATCAGATCTCACGATGACATGTGTGGTTAGGCTCCGCCCAGATATATAAAGTTCTTTTTCCTTTAATATTTAAAAAACTACAGAACGGATTTACACCTTTTTTGAAAAGGTCGCTTTCTGAGCCAAGCAGTACCTTTATGCCAAATTTGGGGTAAATCCGTTCAGTAGTTTCCGCTGTAGCCTTGCACAAAGTTCCCTATGGGAAATTGATTTTTTGACTCTTATTTTTTGAATTTCTCAGCAACTACTGAACGGATTTACACCATTTAACAAAAAGGGCTCTTTCTGAACCAGGGGCTACCTTTTTGCAAAATTTGGTGTATTCCGTTCAGCAGTTCGGGCTGTAGCTTTGTCTAAAGTTTCCTATGGAAAATAACATGGAGAAAACATGTTTTGGGACCCCCCTTTTTTCTCGGCCTCCGCTTGCCGAATCACCCCGAAACTTTCAAGATAGGAGCGGACCGGAGCGCCCCACGAGTTTTGAAAATTTCGCAAAGATTCGTAGACCGGCGCCAAAGTTATTGGGAATAGAATGTTGTGAATTTCCTATGGAAAATAGGTCCTAACTATAACTACCTACTGGCGACCGCCAGTAGGTATATATATATATATATATATATATATATATATATATATATACATATATATATATATACATATATATATATTTTGAAAAAAGAGAGTTGCTCCTCCTGGGAACTCCGCCCGTAGTACGGTGGCGCAATGAAGCCGGTAGAGCAATGCCGGCATAAATATGAGTCCACAATTGCAAATAAGCACGCGCTCTCAGATTCCTATTAAAGGTTTTTAATGTTCAAGGTTACGCGTTTCGGGAGCAAGCTCCCTTGATCACACACTGAACCAAGTGTACACCAAGTGAATACATAGACTCAGTACAGGGGAAATGAAATCGACATAGGACTGCACGATACCCAGCTACCTACGTAAAAGTGGCGACTAAATTCAGATTAAAAAGGCAATAATTCCTTAAAGAATAACAGCAGATATGTTATACCAAAAACGAAAATCCATTTCAATACATGGTAAATCAATATAAAATTAAGATGAATAAACATAAATCCACATCATGCTGAAATACAGCCAGCTCAAGACCGGAGGGCATACCGACAGAGCGTGTGAATTACATTGTTTCTGGTCGCCAAGTGGCAAGAGAATTTCAAGTACCATGCAGTTACAGTAGACCAATACTAACGTCAAGTGACATAGTCATACAAATCCTTATACTGTACAATAGTCAAATAGCAAGCGTGACTATAAGTGAAAAAGTAAGAAATTCCCAAGCAGGAAATAGAAAGGCAAAGAGAAAGAGAAAGGATAAATGTTATAAATCGTCTTATCTTTAAAACATTAGTGCTCTAGTCGTGGAGACGAAGAAAAGGTTAGGAGGCCCGTGAAGTGTCCGCAGAATATCGGTGGGCCCCTTCCTTTCCTCCTGTGTTGGAAAAATAGAAGACACAAGAATATAAAAAACAAGATTAAAAATGTGCAAACATTTTAAACAAATTGCTAGACTGTTCATTAGTTGCTTATATTAACCAAGTTACTTTAAATCGCATGCAAAAATTGCTTATACAGTCTAACTTATGCAGCTTGCTGATCCGGGAAAACAATATCATAAAAACCTATGTTGGTGTAAGCCAGTTATTCTTCCATAAGGTGCGTTGCTAATTCCTCGTCCAAATTGTGCCCATTCGGGTACCTCGTCTCGAGCTCAAGTATCCATTTAGATTCTTTTTTCCTCAATCTGAGCTCCCTGTTCCCCCTCTAAAGCTAGTTGTCACTTGTTCAATAACAAAGTAGCTGAGAAGTGAGCTGTTAGCGAGGTGAAAATCGGCAAAGTGTCTTGCGATAGGATAATGCGGATCCCTATTGTTTATGGCCCTGAGATGTTCTAGGACCCTTTTCTTAGCCATATGTGTCGTGCTGCCAATATATCTTTTGTTACATGGACACACTAAAATATAAATGACATGTGTGGTACTGCATGTCAAAAATTGTGAAATGGTATTTTTCTTCATAGAGTGTGGCACACTGTATTCTTTCACCATATGGCTATTTTTACAAGCTTTACAGTGTCCACAAGGGTAAAACCCTTTGAGATTGTGTGTGGAAGTCTTAGGAGGTATGGTGATATCCCCATGCATAAGCAAGTCCTTCAGGCTACGACCTTTGCGATAACTAATACTCGGTCTGTTGCTAAGGGTGGGGCCCACAATGCTATCACTTTTGAGGATATTCCAATTGTCTTGGAGAATTTTTTGTATTTTCCTTGACTTGTTGTTATAAGTAAGGATAACACGTGTTACTTGGAGCTCAGTTTCCTTATTTTTCTCCTCTAGTGTACTGGGTCTGTCGATGTCTTTAAGTTTGGAAACTGCTCTCTGGAGTACCCACTCGGGGTAACCACGTTCCCTGAAGCGTTCTAACATAATTTCCTGTTCTGCCAGATAGTTCTCATCCGTATTGCAATTCCTTCTTGCTCTCAGCATCTCTCCAAAAGGGATACTCCATTTCAGAGCATCCGGGTGATGACTGAGAGCATGAAGCACGCTATTGCCAGCTGTGTCTTTACGGAACAGTTTAGTTTCAAGGGTGCCATTGACCACCTTAATTTTGACATCCAAAAATTCTATCTCTTCTCTGTTTATATTCTGAGTGAGAGTTATGTTGTACCTATTGTCATTTAGTTTGTCAATGAATTCAAGAGCTTCTTCCTCACTGCCTTCCCATATGAGAAAAAGGTCATCAATGTACCTCAACCAAGCCTTAACTTTATCAAGATACATAGAGAGACTAGTATCCCTCATAATTTCTTCCTCCCACTGTCCCAAGAACAGGCATGCAAAACTTGGGGCAAAGCAAGTACCCATAGAAGTTCCAGTATCTGTTTAAAAAGTTCCCCATTAAACAAAAAGATGTTATTACGTAAACAGAGACCCATCATTTCAATCAACATATTAGTATGATCAAAGTACATGATATTTCTGTCATTAAGGTAATTCATGCATGCTCGAATGCCTTGGTCATGGTCTATGATGGTATAAAGACTGGAAACATCCATAGTGATAAACATAAAGTTAGTCTGCCATTCTATTTCATCTATTTTTTTCAAAAAATCTTTCGTATCCTTCACATACGATGGAAGGGAAATGACATACCCCTGCAAGAAAAAATCCACATACTTTGACACATTTTCAAAGACACTCCCCATAGAAGAAACAATTGGTCTCCCTGGTGGATTCGTGGGGTCCTTGTGCACTTTGGGTAAGAAGTAAATAATAGGTAATTTGGGATAGTCCCTTTTCAAAAATAGGTACTCCTCCCATGTTATAATACCATCCTCCTGCCATTTGTGCAGTTTATCCCAAGTCATCAGGATACTGTCATTGTATGTATGGTGTCGGTTTTCATATAGAACATGTTGTTCTCAAGTTGTCTGTACGCTTCAGTCATATACATGTTTCTGCTAAGTAACACAACGTTCCCTCCTTTATCAGCGGGACGGATTACAATCTCGCTATCAGTAGCCAAAGATGTAATGATAAATCTTTGTGCCCTGGTCAGGTTACTACCTTCAAAATTTGATCTAGTCTTCTGATGTTTACAGTCCATGAGGGCTTTCGTAACTACTTCATGAAAAGTATCAACATTGTCATGCGAGAGGTTAGGGTAGAAAACAGATCTAGGTTTAAAGGGGGTTTTGGCAGCCCTATCAGTAGTTATATCAGAGTTTTCAATTGTCGCAAGAGAATTTTCTACATTGCTGATGTTATCTAGATCCTGTAATGTACGAAACATAGTCATATCACCTACTGTGAGACTGGTAGGATCGACATCTACCCCTACATGATGTCCTCGTGTGATGTCACCCTTTAGAGTATGCCATTTATATATATATGTGTGTGTCCTGTCCTGTGCCAATAAACTTGGTCAGAAAGTCCCCCGCAATTGCTGTACTTTGTGTACAACGGAGCCGCGATATATATATATGTATATATATATATATATATATATGTGTGTGTGTGTGTGTGTGTGTGTATATATATATTTACGAGTTGACAGCACAAATGCTTACCTGCAAGCCGAAATGGTGCTTTCTGGGATCCGTAGTCCGCCAAGGGTGACTGCGATGAGGCGTTCATGCTATTGGTCAACTCAGCTGGGCTTCCACCAATGGGAGTGAAATGGATTATTTGAAAGGCGGCAGGTGACAGTTTCTGGTGTTTGGCATTTGAAGAAGGCATTCCAGCCGAAACGCGTCATGCCTCCCACTCTGCAATAAAGTTGTTCTCCTTGGCTCCCCGTTGTGTCCCTCCAGTTCCTT
The DNA here is from genome assembly GCA_963921515.1 of Calotriton arnoldi. Taxonomy (NCBI): domain Eukaryota; kingdom Metazoa; phylum Chordata; class Amphibia; order Caudata; family Salamandridae; genus Calotriton; species Calotriton arnoldi. Next base: position 2,664,386 of record CAWUFW010001260.1, on the reverse strand, counting down.
CCCTCCAGGGGGGAGGTAGCTTCTTGTGCATACGTCGCGTGCTATGCCCTGAGCACGCTTGGGGGACCCGTCTCGTTTGTGGCCGGAGCTACAAAGGCACTGCTTCACTGCAATTGTTTGGACTTCAAGGGATTGAAGAGCTCTGGCCCCCGCATTCAGGAACAGTGGATACATCGCTGTAGATACAGTCCGTGACTTCACGGGTAGGTCTACTCATTGCAGTAGGATCTTCGATCCCACGTGGACCTGAGTATATGCGGTGAGACGTCAAGGGGGCCCAGGAGAGAACTTTGTGCGGCGAGAGGTAGGACATGTGAAGAAAGTAGAAGAAAAGCGCAGAAAGAAGGAAGACAAATGCAGAAAGAGGCAACAGAAGTCCAGAAAGATGAAGAAAAGTGCAAGAAGAAGGAAGAGATGTGCAGAAAGAACCAACAGAGGAGTAGAAAGTACTCCTGTGCCCCCAACGTTTTGCTGATGGGTACTGGTGGTAACTGACTCTGTCTCTGGTGGTAAAAGACACTTAGAATACAGTGAAAACACCTACATACACTAGGGAACACTATGCGTTGGGGTACCCCTGTGATTAGCATGACCTCCTCTGTATTTGCCATGAGTTAGTGCCTGGGTCATTGGATGAGTACATGGGTACTGACTGGATGATTAGAGTACTGCAAGGAGAGTGGATGGTGAATTTATAAGTGCTTGTGTTTAGGCGGAGTGATTGGATAAGTACATGGTGCTCGCTGGTTGATTGGAGGAGTGCATGGGTAGTGACAGGGCGATGGCTGGACTGCATCAGTAGTGCTCAGGGTAAGTTGGAGAATTAATTCCCCTTGAATCCTGAGGGTCCCTATTTGATAAAAGCCCTGGCGGTGGCGGTCCCCGGGGCTTGGGGGCCTTGGAGGCCCCCAAACATTAAAAAACAAGCCCTGGGAGGTGGCGGTCCCCGGGGCTGCGGGGGCCCCGCGGGTCCTGCATATATTTGTTGGCAATGCCCCCGGGACCTGGCCCACCCGGGGGTCTCAATTAAATGAAGCGCGGTATCCTGCGCTTCATTTTATTTTACATTTCGGCTGGATTTGCGACCCCCAGCGCGAATTTCGCCATTTTTTTTTTTAAAAATGCTTTTTTTGGCCCTGGGGGTCCTTGTGGGACTCCCTTAGCAGGCCTAGGGGGTCAGGGTGTTTCTACCATGCCCCCTTTTCTTCTTTTTCACCTTTGTTTCCCTGTTTTCTTGTGACTCGGTTCTACCGAGTCACAAGATGGCTGCCAACACTTCCTGGTTTGGAGTGTTGGCAGCCAATTAAAATGAAGCTCGTGGTCGGGAGGGTTCGCGGATCCACCGCGCCTCTAGATATCGATATTTGCTTTTACAATTTCTCAGCAACTACCGAACGGATTTACACCATTTTTAAAAAGGTCGCTTTCTGAGCCAAGCAGTTCTCAAATAGCGACAAAGCACTTTTGAATTATTTGTTATCTCTATGTTTTTTTATCCAGTTCACCACTTGATTAAATGTTACGCTTAGGGGAGAAAATGTGGTGTTACCAAGTTGGAGTTTCTGCTTCAGCTCGTCATTCTGTGATTCTGGTCAAATCACTTAATCTCCCCATGCCTACAACCAAAATGAGTTTGTCCTTGTATGATGTAACCAATGCTCATGTAAAGCACTCCAATATCTGACCAGCCTGCACTATATAAAACTGCAAAAAAACAAAGGATAAAAAGTGTTTTCCACACTTCTGTCATTGGGCTATACGTGGGCTACATCTGGGTGATATTTGTGCTACATTTGTGCTCATTTTCTCTGGTGGCCATCTTGGGAGACTTCAATTACATTCATTAAACTTTATTCGATCTGATTTAGAAACATAGATCATAAAAGTGTACATAAAAACAGTAAATCCTCTTTCTTAATACAATACAGTGAGAATTAATTAAAACCAGTAGGTAAAAACAGGTGTTACAAAGCCCGGTTCAGAGCAACTTCAGGTTAACAGAATAGTAAAGTTCAATGTTTCGCAAGATCAATCTCATGTACTTCGTGCAAAATACGCAATAAGGGGTCCAAGTAAGATGCAACGCTCCAATACCTGACCAGTCTGCACTATATAAAACTGCAAAAAAACTAAAAATAAAAAGTGTTTTCCACACTTCTGTCATTGGGCTATATGTGGGCTACATGTGGGTGATATTTGTGCTACATTTGGGCTCTTTTTTCTCTGGTGGCCATCTTGGGATACTTATTTGTTATGAAGTTTCCTAATTTCCTCATTTACTGCAGTCTCCTCAGTAGGAAATGCTTTCAGTTTTTACTTTGATTCCATCAAGAAGGCATTCAGATGTGTCACACATTTGCCATAAATTCAGAATGTTAGCACTCTAGTTGCTCATTAGATCACTGTAGTAAAGCTACTGCTCACCAGGGAGTTAACTGGAACTCTACTGCTGGTATTGAAAGTGATTGTTTCAGTCTGCCTGTCAGAATTTTCTAATGAAATAGAAGAGGATTTGAGATCTCACTTAAAACATGCCCTAATTTTTCTTTCTGCAGAACTAACCATAATTTCTATGGCAAAATGAACCCCCTCATTTTTTCCTTTTTAAATTAAATGTTTTAAGTGTTACCGGTTTATTCCAATCAAGATGGCTTCAGGTGTGCCATAATTTTGTCATAAGTAAGACTGTTAGCGCTCTAGTTGTTCTTTAGAACACTCTGGGAAGCTGCAGTAGAACACAAAGGAATCAACTGGCAGGCTGCTCCTGTTGAAATATAACAGGAAGATATTTGAGATCTCACTTAAAACATGTCCTAATTTTTCTTTCTACAGCACCAACCATAATTTCTATGACAAAATGAACCCCATCATTGTGTTCCTTTTTAAATTAAATGTTTTAAGTGTTACCAGTTTATTCCAATCAAGATGGCTTCAGGTGTGCCATACGTTTGTCATAGGTAAGGCTGTTAGCGCTCTAGTTGTTCTTTAGAACACTCTGGGAAGCTGCAGTAGAACACAAAGGAATCAACTGGCAGGCTGCTCCTGTTGAAATATAACAGGAAGATATTTGAGATCTCACTTAAAACATTTCCTAATTTTTCTTTCTACAGCACTAACCATAATTTCTAAGACAAAATGAACCCCATCATTTTGTTCCTTTTTAAATTAAATGTTTTAAGTGTTACCAGTTTATTCCAATCAAGATGGCCTCAGGTGTGCCATACTTTTGTCATAGGTAAGGTTGTTAGCGCTCTAGTTGTTCTTAAGAACACGCTGCAGTAGAACACAAAGGAATCAACTGACAGTCTCTGCCCTTGTTGGATTTACATGTTTTACTGAGAATGTCAGACTTCATTCTCACATGACTGAGAAAGATAATGTGAATTTACAGAAAATATGCTCTCATTTTAGCTTCTGGAGCACCTTCCAAACCTCTGTGGGACAAGCATGAGAACATTGTTTTCTCTCAAACATGATTCATGAAATCCCAGCAGAAGGTTTTTCACAGGGTAAAATCACCCTAGAACACACCACAATTCCTAAAATTAGTATGGTACCATCAACAAATGAATTCTAATGTAACTAAAGTCTGTTATCACCCTTTATAGTTCTCCTTTTGGTGACCCTCAAAATCTTCTATTCACTACAATACATTTCATTGGGGTGCTATCATGTATATTGGTCCCAAGATGGCTGCCAACACTTCTTGGATGAAGTGCTGACAGCCAATCAGATCTCACGATGACATGTGTGGTTAGGCTCCACCCAGATATATAAAGTTCTTTTTCCTTTAATATTTAAAAAACTACAGAACGGATTTACACCTTTTTTGAAAAGGTCGCTTTCTGAGCCAAGCAGTACCTTTATGCCAAATTTGGGGTAAATCCGTTCAGTAGTTTCCGCTATAACCTTGCACAAAGTTCCCTATGGGAAATTGATTTTTTGACTCTTATTTTTTGAATTTCTCAGCAACTACTGAACGGATTTACACCATTTAACAAAAGGGCTCTTTCTGAACCAGGGGCTACCTTTTTGCAAAATTTGGTGTATTCCGTTCAACAGTTCGAGCTGTAGCTTTGTCTAAAGTTTCCTATGGAAAATAACATGGAGAAAACATGTTTTGGGACCCCCCTTTTTTCTCGGCCTCCGCTTGCCGAATCACCCCGAAACTTTCAAGATAGGAGCGGACCGGAGCGCCCCACGAGTTTTGAAAATTTCGCAAAGATTCGTAGACTGGCGCCAAAGTTATTGGGAATAGAATGTTGTGAATTTCCTATGGAAAATAGGTCCTAACTATAACTACCTACTGGCGACCGCCAGTAGGTATATATATATATATATATATATATATATATATATATATATACATATATATATATATACATATATATATATTTTGAAAAAAGAGAGTTGCTCCTCCTGGGAACTCCGCCCGTAGTACGGTGGCGCAATGAAGCCGGTAGAGCAATGCCGGCATAAATATGAGTCCACAATTGCAAATAAGCACGCGCTCTCAGATTCCTATTAAAGGTTTTTAATGTTCAAGGTTACGCGTTTCGGGAGCAAGCTCCCTTGATCACACACTGAACCAAGTGTACACCAAGTGAATACATAGACTCAGTACAGGGAAATGAAATCGACATAGGACTGCACGATACCCAGCTACCTACGTAAAAGTGGCGACTAAATTCAGATTAAAAAGGCAATAATTCCTTAAAGAATAACAGCAGATATGTTATACCAAAAACGAAAATCCATTTCAATACATGGTAAATCAATATAAAATTAAGATGAATAAACATAAATCCACATCATGCTGAAATACAGCCAGCTCAAGACCGGAGGGCATACCGACAGAGCGTGTGAATTACATTGTTTCTGGTCGCCAAGTGGCAAGAGAATTTCAAGTACCATGCAGTTACAGTAGACCAATACTAACGTCAAGTGACATAGTCATACAAATCCTTATACTGTACAATAGTCAAATAGCAAGCGTGACTATAAGTGAAAAAGTAAGAAATTCCCAAGCAGGAAATAGAAAGGCAAAGAGAAGAGAAAGGATAAATGTTATAAATCGTCTTATCTTTAAAACATTAGTGCTCTAGTCGTGGAGACGAAGAAAAGGTTAGGAGGCCCGTGAAGTGTCCGCAGAATATCGGTGGGCCCCTTCCTTTCCTCCTGTGTTGGAAAAATAGAAGACACAAGAATATAAAAAACAAGTTTAAAAATGTGCAAACATTTTAAACAAATTGCTAGACTGTTCATTAGTTGCTTATATTAACCAAGTTACTTTAAATCGCATGCAAAAATTGCTTATACAGTCTAACTTATGCAGCTTGCTGATCCGGGAAAACAATATCATAAAAACCTATGTTGGTGTAAGCCAGTTATTCTTCCATAAGGTGCGTTGCTAATTCCTCGTCCAAATTGTGCCCATTCGGGTACCTCGTCTCGAGCTCAAGTATCCATTTAGATTCTTTTTTCCTCAATCTGAGCTCCCTGTTCCCCCTCTAAAGCTAGTTGTCACTTGTTCAATAACAAAGTAGCTGAGAAGTGAGCTGTTAGCGAGGTGAAAATCGGCAAAGTGTCTTGCGATAGGATAATGCGGATCCCTATTGTTTATGGCCCTGAGATGTTCTAGGACCCTTTTCTTAGCCATATGTGTCGTGCTGCCAATATATCTTTTGTTACATGGACACACTAAAATATAAATGACATGTGTGGTACTGCATGTCAAAAATCGTGAAATGGTATTTTTCTTCATAGAGTGTGGCACACTGTATTCTTTCACCATATGGCTATTTTTACAAGCTTTACAGTGTCCACAAGGGTAAAACCCTTTGAGATTGTGTGTGGAAGTCTTAGGAGGTATGGTGATATCCCCATGCATAAGCAAGTCCTTCAGGCTACGACCTTTGCGATAACTAATACTCGGTCTGTTGCTAAGGGTGGGGCCCACAATGCTATCACTTTTGAGGATATTCCAATTGTCTTGGAGAATTTTTTGTATTTTCCTTGACTTGTTGTTATAAGTAAGGATAACACGTGTTACTTGGGGCTCAGTTTCCTTATTTTTCTCCTCTAGTGTACTGGGTCTGTCGATGTCTTTAAGTTTGGAAACTGCTCTCTGGAGTACCCACTCGGGGTAACCACGTTCCCTGAAGCGTTCTAACATAATTTCCTGTTCTGCCAGATAGTTCTCATCCGTATTGCAATTCCTTCTTGCTCTCAGCATCTCTCCAAAAGGGATACTCCATTTCAGAGCATCCGGGTGATGACTGAGAGCATGAAGAACGCTATTGCCAGCTGTGTCTTTACGGAACAGTTTAGTTTCAAGGGTGCCATTGACCACCTTAATTTTGACATCCAAAAATTCTATCTCTTCTCTGTTTATATTCTGAGTGAGAGTTATGTTGTACCTATTGTCATTTAGTTTGTCAATGAATTCAAGAGCTTCTTCCTCACTGCCTTCCCATATGAGAAAAAGGTCATCAATGTACCTCAACCAAGCCTTAACTTTATCAAGATACATAGAGAGACTAGTATCCCTCATAATTTCTTCCTCCCACTGTCCCAAGAACAGGCATGCAAAACTTGGGGCAAAGCAAGTACCCATAGAAGTTCCGAGTATCTGTTTAAAAGTTCCCCATTAAACAAAAAGATGTTATTACGTAAACAGAGACCCATCATTTCAATCAACATATTAGTATGATCAAAGTACATGATATTTCTGTCATTAAGGTAATTCATGCATGCTCGAATGCCTTGGTCATGGTCTATGATGGTATAAAGACTGGAAACATCCATAGTGATAAACATAAAGTTAGTCTGCCATTCTATTTCATCTATTTTTTTCAAAAAATCTTTCGTATCCTTCACATACGATGGAAGGAAATGACATACCCCTGCAAGAAAAAATCCACATACTTTGACACATTTTCAAAGACACTCCCCATAGAAGAAACAATTGGTCTCCCTGGTGGATTCGTGGGGTCCTTGTGCACTTTGGGTAAGAAGTAAATAATAGGTAATTTGGGATAGTCCCTTTTCAAAAATAGGTACTCCTCCCATGTTATAATACCATCCTCCTGCCATTTGTGCAGTTTATCCCAAGTCATCAGGATACTGTCATTGTATGTTTTGGTGTCGGTTTTCATATAGAACATGTTGTTCTCAAGTTGTCTGTACGCTTCAGTCATATACATGTTTCTGCTAAGTAACACAACGTTCCCTCCTTTATCAGCGGGACGGATTACAATCTCGCTATCAGTAGCCAAAGATGTAATGATAAATCTTTGTGCCCTGGTCAGGTTACTACCTTCAAAATTTGATCTAGTCTTCTGATGTTTACAGTCCATGAGGGCTTTCGTAACTACTTCATGAAAAGTATCAACATTGTCATGCGAGAGGTTAGGGTAGAAAACAGATCTAGGTTTAAAGGGGTTTTGGCAGCCCTATCAGTAGTTATATCAGAGTTTTCAATTGTCGCAAGAGAATTTTCTACATTGCTGATGTTATCTAGATCCTGTAATGTACGAAACATAGTCATATCACCTACTGTGAGACTGGTAGGATCGACATCTACCCCTACATGATGTCCTCGTGTGATGTCACCCTTTAGAGTATGCCATTTATATATATATGTGTGTGTCCTGTCCTGTGCCAATAAACTTGGTCAGAAAGTCCCCACAATTGCTGTACTTTGTGTACAACGGAGCCGCGATATATATATATATGTATATATATATATATATATATATGTGTGTGTGTGTGTGTGTGTGTATATATATATTTACGAGTTGACAGCACAAATGCTTACCTGCAAGCCGAAATGGTGCTTTCTGGGATCCGTAGTCCGCCAAGGGTGACTGCGATGAGGCGTTCATGCTATTGGTCAACTCAGCTGGGCTTCCACCAATGGGAGTGAAATGGATTATTTGAAAGGCGGCAGGTGACAGTTTCTGGTGTTTGGCATTTGAAGAAGGCATTCCAGCCGAAACGCGTCATGCCTCCCACTCTGCAATAAAGTTGTTCTCCTTGGCTCCCCGTTGTGTCCCTCCAGTTCCTTCCCTCCAGGGGGAGGTAGCTTCTTGTGCATACGTCGCGTGCTATGCCCTGAGCACGCTTGGGGGACCCGTCTCGTTTGTGGCCGGAGCTACAAAGGCACTGCTTCACTGCAATTGTTTGGACTTCAAGGGATTGAAGAGCTCTGGCCCCCGCATTCAGGAACAGTGGATACATCGCTGTAGATACAGTCCGTGACTTCACGGGTAGGTCTACTCATTGCAGTAGGATCTTCGATCCCACGTGGACCTGAGTATATGCGGTGAGGACGTCAAGGGGGCCCAGGAGAGAACTTTGTGCGGCGAGAGGTAGGACATGTGAAGAAAGTAGAAGAAAAGCGCAGAAAGAAGGAAGACAAATGCAGAAAGAGGCAACAGAAGTCCAGAAAGATGAAGAAAAGTGCAAGAAGAAGGAAGAGATGTGCAGAAAGAACCAACAGAGGAGTAGAAAGTACTCCTGTGCCCCCAACGTTTTGCTGATGGGTACTGGTGGTAACTGACTCTGTCTCTGGTGGTAAAAGACACTTAGAATACAGTGAAAACACCTACATACACTAGGGAACACTATGCGTTGGGGTACCCCTGTGATTAGCATGACCTCCTCTGTATTTGCCATGAGTTAGTGCCTGGGTCATTGGATGAGTACATGGGTACTGACTGGATGATTAGAGTACTGCAAGGAGAGTGGATGGTGAATTTATAAGTGCTTGTGTTTAGGCGGAGTGATTGGATAAGTACATGGTGCTCGCTGGTTGATTGGAGGAGTGCATGGGTAGTGACAGGGCGATGGCTGGACTGCATCAGTAGTGCTCAGGGTAAGTTGGAGAATTAATTCCCCTTGAATCCTGAGGGTCCCTATTTGATAAAAGCCCTGGCGGTGGCGGTCCCCGGGGCTTGGGGGGCCTTGGAGGCCCCCAAAACATAAAAAAAACAAGCCCTGGGAGGTGGCGGTCCCCGGGGCTGCGGGGGCCCCGCGGGTCCTGCATATATTTGTTGGCAATGCCCCGGGACCTGGCCCACCCGAGGTCTCAATTAAATGAAGCGCGGTATCCTGCGCTTCATTTTATTTTACATTTCGGCTGGATTTGCGACCCCCAGCGCGAATTTCGCCATTGTTTTTAAAAAAATGCTTTTTTGGCCCTGGGGGTCCTTGTGGGACTCCCTTAGCAGGCCTAGGGGTCAGGGTGTTTCTACCATGCCCCCTTTTCTTCTTTTTCACCTTTGTTTCCCTGTTTTCTTGTGACTCGGTTCTGCCGAGTCACAAGATGACTGCCAACACTTCCTGGTTTGGAGTGTTGGCAGCCAATTAAAATGAAGCTCGTGGTCGGGAGGGTTCGCGGATCCACCGCGCCTCTAGATATCGATATTTGCTTTTTACAATTTCTCAGCAACTACCGAACGGATTTACACTATTTTTAAAAAGGTCGCTTTCTGAGCCAAGCAGTTCTCAAATAGCGACAAAGCACTTTTGAATTATTTGTTATCTCTATGTTTTTTTATCCAGTTCACCACTTGATTAAATGTTACGCTTAGGGGAGAAAATGTGGTGTTACCAAGTTGGAGTTTCTGCTTCAGCTCGTCATTCTGTGATTCTGGTCAAATCACTTAATCTCCCCATGCCTACAACCAAAATGAGTTTGTCCTTGTATGATGTAACCAATGCTCATGTACAGCACTCCAATATCTGACCAGCCTGCACTATATAAAACTGCAAAAAAACAAAGGATAAAAAATGTTTTCCACACTTCTGTCATTGGGCTATACGTGGGCTACATCTGGGTGATATTTGTGCTACATTTGGGCTCATTTTTCTCTGGTGGCCATCTTGGGAGACTTCAATTACATTCATTAAACTTTATTCGATCTGATTTAGAAACATAGATCATAAAAGTGTACATAAAAACAGTAAATCCTCTTTCTTAATACAATACAGTGAGAATTAATTAAAACCAGTAGGTAAAAACAGGTGTTACAAAGCCCGGTTCAGAGCAACTTCAGGTTAACAGAATAGTAAAGTTCAATGTTTCGCAAGATCAATCTCATGTACTTCGTGCAAAATACGCAAGAAGGGGTCCAAGTAAGATGCAACGCTCCAATACCTGACCAGTCTGCACTATATAAAACTGCAAAAAAACTAAAAATAAAAAGTGTTTTCCACACTTCTGTCATTGGGCTATATGTGGGCTACATGTGGGTGATATTTGTGCTACATTTGGGCTCTTTTTTCTCTGGTGGCCATCTTGGGATACTTATTTGTTATGAAGTTTCCTAATTTCCTCATTTACTGCAGTCTCCTCAGTAGGAAATGCTTTCAGTTTTTACTTTGATTCCATCAAGAAGGCATTCAGATATGTCACACATTTGCCATAAATTCAGAATGTTAGCACTCTAGTTGCTCATTAGATCACTGTAGTAAAGCTACTGTTCACCAGGGAGTTAACTGGAACTCTACTGCTGGTATTGAAAGTGATTGTTTCAGTCTGCCTGTCAGAATTTTCTAATGAAATAGAAGAGGATTTGAGATCTCACTTAAAACATGCCCTAATTTTTCTTTCTGCAGAACTAACCATAATTTCTATGGCAAAATGAACCCCCTCATTTTTTCCTTTTTAAATTAAATGTTTTAAGTGTTACCGGTTTATTCCAATCAAGATGGCTTCAGGTGTGCCATAATTTTGTCATAAGTAAGACTGTTAGCGCTCTAGTTGTTCTTTAGAACACTCTGGGAAGATGCAGTAGAACACAAAGGAATCAACTGGCAGGCTGCTCCTATTGAAATATAACAGGAGGATATTTGTAATCTCACTTAAAACATGTCCTAATTTTTCTTTCTACAGCACTAACCATAATTTCTATGGCAAAATGAACCCCCTCATTTTGTTCCTTTTTAAATTAAATGTTTTAAGTGTTACCGGTTTATTCCAATCAAGATGGCTTCAGGTGTGCCATAATTTTTCATAAGTAAGACTGTTAGCGCTCTAGTTGTTCTTTAGAACACTCTGGGAAGCTGCAGTAGAACACAAAGGAATCAACTGGCAGGCTGCTCCTGTTGAAATATAACAGGAAGATATTTGAGATCTCACTTAAAACATGTCCTAATTTTTCTTTCTACAACACCAACCATAATTTCTATGACAAAATGAACCCCATCATTGTGTTCCTTTTTAAATTAAATGTTTTAAGTGTTACCAGTTTATTCCAATCAAGATGGCTTCAGGTGTGCCATACGTTTGTCATAGGTAAGGCTGTTAGCGCTCTAGTTGTTCTTTAGAACACTCTGGGAAGCTGCAGTAGAACACAAAGGAATCAACTGGCAGGCTGCTCCTGTTGAAATATAACAGGAAGATATTTGAGATCTCACTTAAAACATTTCCTAATTTTTCTTTCTACAGCACTAACCATAATTTCTAAGACAAAATGAACCCCATCATTTTGTTCCTTTTTAAATTAAATGTTTTAAGTGTTACCAGTTTATTCCAATCAAGATGGCCTCAGGTGTGCCATACTTTTGTCATAGGTAAGGTTGTTAGCGCTCTAGTTGTTCTTAAGAACACGCTGCAGTAGAACACAAAGGAATCAACTGACAGTCTCTGCCCTTGTTGGATTTACATGTTTTACTGAGAATGTCAGACTTCATTCTCACATGACTGAGAAAGATAATGTGAATTTACAGAAAATATGCTCTCATTTTAGCTTCTGGAGCACCTTCCAAACCTCTGTGGGACAAGCATGAGAATTTTTTTCTCTCAAACATGATTCATGAAATTCCAGCAGAAGGTTTTTCACAGGGTAAAATCACCCTAGAACACACCACAATTCCTAAAATTAGTATGGTACCATCAACAAATGAATTCTAATGTAACTAAAGTCTGTTATCACCCTTTATAGTTCTCCTTTTGGTGACCCTCAAAATCTTCTATTCACTACAATACATTTCATTGGGGTGCTATCATGTATATTGGTCCCAAGATGGCTGCCAACACTTCTTGGATGAAGTGCTGACAGCCAATCAGATCTCACGATGACATGTGTGGTTAGGCTCCGCCCAGATATATAAAGTTCTTTTTCCTTTAATATTTAAAAAACTACAGAACGGATTTACACCTTTTTGAAAAGGTCGCTTTCTGAGCCAAGCAGTACCTTTATGCCAAATTTGGGGTAAATCCGTTCAGTAGTTTCCGCTGTAACCTTGCACAAAGTTCCCTATGGGAAATTGATTTTTTGACTCTTATTTTTTGAATTTCTCAGCAACTACTGAACGGATTTACACCATTTAACAAAAAGGGCTCTTTCTGAACCAAGGGCTACCTTTTTGCAAAATTCCGTACAGCAGTTCGGGCTGTAGCTTTGTCTAAAGTTTCCTATGGAAAATAACATGGAGAAAACATGTTTTGGGACCCCCCTTTTTTCTCGGCCTCCGCTTGCCGAATCACCCCGAAACTTTCAAGATAGGAGCGGACCGGAGCGCCCCACGAGTTTTGAAAATTTCGCAAAGATTCGTAGACCGGCGCCAAAGTTATTGGGAATAGAATGTTGTGAATTTCCTATGGAAAATAGGTCCTAACTATAACTACCTACTGGCGACCGCCAGTAGGTAATATATATATATATGTATATATATATATTCACTGAAAAAAACATAGGTTTTAGGGACAGTTATAGTTAGTTGGACATTGCACTCAGTACAAAACCCGTGAAATTCCCCGTTATAGTTAGTCCAGCTAACTATAACTCGCGCCCCATAATGCACTGCTGATGACGTCACATATTACATCACTCATGACATGGTCAGTGACATCACTGATGACATCACTGATGACATCTCAAATGACATCACTGATGACATCACTGATGACATCATCCAGTGACTGTGTGTTTCTGTAAAGTTTATATATTTTTAATATATATAGGAAAAGACGTATTGAAGAATGAGTGGGTGTGTAAGTGTCTGTATGGATGATTTAGTAGGTGCGTGACTGACTCTATAAGTGAGTGATTTAACGTATCTTACTGAATGCATGGGTTAGTGACTAAACTGGGTGAATGTCTGTATCCGTCTGTCTGTTGCTGTGTAAGTGGCTGCATGTGTTTGTGAATAGCTACATGAGTGTCTATATGAGTTATTGAATGCTTGTCTGAGTATCTGTATGGGTGCCTGAGTGTTTGTGTGGGAGGGGTGTGTGCAACTCTGTGCATAGATGTGTGAGTGGGTGATTCACTGGGTGGATGGTTTCAAGAGTGCAACTGTGATAGACTGTATGGGTGGGTAAGTGTGTGTAAGAGTGTGTTAGTGAGTGAATGTATGTCCCAGTGGTACATGTGTGAGTAACTACATATGTGAAAGGCAGTATATATGTGTGTTGGAGTATATAAATAGCTATAAGCGAGAGTGAGTGATTGTGATAGTGGCTGTATGGATGAGTGTGTGCTTGTATCAGTGATTGTATAAGAGCGTAAGAATGTGCTACTATTTGTATGAGTAAGTGAGCTGGTGTGTGTATAACTGTATAGGTGAGTAAATGGTAGTGTGTTTAATTATTTCCATGACTGACTAGGTGTGTGAGTACCTCTATGGATGAGTGGCGGTGTTTGAGTGTCTATATAGGAGTATGAGTGCATATGATAGTCCTGTACTGAGTGACCGTAAGTATGAGTGACTGTACGGGTGAGTGAGTGGATGTGTGCGTAGACCTAAGAATCAGTGAGTGGGTATGTAGTTATTGGTGTTGGAGTGTCTATGGTTTTGCGAATGGCAGTCTGTAATTTAGAGTGGGTGTATCAAAGGTTATATTAGGGTGTGAGGAGGTGCATCAGATTATCACGTGGATGATGTCATCAGTGATGTCATTTGAGATGTCATCAGTGATGTCATCAGTGATGTCACTGACCATGTCATGAGTGATGTAATATGTGACATCATCAGCAGTGCATTGCGGGGGCGCGAGTTATAGTTAGCTGGACTAACTATAACGGGGGAATTTCACGGGTTTTGTACGAGTGCAATGTCCAACTAACTATAACATCCCTGAAACCTATGGTTTTTTCAGTGAATTTCAAAGGTTTTTTAAATGCTAATTTGTAACTATAACATGTCTGAAACCTACAGTTTTTTCAGTGAATTTCAAAGGTTTTGTAAATGACAATTTTTAAATGTATTAATTGTTATATAAATTTTTTTCATACTGATTTCCAAATTTTTTAGAAACAATTTTTTTTACATATTTTATTTTTTAAATTACATTGTAATTACATTATACATTACATTACAAAAAATACTTTCTCAGAATGAATTACTTTAGTTTAATTACTTTGCACATAGGCAATAGACTTTTAAGTACAGTAGTTACAGTTGTTGCAATGGGCAACACATTTTCAAACACAATGCAACATTCAGCTCAAGGTGAATTTCTAGTTAAATGCAATTAGTTACTTTATGGATTACTTTTCTAACCACATTACTGGATCCTAGATTCAGTCCTGGGACATCTCCTGTAAACAGTTGAGTAAAAGCGTTTTGGTTACAGTCGTGATTTTTAAGGAATATTATTGTACTTTAAAAGTTCACACTTAGAAACTTTTTCTCATAGAATCACCAATGTTATCCTATGGAAGGAAATTCACTTAGAAGTTAAAAACTGTTATCGTTACTTTTTCTTACTCAGTGTTGGATCCTGGATCCAGCACTGGTGCATCTCCTGTAAACAGTTGAAAGAATGCGTTTAAGTCATACAGGCGATTTTTAGGAATATTTGTAGTTTGTGAAAATCGACACTTTGAAACTTTTCTGCTGAAAACCAGACAATGGATTCCTATGGAAGGAAATTCAAGTTACTGGTAAGTACGGTTAAAATTACTTTTGAGGATCAGTACTGGGCTAAAAGATGCAGCACTGGGTTCTCTCCTGATAACAGGTGAGTAAATCGGAATTCGTATTTCGGCTGATTTTAGAGGAATATTTTAAAGTTCCAAAACTCCACACTTAGAAGAATTTCCAAGTGAAACCAGTCAATGTTAGCCTATGAAGGAAATTCAAGTTACCGGTAAGTACGGTTAAAATTACTTTTCAGGATCAGTACTGGGCTGAAAGATGCAGCACTGAGGTCTCTCCTGATAACAGGTGAGTAAATCGGAATTCGTATTTCGGCTGATTTTAGAGGAATATTTTAAAGTTCCAAAACTCCACACTTAGAAGAATTTCCAAGTGAAACCAGTCAATGTTAGCCTATGGAAGGAAATTCAAGTTACTGGTAAATACGGTTAAAATTACTTTTCAGGACCAGTACTGGGCTGAAAGATGCAGCACTGAGGTCTCTCCTGATAACAGGTGAGTAAATCAGAATTCGGATTTCGGCTGATTTTAGAGGAATATTTGTATGTTTCAAAAATCAACACTTAGGAACTTTTTCAGCAAAAAGCAGGCAATGATATCCTCTGGAAGGAAATTCAAGTTACTGGTAAGTACGGTTAAAATTACTTTTGAGGATCAGTACTGGGCTAAAAGATGCAGCACTGGGTTCTCTCCTGATAACAGGTGAGTAAATCGGAATTCGTATTTCGGCTGATTTTAGAGGAATATTTTAAAGTTCCAAAACTCCACACTTAGAAGAATTTCCAAGTGAAACCAGTCAATGTTAGCCTATGAAGGAAATTCAAGTTACCGGTAAGTACGGTTAAAATTACTTTTCAGGATCAGTACTGGGCTGAAAGATGCAGCACTGAGGTCTCTCCTGATAACAGGTGAGTAAATCGGAATTCGTATTTCGGCTGATTTTAGAGGAATATTTTAAAGTTCCAAAACTCCACACTTAGAAGAATTTCCAAGTGAAACCAGTCAATGTTAGCCTATGGAAGGAAATTCAAGTTACTGGTAAGTACGGTTAAAATTACTTTTCAGGACCAGTACTGGGCTGAAAGATGCAGCACTGAGGTCTCTCCTGATAACAGGTGAGTAAATCAGAATTCGGATTTCGGCTGATTTTAGAGGAATATTTGCACAATGGTGAAGGGAGGGGCGGGGCCTGAGGTGACATCTGTGCAAACGCGCCCCGTGGCGCGTTTTAAGTTGGGGGATTAAGTCCCCTTGAATCATGAGGGTCCCTACGGGCCAACTAGCCCACCAGGAACCTCCAATATGCGCCAGGGGGCTGCGTTGCAGAGACATTTACAGAGGCCACACCCCTTTTTACACCTCTCTGCAACGCAGCTCTGTGGCGCTTTCTGGACATACCTGTTGGGCTAGTTGGCCCCCAGGGACCCTCAGGATTGAAGAGGATTTAATTCCCCATCTTAAAACGCGCCACGGGGCCTGTTTGCACACATGTCACCTGAAGCCCCGCCCCTCCCTTCACCACTGTGCAAACGCGCCCCGTGGCGCGTTTTAAGTCGGGGGATTAACTCCCCTTGAATCCTGAGGGTCCCTGGGGTGCAACTAGCCCACCATATACCTCCAAAAGCGCCATAGAGCTGCGTTGCAGAGAGGTGTAAAAGGGGCGTGGCCTCTGTACACCTCTCTGCAAGGCAGCCCCTGGTGCATACTGGAGGTTCCTGGTGGGCTAGTTGGCCCCAGGGACCCCAGTATTCAAGGGGAATTCGTTCCCCCTCTGCAAACGCGCCAGGGGCGTTTGCAGAGTGGTGAAGGAAGGGGCGGGGCCTACGGGCCCGATCGTTTTTTTCCCCTGAAGGGGGGCTGTGTAGCCCCCTTCCTTTTCCTATTTTTAGGCCCTGGGGACCCCATCCCCAGGGCCTTTCCCTACCTTTTTAAATTAAAATTAAAAAAAAAAGAACGGGTGGCCTACCCCTGGGCCTGTATTGGCCCCGGGGACCCCATCCCCCGGGGCCGGCCTTGCACTTTTTTTTTTTAATTGTTGTTACTTTGGGGAAGGGGCTGCGTGGCCCCCCTCCGTGGCCTCTTATGGCCCCGGGGACCCCATCCCCGGGGCCTGGCCTCTCGTTGGGGACTGTGGGGGTCCCCAAGACCCCCACAGTCCCGCCGGCTCCCCGTGTCCTACGGGAGCCGGCATTGCTTACACATGGGGAGCAGCTAACATGCTGCTCCCCATGTGGAAAAGCAATCAGCTTTGGATATTGGAAGAGAGGCAGGTTTCCTGCTCTCTCTTCCAATATCCAAAGCAAGTTTGCAATGACAGGACGGGAGCCGCGAGGCTCCGTCCTGTCATTGCAAACAGCAGTGTCCCGGGGGTAGGCACCCCGGGACACTGCAGGAGCCGGCCCTGGGGGTGGTGGTCCCCAGGGCCATCAAGGGCTCCAGGAGGGGGCCGCGCGGCCCCCTCCCTACATTTTGAAAGCCCCGGGGAGGTGGTGGTCCCCGGGGCTCTGGAGGTCAAAACGGACCCCCATTTTAATTTTCTTAGTGCCCCGGGGAGGTGGTGGTCCCCGGGGCGTGTGAGGGCTGGAGCCCCCACACAGGTTTTAAATAAAAAAGAAGCCCCGGGGAGGTGGCGGTCCCCGGGGCTGCGGGAGGGCTCAGAGCCCTCCCGCACCATGTCTACATAAAGCCCCGGGGGTGGTGGTCCCCGGGGCTTGGGGGGCCCTTAGAGGCCCCCACACATAAATTAACCCCCCCAGCATGCCCCCGGGACTTGGCGCACCTGGGGGCCAGTGTAATATCGAGCGCGGGAGACCGCGCTTCAATTTTTTTTTCGGCAGGGTTCGCGCTCCCTGAGCGCATCCTGCCGATTTTAAAAAAAAAAAAAAAATTTTGCCCAGGGGGTCCTTGTGGGACCCCTGAGCAGACCTAGGGGGTCAGGGTGTTTCTACCCTGCCCCCTTTGTGCGCTTTGCGCACTTGTTTCTGTCCCTCGGTTCTACCGAGGGACAAAATAACTGCCAACACTTCCTGGTTTGGAGTGTTGACAGCCAATTAACATAAAGCTCGTGCTCGGGAGGATCCGCGGCCATAGATATCACTATCTTTTTACTTTTGATTTTCTCAGCAACTACTGAACGGATTTACACCATTTAACAAAAAGGGTTCTTTCTGAACCAAGAACTACCTCTTTGCCAAATTTGGTGTAATTCCGTTCAACAGTTCGAAGCTGTAGCCGTGTCTAAAGTTTCCTATGGAAAATTGCATGGGGAAAACGCGTTTTGGGACCCCCCTTTTTCTCGGCCCCCGCTTGACGAATCCCCCGAGACTTTCAGGGTAGGAGCGGACCGGAGCGGGCCATAAAGTTTGAAAATTTTGCGAAGATACGTCAACCGGCAAGAGAGTTATTTCAAATAGAATGTCGCGGATTTCCTATGGATAATAGGTTGTAACTATAACTATCTACTGGCGACCGCCAGTAGATAATATATATATGTGTATATATATATATATATCACCACGAAAATCCCAGGAATGTATCCGCTACGGCAGCAGCAGCAGCGCAACACCACAGGCACAGACTCCAAAGGCAGAAGTATTCAACAGATGGGTTTATTCACACATCTATGTCCAAAAGTGACGCGTTTCGGCCGCCAGACATGCGGCCTTGATCACACCTATATTATCTACTGGCGGTCGCTTTGTTCGCCCTAAGTTGGCGGGGGTATGCCCAGACGTGGGTCCCTTGCTCACTTTGCCACTGGATTCAAGCAAGCCTGGCTGATGACGGCTGGAATGCCAGAAACCGGTCCTAGGATGCTTGTTTCCGGTCCAGGGAAGACATGGCTTGGCAGTTCGGGCTGGACTGTTCCCATGAGGCACAGGGTCAGACTGATTTGCATATGGCCATGTCTGAACTGGGGTGGTGGAAGTGAGCTAAAGAATGATGATGGATTAAACCCAGATCAGTTGACTGGGGGTGAGTGTTTGATTGGCTCAAGCGTTCCGTCCATCATCCCCTTTTGTATCGCTTTGTTCGCCCTAAGTTGGCAGGGGTATGCCCAGACGTGGGTCCCTTGCTCACTTTGCCACTGGATTCAAGCAAGCCTGGCTGATGACGGCTGGAATGCCAGAAACCGGTCCTAGGATGCTTGTTTCCGGTCCAGGAAGACATGGCTTGGCAGTTCGGGCTGGACTGTTCCCATGAGGCACAGGGTCAGACTGATTTGCATATGGCCATGTCTGAACTGGGGTGGTGGAGTGAGCTAAAGAATGATGATGGATTAAACCCAGATCAGTTGACTGGGGGTGAGTGTTTGATTGGCTCAAACGTTCCGTCCATCATCCCCTTTTGTATCGCTTTGTTCGCCCTAAGTTGGCGGGGGTATGCCCAGACGTGGGTCCCTTGCTCACTTTGCCACTGGATTCAAGCAAGCCTGGCTGATGGCGGCTGGAATGCCAGAAACCGGTCCTAGGATGCTTGTTTCCGGTCCAGGGAAGACATGGCTTGGCAGTTCGGGCTGGACTGTTCCCATGAGGCACAGGGTCAGACTGATTTGCATATGGGCATGTCTGAACTGGGGTGGTGGAGTGAGCTAAAGAATGATGATGGATTAAACCCAGATCAGTTGACTGGGGGTGAGTGTTTGATTGGCTCAAGCGTTCCGTCCATCATCCCCTTTTGTATCGCTTTGTTCGCCCTAAGTTGGCGGGGGTATGCCCAGACGTGGGTCCATTGCTCACTTTGCCACTGGATTCAAGCAAGCCTGGCTGATGACGGCTGGAATGCCAGAAACCGGTCCTAGGATGCTTGTTTCCGGTCCAGGGAAGACATGGCTTGGCAGTTCGGGCTGGACTGTTCCCATGAGGCACAGGGTCAGACTGATTTGCATATGGCCATGTCTGAACTGGGGTGGTGGAGTGAGCTAAAGAATGATGATGGATTAAACCCAGATCAGTTGACTGGGGGTGAGTGTTTGATTGGCTCAAACGTTCCGTCCATCATCCCCTTTTGTATCGATGCGTGCAAACAGGCCCCGTGGCGCGTTTTAAGATGGGGAATTAAATCCCCTTCAATCCTGAGGGTCCCTGGGGGCCAACTAGCCCAACAGGTACATCCAGAAAGCGCCACAGAGCTGCGTTGCAGAGAGGTGTAAAAGGGGTGTGTCCTCTCTACACGTCTCTGCAACGCAGCCCCTGGCGCATATTGGAGGTTCCTGGTGGGCTAGTTGGCCCCTAGGGACCCTCAGGATTCAAGGGGACTTAATCCCCCAACTTAAAACGCACCACGGGGCGCGTTTGCACAGATGTCACCTCAGGCCCCGCCCCCTCCCTTCACCATTGTGCAAATATTCTTCTAAAATCATCCGAAATACGAATTCCGATTTACTCACCTGTTATAAGGAGAGACCTCAGTGCTGCATCTTTCAGCCCAGTACTGGTCCTGAAAAGTAATTTTAACCGTACTTACCAGTAACTTTAATTTCCTTCCATAGGATATCATTGCCTGCTTTTTGCTGAAAAAGTTTCTAAGTGTTGATTTTTGAAACATACAAATATTCCTCTAAAATCAGCCGAAATACGAATTCCGATTTACTCACCTGTTATAAGGAGAGACCTCAGTGCTGTATCTTTCAGCCCAGTACTGGTCCTGAAAAGTAATTTTAACCGTACTTACCAGTAACTTGAATTTCCTTCCATAGGCTAACATTGACTGGTTTCACTTGGAAATTCTTCGAAGTGTGGAGTTTTGGAACTTTAAAATATTCCTCTAAAATCAGCCGAAATACGAATTCCGATTTACTCACCTGTTATCAGGAGAGACCTCAGTGCTGCATCTTTCAGCCCAGTACTGATCCTCAAAAGTAATTTTAACCGTACTTACCAGTAACTTGAATTTCCTTCCATAGGATATCATTGCCTGCTTTTTGCTGAAAAAGTTTCTAAGTGTTGATTTTTGAAACATACAAATATTCCTCTAAAATCAGCCGAAATCCGAATTCTGATTTACTCACCTGTTATCAGGAGAGACCTCAGTGCTGCATCTTTCAGCCCAGTACTGGTCCTGAAAAGTAATTTTAACCGTACTTACCGGTAACTTGAATTTCCTTCATAGGCTAACATTGACTGGTTTCACTTGGAAATTCTTCTAAGTGTGGAGTTTTGGAACTTTATAATATTCCTCTAAAATCAACGAAAGTACGAATTCCAATTTACTCACCTGTTATCAGGAGAGAACCCAGTGCTGCATCTTTTAGCCCAGCACTGACCCTGAAAAGTAATTTTAACCGTACTTACCAGTAACTTATATTTTCTTCCATAGGAATCCATTGTCTGGTTTTCAGCAGAAAAGTTTCAAAGTGTCAATTTTCACAAACTACAAATATTCCTAAAAAATCGCCTGTATGACTTAAACGCATTCTTTCAACTGTTTACAGGAGATGCACCAGTGCTGGATACAGGATCCAACACTGAGTAAGAAAAAGTAACGATAACAGTTTTTACCTTCTAAGTGAATTTCCTTCCATAGGATAACATTGGTGATTCTATGAGAAAAAGTTTCTAAGTGTCAACTTTTAAAGTACAATAATATTCCTTAAAAATCATGACTGTAACCAAAACGCTTTTACTCAACTGTTTACAGGAGATGTCCCAGGACTGAATCTAGGATCCAGTCCTGTGGTTAGAAAAAGTAATCCATAAAGTAACTAATTGCATTTAACTAGAAATTCACATTGAGCTGAATGTTGCATTGTGTTTGAAAATGTGTTGCCCATTGCAACAACTGTACTACTGTACTTAAAAGTCTATTGCCTATGTGCAAAGTATTTAAACTAAAGTAATTCATTCTGAGAAAGTATTGTTTGTAATGTAATGTATAATGTAATTACAATGTAATTTAAAAAATAAAATATGTAAAAAAAAATTGTTTCTAAAAATGTAGTAAATCAGTATGAAAAAAATGTATATAACAATTAATACATTTAAAAATTGTCATTTACAAAACCTTTGAAATTCACTGAAAAAACCGTAGGTTTCAGACATGTTATAGTTACAAATTAGCATTTAAAAAACCTTTGAAATTCACTGAAAAAACCATAGGTTTCAGGGACGTTATAGTTACAAATTAGCATTTAAAAAACCTTTGAAATTCACTGAAAAAACCATAGGTTTTAGGGACAGTTATAGTTAGTTGGACATTGCACTCGTACAAAACCCGTGAAATTCCCCCGTTATAGTTAGTCCAGCTAACTATAACTCGCGCCCCTCAATGCACTGCTGATGACGTCACATATTACATCACTCATGACATGGTCAGTGACATCACTGATGACATCACTGATGACATCTCAAATGACATCACTGATGACATCACTGATGACATCATCCATGTGATAATTTCATGCATCTTCTCACACCCTAATATAACCTTTGATACACCCACTCTAAATTACAGACTGCCATTCGCAAAACCATAGACACTCCAACACCAATAACTACATACCCACTCACTGATTCTTAGGTCTACGCACACATCCACTCACTCACCCGTACAGTCACTCATACTTACGGTCACTCAGTACAGGACTATCATATGCACTCTTACTCCTATATAGACACTCAAACACCGCCACTCATCCATAGAGGTACTCACACACCTAGTCAGTCATGCAAATAATTAAACACACTACCATTTACTCACCTATACAGTTATACACACACCAGCTCACTTACTCATACAAATACTAGCACATTCTTACGCTCTTATACAATCACTGATACAAGCACACACTCATCCATACAGCCACTATCACAATCACTCACTCTCGCTTATAGCTATTTATATACTCCAACACACATATATACTGCCTTTCACATATGTAGTTACTCACACATGTACCACTGGGACATACATTCACTCACTAACACACTCTTACACACACTTACCCACCCATACAGTCTATCACAGATGCACTCTTGAAACCATCCACCCAGTGAATCACCCACTCACACATCTATGCACAGAGTTGCACACACCCCTCCCACACAAACACTCAGGCACCCATACAGATACTCAGACAAGCATTCAATAACTCATATAGACACTCATGTAGCTATTCACAAACACATGCAGCCACTTACACAGCAACAGACAGACGGATACAGACATTCACCCAGTTTAGTCACTAACCCATGCATTCAGTAAGATACGTTAAATCACTCACTTATACAGTCAGTCACGCACCTACTAAATCATCCATACAGACACTTACACACCCACTCATTCTTCAATACGTCTTTTCCTATATATATTAAAAATATTTAAACTTTACAGAAACACACAGTCACTGGATGATGTCATCAGTGATGTCATCAGTGATGTCATTTGAGATGTCATCAGTGATGTCATCAGTGATGTCACTGACCATGTCATGAGTGATGTAATATGTGACGTCATCAGCAGTGCATTGCGGGGCGCGAGTTATAGTTAACTGGACTAACTATAACGGGGGAATTTCACGGGTTTTGTACGAGTGCAATGTCCAACTAACTATAACTGTCCCTAAAACCTATGGTTTTTTCAGTGAATTTCAAAGGTTTTTTAAATGCTAATTTGTAACTATAACGTCCCTGAAACCTATGGTTTTTTCAGTGAATATATATATGTGTGTGTCCTGTCCTGTGCCAATAAACTTGGTCAGAAAGTCCCCCGCAACTGCTGTACTTTGTGTACAACGGAGCCGCGATATATATATATATATATATATATATATATATATATATATATATATATGTGTGTGTGTGTGTGTGTGTATATATATATTTACGAGTTGACAGCACAAATGCTTACCTGCAAGCCGAAATGGTGCTTTCTGGGATCCGTAGTCCGCCAAGGGTGACTGCGATGAGGCGTTCATGCTATTGGTCAACTCAGCTGGGCTTCCACCAATGGGAGTGAAATGGATTATTTAAAAGGCGGCAGGTGACAGTTTCTGGTGTTTGGCATTTGAAGAAGGCATTCAAGCCGAAACGCGTCATGCCTCCCACTCTGCAATAAAGTTGTTCTCCTTGGCTCCCCGTTGTGTCCCTCCAGTTCCTTCCCTCCAGGGGGGAGGTAGCTTCTTGTGCATACGTTGCGTGCCATGCCCTGAGCACGCTTGGGGGACCCGTCTCGTTTGTGGCCGGAGCTACAAAGGCACTGCTTCACTGCAATTGTTTGGACTTCAAGGGATTGAAGAGCTCTGGCCCCCGCATTCAGGAACAGTGGATACATCGCTGTAGATACAGTCCGTGACTTCACGGGTAGGTCTACTCATTGCAGTAGGATCTTCGATCCCACGTGGACCTGAGTATATGCGGTGAGACGTCAAAGGGGGCCCGGGAGAGAACTTTGTGCGGCGAGGACACTTGTGATTTTAATCTGCCCCTACACACGCTTTTCACTGATCACCAGCACTCACTTAGAGTTACAATGAGTTGACAGCACAAATGCTTACCTGCAAGCCGAAATGGTGCTTTCTGGAAGCCGTAGTCTGCCAAGGGTGACTGCGATGAGGCGTTCATGTTATTGGTCAACTCAGCTGGGCTTCCACCAATGGGAGTGAAATGGATTATTTGAAAGGCGGCAGGTGACAGTTTCTGGTGTTTGGCATTTGAAGAAGGCATTCCAGCCGAAACGCGTCATGCCTCCCACTCTGCAATAAAGTTGTTCTCCTTGGCTCCCCGTTGTGTCCCTCCAATTCCTTCCCTCCAGGGGGAGGTAGCTTCTTGTACATATATATATATATATATATATATATATATATATATATATATATATATATATATATATATATATATATATATAAAGCACAAAGGATCCCAGCCTTTCTTCCGACCTCTTCCACCAGACGGGTTTGGTGCAGGCAGGCGGGCGCTGGACCCGCTTAATAGATTCAGGAATCCTCATGTCACGGCAACGAACCAGACAAAGAAAGATCAGGAGAGGAGGCGAAAGCCAAAGACAACGAGACACCATATGGGAGAGGCACACGGCGTTCCAAGCGCAACAAGTGATGGGTGAGCAACCTAATTTTTCTATTATCAACCTTTCCACACATGACATTACCCCCGATGAGCGCTCAGTTTTGGAACTAGGGCTATCTTTCTGCCCCACAGCTAACTTTGATTATCCTAGAGCACGCATTGACCTTTTTCTTTTTATTAGGAAGCTTACGTTACTGAAAGTCTATTCCTTGAAACAAAGTAGTAGCACTCCCCCGATAACTCAAGCTGCCTCGTCCATGGTTCCCACAACAACAACACTCTCTATTGGCGACATTGAGACACTCGCCACACTTAGAGAAATGGAGCTAGGTACCAGGGACTGGGGAACAGATCGGGAGCTGTTGGCTATCATGGAGATCCCCACATGTCGCAGGTCCAGGAATGATTTCAAGCCTAAATCCAGGTTCAATCCTGTCACCTTACATGATGCGGTCGATACATACCATGAAACAGTAATGCTGGATCTCTTTCAACTGTAGAAAAAACAAAGTAATCAATTTACCACAAATTTGATGCCATCTCAAAGGGTGGGACTACAGTCCCTCCGAAAAGCAGAAACGTTTGTTATCAAGCCCTCTGACAAGGGGGGCAATGTCGTCCTCTGGGACATAAACAAATACAAAATGGAGGCCAAACGCCAGTTGGACTACTCGGGGAGCTACCTGAGGTCTAACTTGACCGAGTACCAAAAGACCATAACGGAATATCACAGGCTACTGGATGACTGGCTGATGCAGGGCATCCTGAGTCATAACGAGTTTCTTTTCCTTTTAGTCAAAAAACCTGTCATCCAAGTGTTTTACATGCTCCCTACGGTACATAAACATGCCACTGACCCGCCAGGCAGACCTATAATTTCTGCAAACCAATGCCTCCTGGAGAACACCTCCATCTATCTGGATTACTTCCTGTGCCAGTATGTCCTTAGCCATCGTACTGTAGAGACACCATGGATTTCCTTTCTAAAATAGAGGGGATCCCCTGGAAAGACTCTTACATCCTGGCCACAGAGGACGTAGTATCCCTGTATTCTTGCATTGAACATAGTTTGGGTTTAGAGGCATGCAAGTATTTTTTCTGAGATAAACCGCTCTCTATGTATGATCACACCTTGCTCTTGCTTAACATGTTGCAGTTCTGTCTGCACAACAACTGTTTCCTTTTTGAAGACAAATGATATAAGCAACACATAGGGACTGCGGTGGGAAGTTGCTTTGCTCCCAGCTACACCTGTATGTTTATGGGGTGGTGGGAGACGGAGCATTTGTGGCATAAGGACAATGAACCCTATATGGACAATCTTATCCTATAAATTGCATAGCTTCATCACAGGCCTTTCTGATAACATCTTAAACCTTAGATTTACCAGTAAAGTCCATGCCACTCAAATCGAGTTCCTCGATGTCCTAGTGGAGGTTAAAGATGAGGTCTTACACACCTGCCTGTTCAGAAAGGCGATAGCAGGTAACAACCTGCTGCATGCCCGGAGTCACCACCCCGATGGACTTAAGAGGAGAATCCCCTACGGTGAACTCCTCAGGGCTAAAAGAAACTGTAGTTCTGAGGAAGCATATGTTTCGGAGCAAAAAGATATGTTCGGGCGCTTCAAAGCACAAGGCTATACTGGCAGAACGATCAGAGTAGCAGCTGAGAAAGCATCCACGAGAGACAGGCACAGCTTACTGATTCCAAAGAAGAAGGACAACACCAAGCAAGAGGTTAGACTGATTACCACCTTCAATAACGCCTCACAGGCAATCCATAGAATTGTTACCAGACACTGGCATTTAGTCAGGAACGATGGGGTGATAGGCAAACTGGTCAGCGTCAATCCACACATCACGTACCGTAAGTGCGATTCTTTGCAGGATATGCTTGTACATATGATAATAATCAATAGGAGCTAACTATATGAATAAGAAACCTCTTATAATGTATGTCAGAAAAAACAATTCTGTTTTATATGAAGGCCCTCACCCACCAACCTAGTTGGTGGCATGCTTCATCATCGGGCCCCACCCGATGGTACCGAATGTGCCTCAGGTGTGCTACAACGTCTGCTTACAGCGGAGCGGATTGTGTAAAGTGAGTGTGCAGTGATGGCTGTGGTGAATATGAAAATAAAAAACTGTCCAATGAGTCCCAGGGTCCGCAGGGGAGTTTTATTCATGGGCTCATGGCAGTGTTTAAAAACAAGGCTACGGATGTTAACTGGGGGTAATTATCGCCCCCTACATCCAGTGTGGTCAACTAGTTTCAGCCAGGCCTTATGGTAAAACTGGCTTTCATCAGGACCGGTATGTGTGTGGTGAGTTAAAAGGGGAGTCTATAAAGTGTACAGGCTCCTATGTGTCGCACACGCTAAGGTGTGAGAAATGTAAGAGGATGGTTTCCTCTATGGTCGTGCCTATAAAGTAAGGACGAACAAACATTAAAAATAACATAGAAAACAGACAAACATGAAAAGTAAGAGGTATGGTAAGACACCGTAAAGATCACAGTGACTTGATATCGTAGTGCCTTAAATCGAAGTAATGCGATCTGTGTCGGCATGTGAAACTCAGTTGTCGTAGATGTAATTATGCGTTACCGTGCTAGTCAATATCAATAAACAGTGACATTTGATGCATGCGAGCACGGGAAACTGAGCGGCTTACTCTTATGATTTAAGAGACTGACTCCATGAGTCCCCGGCGGGGGTTCGACTTGCAGTCACACTCTGATAGAGGTTAAGGAGAGAAATAATTATTTTACTTACTTCGTCACAGTCCAGAACCCACAGCACCACCTACTTGATCGTTACGGGAACTCCGTCGATGTTTGTGCTGGTTTTGGCGGGGTTTAAATACCTGTCAGGTGCTGTAGCTGCATTCGCTTTCCTGTCCAGTGCGATTAGCGTCATTCAGAGACCGCAGCTGAAGTCAATTACCCCTCCAACGTGATTAGCGTCTGGGGGAGAGTGAAAACAAACAACAGACTGCACGAAAGTCTCCCCGGCGTGACTAGCGTCTGGGGAGAGAATAAAGACAAACAACAGACTGCACGTATGTGTAGTGCCGTCAGTGACTACATTGTAGAGTATAGTGGTGGTTCCAAATAGCAGTGTATTAAAAGGCAGAATATTATATTAAGAAGTAAAAAGATGCGTGGCCAATTAGTCTATATAGGCTCAGTATAGCGAGAGAATGCAGACTGGTTAAGAGTGTAATCTCATGCAGACTGTATGTACCAACTCCCAGGGTACGTGATGGTATGGCCCACGAATTCTTGAGACAGAATACACAAATGGACATTACTTCAGATCATATCTCTTGGTTTAAATCAAAGCGTATAGTGTCCATGTGAGGGGCTGTATCAATGACCCTAAGTTCTTAGATTAAGAGGGGGGACTGCACTTGTTGATCTCAGTTGTTAAGACTGTTCCAAGGAATATTGTCATTTAATCCTTGGGTATGGGTCAAAAGGCGGTATATCCAACGCTGTTCTTTAGAAAGAATGAATTTGTCATTGTTGGTGTTAAGATATGGTATATGTTCTATTATTGTTCATGATATATCATTCGGAGTGTGTCCTTTTTCCAGATAATGATCCATCAATTTGCTATTTGATTTTTTGCACCGAATGGTGCTACGGTGCTCCACAAATCTAGTCCTTACTTTCCTTGTGGTCATGCCGAGGTACCGAAGTTTGCATGGGCATTCAATTAAATATATTACGTTTGTGGAGTTGCAATTCGTGTGTTTCAATTGGTGCCACTTTTTACCCGGTTCCAGATCGAGTGTTTTGCTGGGTTGCGTAAGATGGCATACACTACAATTACCACATGGGTAATGACCGGTCACATTAGGTAAACCCCATGCATTGAGAACAGTATTGTCAGCAATGTTCTGTTTTTTAGGGCGGGTGGACACCAAACGGTCTTTTAGGCTACTAGCCTTTTTGTATGCAAATAGGGGGGGATCCCATTCTCTGGGTCCTGTATTAAGAATTCTCCAGTTTTTCCGTATTATTTTAGCAACCTTGTTAGATACTATGTTGTATGTAGTGACACAAGTAAGTGGTGTTGATGTAGTAGTTCGTACTTGATCTTCAAGGAGGGCTTCCCTATTCTGGTTGCGAGCACGTTTCTTCGTGGTTTCAATAATTTTGTTGGGATAACCTCGTTCCTGTAATTTTAGTGCGAGGTCAGTTGATTGTCTCTGGAAATCTGCAGTCGAGCTGCAGTTTCGTCGTATCGCGGAGAAACTGTCCAAATGGTAGAGTTCTCCCTGAGGGGCGTGGATGAAAGCTTTCAAATTGTAGCAGCGAGTTTCTTGCTGTGGGTTTATAGTAAGTGGAGGTCTTGAGAGTTCCAGCCTCTGCTTCAATAATGAGGTCCAAAAAAGTTATAATTTGGGCATTGGCTGTACTCGTGAACCGTAAGTAGGGGTCATGTTCATTGAGCCAAGCAAGAAAAATAGTTAGTGACTCCATAGTGCCGGTCTATATCATCAAGATGTCGTCGATATATCGGTGCCAGAAGCAGATGTTGTTAATATAGGGGTTTGTGGTTGGTAGAATATGGGTCTTTTCAAAGTGGTAGACATATAGTCCAGCCACACTTGGGGCAAAAACACTGCCCATTGAAGTACCATTTGTTTGGAGATACAATTCACCCTCAAATTCAAAATAGTTCTCTTTAAGAGCCAGTGTGGCACATTGAAGGATGAAACCTCTGGGAGTCGTATAATCCCAGGTCGTCTCCATCATCATATCGTGGAGGACTTTCAAGGTGGCGTCTTGAGGGAGGCTCGTGTATAAACTTTCAATGTCTAGCCCTACCAAAAGTTGTGTTGTAGGATCAAAATTCATATCTTTAATGAGAGACAACAGATGTTTGGTGTCTCTGATGTAAGTGGACGCTTTCTGAGTTAGTGGGTTCAAGAAAAAGTCGCAGTATCTTGAAAGGGGTTCTAGAAGGGAGTTAATTCCATAAACGATTGGTCGTCCAGGTGGCGGTCTAGTCTCCTTATGAATCTTTGGTACTGTGTAGAAGTAGGGGATTTTTACAGTCTTAGTACAAAGGTAGTCTGCCTCCTGTTTGGAGATGTCTTGATGGCTTTCTGCTCTTTCTACCAATAGGGCAATAGTGGTTTGTAGAGTTCTAGTTGGATCAACTTCAAGACGTCTATAGTTACGTTCATCACTGAGTAGTCTACGGCATTCAGAGTTGTAGTCCTCTTTGTTCTGGATGACCACTCCACCCCCTTTATCCGCAGGTTTGATGATTATGTTGGTGTTGTTCTGTAGTCTGCGTATTGCCTCCCTCTCTTCTCTTGAGAGGTTGTTAAAAGTGTTGGGTTGATTCAAGTTTTCAACCTCATTGTAAACTGCCTGTTCGAAGGCACTGATTTCTACCGGGACTCCTGATGGTGGGGGAATAAACGTTGATTTTGATCTTAGACCCGTTTCATTATTGTTGATTGTGTGGTCCGGTAATGGAGTTTTCTCAAAGAAGGCTTTGAGTTTGAGTTTGCGGAAAAAATCTGCTAACTCTAAATGAAGATTAAATTTGTCCAGTCTTGCGGTTGGGACAAACGAGAGGCCTTTATTAAGGACATCTTCCTCAGCAGAGGTGAGGGGGTAGATGATAAATTAAAGACCAGGGATACTGGTTTCGGTTGTACAAGAGATGTTGTTAGCGGACCCCGCTCGGTCCCGGTTGGGGGTCTCTTCCTCTGTTCCTTGTGTTGGCACTGACTGGTCCGCCTTCTTCCTCCCAATGGACTTGTTGTTGATTCCTTCTGCGTCCCCTGGATCTCCGGCCTTGCCCTAAAAAAGGCGGCCTTTGGTTGTATTGAAAAAATGGCTGGGGTGCTTGGTGATACTGGGGGGGCCATCCGAAATAGGGATTCTGCGGTAGATGTGGGAAAGGTACTGGCCCGAAGTTTTGGCCTTGATGTTGTAATGTGCCCCATGGTTGTTTCCATCGGGGTGTTCGTCCTCTTCCCTTTTGTTTATAGGAGCCATTGCTTGAGCCACTGGAGATAGAAGTGTTGTCTCCTGAGGTGTCCGATGATCTGTCCGGTTGTTCCAAGGCTGTGTAGTTATCATCGGAGTAGGGATATACCTTGGTGTAATTGAATTTTTTTAGATCTTTCTGAAATTTCGTGATTTTTGCTTGTGTGAGGTATTCCTTATATTCCGCCATCTCTTTGTTGGATTCTTCTAACTTCTTCTTAAAAGAAGTAATGGTGGTTTTAAAATGGCTCTCTGTGGCTTGGATTTCAATAATCATAGCATCCGAGAGCAGCTTGGCTGTCCTAATTATTAGTACCAGCCAGTCTCTAGTACAGTGCCAGGCAATCTGCGCCCAGTCCTTCCTGAAGGAAGCATCCAGTTTCTCCGCATACGACGAAACTGCAGCTCGACTGCAGATTTCCAGAGACAATCAACTGACCTCGCACTAAAATTACAGGAACGAGGTTATCCCAACAAAATTATTGAAACCACAAAGAAACGTGCTCGCAACCAGAATAGGGAAGCCCTCCTTGAAGATCAAGTACGAACTACTACATCAACACCACTTACTTGTGTCACTACATACAACGTAGTATCTAACAAGGTTGCTAAAATAATACGGAAAAACTGGAGAATTCTTAATACAGGACCCAGAGAATGGGATCCCCCTATTTGCATACAAAAAGGCTAGTAGCCTAAAAGACCGTTTGGTGTCCACCCGCCCTAAAAAACAGAACATTGCTGACAATACTGTTCTCAATGCATGGGGTTTACCTAATGTGACCGGTCATTACCCATGTGGTAATTGTAGTGTATGCCATCTTACGCAACCCAGCAAAACACTCGATCTGGAACCGGGTAAAAAGTGGCACCAATTGAAACACACGAATTGCAACTCCACAAACGTAATATATTTAATTGAATGCCCATGCAAACTTCGGTACATCGGCATGACCACAAGGAAAGTAAGGACTAGAATTGTGGAGCACCGTAGCACCATTCGGTGCAAAAAAACAAATAGCAAATTGATGGATCATTATCTGGAAAAAGGACACACTCCGAATGATATATCATGGACAATAATAGAACATATACCATATCTTAACACCAACAACGACAAATTCATTCTTTCTAAAGAACAGCGTTGGATATACCGCCTTTTGACCCATACCCAAGGATTAAATGACAATATTCCTTGGAACAGTCTTAACAACTGAGATCAACAAGTGCAGTCCCCCCTCTTAATCTAAGAACTTAGGGTCATTGATACAGCCTCTCACATGGACACTATACGCTTTGATTTAAACCAAGAGATATGATCTGAAGTAATGTCCATTTATGTATTCTGTCTCAAGAATTCGTGGGCCATACCATCACGTACCCTGGGAGTTGGTACATACAGTCTGCATGAGATTACACTCTTAACCAGTCTGCATTCTCTCGCTATACTGAGCCTATATAGACTAATTGGCCACGCATCTTTTTACTTCTTAATATAATATTCTGCCTTTTAATACACTGCTATTTGGAACCACCACTATACTCTACAATGTAGTCACTGACGGCACTACACATACGTGCAGTCTGTTGTTTGTCTTTATTCTCTCCCCAGACGCTAGTCACGCCGGGGAGACTTTCGTGCAGTCTGTTGTTTGTTTTCACTCTCCCCCAGACGCTAATCACGTTGGAGGGGTAATTGACTTCAGCTGCGGTCTCTGAATGACGCTAATCGCACTGGACAGGAAAGCGAATGCAGCTACAGCACCTGACAGGTATTTAAACCCCGCCAAAACCAGCACAAACATCGACGGAGTTCCCGTAACGATCAAGTAGGTGGTGCTGTGGGTTCTGGACTGTGACGAAGTAAGTAAAATAGTGGGGGAAACCACTGTTTCACTGTGAATCACATATGTGTGACCGCTAAGGGGCCCCCCTCTAATTATTTCTCTCCTTAACCTCTATCAGAGTGTGACTGCAAGTCAAACCCCCGCCGAGGGACTCATGGAGTCAGTCTCTTAAATCATAAGAGTAAGCCGCTCAGTTTCCCGTGCTCGCATGCATCAAATGTCACTGTTTATTGATATTGACTAGCACGGTAACGCATAATTACATCTACGACAACTGAGTTTCACATGCCGACACAGATCGCATTACTTCGATTTAAGGCACTACGATATCAAGTCACTGTGATCTTTACGGTGTCTTACCATACCTCTTACTTTTCATGTTTGTCTGTTTTCTATGTTCTTTTTAATGTTTGTTCGTCCTTACTTTATAGGCACGACCATAGAGAAACCATCCTCTTATATTTCTCGCACCTTAGCGTGTGCGACACATAGGAGCCTGTACACTTTATAGACTCCCCTTTTAACTCACCACACACATACCGGTCCTGATGAAAGCCAGTTTTACCATAAGGCCTGGCTGAAACTAGTTGACCACACTGGATGTAGGGGGCGATAATTACCCCCAGTTAACATCCGTAGCCTTGTTTTTAAACACTGCCATGAGCCCATGAATAAAACTCCCCTGCGGACCCTGGGACTCATTGGACAGTTTTTTATTTTCATATTCACCACAGCCATCACTGCACACTCACTTTACACAATCCGCTCCGCTGTAAGCAGACGTTGTAGCACACCCGAGGCACATTCGGTAACATCGGGTGGGGCCCGATGATGAAGCATGCCACCAACTAGGTTGGTGGGTGAGGGCCTTCATATAAAACAGAATTGTTTTTTCTGACATACATTATAAGAGGTTTCTTATTCATATAGTTAGCTCCTATTGATTATTATCATAATTCCCTGGGGAAGTGAACTAGTCTATCCCATTCCTCTCTCTCCTTTTGATATTTATTTATGCTTGTACATAGCCACTTGACACAAAAGGGTAAAACCCAGGGGACTTGGTTGAGGGAGCTCCCAGATTTCCACAAATGTGGGCGATGCAAAGCTTGTAGTAACAGTTGCAATGTGAAGAAATATTCTGTCGCCACAGGTAAAACTGAGACCATATGCAAATTTATAACATGTACTACAGATTTTGTTGTTTATGTGTTGATCTGCATTTGCGGCTTGCGCTATGTGGGGAGCACCATCTTCCCGGTCAAAAAACGCATTTTGGAACATCTGCGCGCTGTTAAGAACAAAGATTTGACCTATACAGTGGCCAAGCATTGCGAGTTAGAACACAGTACTGTCCTGACATCAGTTCCAAATTATCTTATTTTGGTATTGACAGGATCCCCATCCCAGTTCGTGGAGGAGATCGTGAGCGTAGTCTACGACGCCTGGAATCCGAGTACATCATTCACCTACAGAGCAAGATCCCTGGGGGCCTCAACCATGAGGAGGACCTCCATGTACACCTGGGGTAGAGAAGATCCCCTGCGACTTCGTCGCCATACCATGCTTTGAACATAGTGAGAGTATTATATAACTTAACCCACTCCCTCATTACTTTTGAGAATCCCACTGACTTGCCCATCGTTGTGTATATATATATTTTTCAGCCTCCCCTGCAAGTCCCCCTTTCCCCAGCTTAGAATTGAAACCCGTACACTCACTCCTAGTGGCTGCTTTCGATTATGAGTGTCAGATACCCACACACCTTTCACCTCCTTTTATTTTATTTTATTTGTACCCAGGGAGGGTCCACGGTTCTCCGTGTTTTGTGTTTTTCTATTAGCGAGGACTTTTTACTTACTTTACTTTACTTTTAGGGGGATGTTTTTGCACTTTTTATTTTTCTTGCATTATTACAGAGGTCACTAGACCACTGCACAGCACAGCTCTAGCTTTTTATGCTGTAGTCCCATTCATGCTCAGTGCCTGGCTGCTACTCTGGTTGTCTCAAGCGAGACACCATTGATACTTAGGCACTGGCCAGGTAAATAAGGCAGCGGGAGACTTAATGTGCAGCCATGCTGCAAATTAGGGATATGCCTTCCGCTATACAATAGGAACGAGTTCGGGGCACTTGCCTCTGTTCCTACCCCAGCGGCGCTAGCTGAGCACAGAGGGTAAGACAGCGTCAATCAGCACTTGCTTTCTAATACATTTGCTGTGCGTCTATTTTAGAGTCCCAGCCGACTCGTGGTGGCAGCGCGAGGATGGGAGTGCATTTAATTGCTTTATTGATATATATACCCCGTTATTCAATGTTGTATATTTTGCTGGAGCATGACAATATGATTTAAGCTGATATTAATTGCTTATTGCTTTTTGCATGTTTGAAGTCTGTTTTCCAAAATTTCTGGTGACTTCTTTGCATATGTCTTCTATGTTTATTCTTTGACCCTCATTTTGCTTTCAAAAACACAGCCACTTCTGGGTTACGGAGTGACTTTGACAAAGACCGTCAGGTTGAAACACGTCAGTCATTAAACCTTTTTGTTTCCTACATCCTGAGTGCGGCTTTTCCTTATGCTCGTGTGACGTGAGGATTCCTGAATATATATATATATATATATATATATATAGATATTACCTACTGGCGGTCGCCCGTAGGTAGTTATAGTTAGGACCTTGTTTCTATTCAAAAATTGTCTTTTCTTTTGCCAATATCTTTGGCGCCGTTTGACGAATCTTCGCGAAATTTTCAAAACTAATGACCAGCTCCGGTCAGCTCCTGTCTTGAAAGTTTAGGGGTGATTTGTCAAGCGGAGGCTGAGAAAAAAGGGGGGGTCCCAAAACACGTTTTCCCCATGTTAATTTCTATAGGAATTTTGGAACAGGCTACAGCCCGAACTGCTGAACGGAATTACACCAAATTTGGCAAAAAGGAAGCTTTTGGTTCAGAAAGCGACCTTTTTTTTTTAAATGGTGTAAATCCGTTCAGTAGTTCCAGAGAAATTAAAAAAATAAAAATATTGATATCTGAGCACCGGGGAGGAACCGCGAATCCTCCCGGGCACGAGCTTCATTCTTATTGGCTGCCAACACTCTAAACAAGAGTGTGTTGGCAGCCATTTTGTGACTCGAAGGTTGGAAAATGTTGTAAATGTAGGAAAGGGGTCAGGGTAGAAACACCCTTACACCCTAAGGCGGGTCAGGGGTCCCATAGGGCCAAAAAAAGCATTTCTTTTAGTTTTTTTGGCGGAAGTCGCGCTGGGCGCGCGAATCCCGCCGAAAAGAAAAAAAACGAAGGGCGGTCTCCCATGCTTTGTTTTCCTTAAGCCCCCTGGTGGGCCAGGTCCCGGGGGCAATGTGTTATTATATAGCGGGGGCCTCGTGGGGCCCCCCAAGCCCCGGGGACTGCCACCTCCCCGGGGCTTTGATAAATAATTAGTGTGGGGGGCTTGAGCCGCCCCACACTGCCCCAGGGACCATCACCTCCTCAGGGCATTAAATTTTTAAATACGGGGGTCCGTTGCGGACCCCCGGCCCCGGGGACCACCACCTCCATGGGGCCATTTTCACGAAGGGAGGGGGGATGCGCGGCCCCCCTCCTGGAGCCCTCGATGGCTCTGGGGACCGCCACCCTCCAGGGCCGGCTCCTGCAATGTCCCGGGGTGCCCACCCCCGGGACATTGCTGTTTGCTATGGCAGGGCGGGAGTGGCTCCCGCCCTGCAATAGCAAACACTGCTTTGCTTTGTTGAAGCGAGAGCAGGTTTCCTGCTCTCGCTTCAACAAAGCAAAGCAGAATTGCTTTTGGGCAAGGGGAGCTGCATGTTAGCAGCTCCCCTTGCCCAAAAGCAATGCCGGCTCCTGCAGGAGGCGGGGAGCCGGCAGGGACTGTGGGGGCATTGGGGCTCCCCCCACGGTCCACAACGCTGAGGCCAGGCCCCGGGGGATGGGGTCCCCGGGGTCATTATTGGCCTGAGGAGGGGGGCACACAGTCCCCCTCTTTTTTTTAAAACAAATAGTGGCAGGCCCCGGGGGGATGGGTCCCCAGGGCCAATATTGGCCTGAGGAGGGAGGCCACGTGGTACCCCTCTTTTTTAAATAAAAAAAAAATAGTGGCAGGCCCCGGGGGATGGGGTCCCCAGGGACATTATTGGCCTGAGGAGGAGGGCCACGCAGTCCCCCTCCTTATTTTTTTAGAATAATAACTGCTGGCAGGCCCCGGGGGGTGGGGTCCCCGGGGCGAATACCGAATAATGGAAGAGAGGCGGGTTTTTTTTCTTTCGAGTTTGGAGTCGCGACCCCAGCGCGGCTCTCAGCACAGCCCCCCCATGTAACGTCGCGTTGGATTCGCGAATTCACCTCAAATAAATAATTAAGTAGTATATAATTTAGAAGGCAGTGTTTTATTTGTGAAGTTGTTTTAAAGAGTTACTGGGATTGCAGTTAATAAAAATATTACAATGTATAGAGTTGATAAAAATATATAAAATTAAAAATTAATAGTTAAACTTGAAAAGTGTATTGTGTTGTAGTACATTGAATTCCTGCTTTTTTTCGGGTGAGCGAATCCACAATTTAAAAAAAAAAATATGCATGTGAAAAAAAAAATTATATTTATTATTATGTTATAGGGTGGCACGCACCCGTCGCATACCAAACGCGCATCCTACACGGCTAATCCAATATGGCGGCAAAATTCTTGGATTCGCGCAGCCACCAAGACAGGTAAACGATCGGTACGCGAATCCGCTTTTTTTTTTTTTTTTAAATGAAATGTATATTTATATTTTAGAAAAGAGAAAATATTGCATTATTTTTATAACAAATAAGATACTAAGAAAAACTTTTTTGGGGATATTATAGTTAGGATTTACCATTTAAAATACCTTTAAAATTCACTGAAAAAACCATAGGTTTCAGGGACGTTATAGTTAGAAATTAGCACTTAAAAAACCTTTGAAATTCACTGAAAAAATCATAGGTTTCAGGGACGTTATAGTTAGTTGGACATTTCACTCGTACAAAACAAGAGAAATTCGGTCGTTATAGTTAGTTGATCTACCTCGCGCCCCCGGATTGCACTGCTGATGATGTCACATATTACATCATTCATTCATGACATGGTCAGTGACATCACTGATGACATCACTAATGACATCTCAAATGACATCACTGATGACATCATCCTTGTGATAATCTGATGCACCTCCTCACAGCCTAATATAACCTTTGATACACCCACTCTAAAATGCGGAATACAATTTTCGAAACCATACACACACCAATACCAGTTACTACATATACACTCACTGATTCCTAGGTCTACACACACATCCACTCATTCACCCATACAGTCACTCATTCATGCAGTCACTCATCAATACAGCACTATCATATGCACTCATACACCTATACAGACACTCACACACCGCCACTCATCCATGGAGTTACTCACACACCTAGTCAGTCATGCAAAGAATCAATCAAACTTCCATTTACTCACCTATACAGTTATACACACACCACCCCACTTATTCATACAGATACTAACACATACTTACTCTCTTATAGAATCACTGATACAAGCACACACTCATCCATACAGCCACTCTCTCAATCACTCACTCACACATATATTCATTTATATACTCCAACACTCACATATACTGCCTTCCACATATGTAGTTACTCACACATGTACCACTGAGACATCCATTCACTTACCAACACACCCATACACACAGTCACCCACCCATACAGCCCTTCACAGATGCACTCTTGAACCCATAGACCCAGTGAATCACCTACTCACACATCTATGCACAGAGTCACACACCCCACACCCACCCACACAGACACTCAGTCACCCATACAGATACTTAGACAACCAATCAATAACCCATATAGACACTCATGTAGCTACTCACCAACCCATGCAGCCACTTATACACCAACTGACAGACTGATACATACATTCACACAGTTTAGTCACTAACTCATGCATTCAGTGAGACACATTTAATCACTCACTTATATAGTCAGTCACGCACCTACTAAATCATCTATTCACACACTTATACACCCACTCATTCTTCAATACACCTTGGCATATATATATATATATATATATATATATATATTATATATATATACATATATATATATATATATAACATATTTAAACTTTACAGTAACACATAGTCACTGGATGATGTCATCAGTGATGTCCTTTGAGATGTCATCAGTGATGTCATCAGTGATGTCACTGACCATGTCATTGCGGGAGCGCAAGTTATAGTTAGCTCAACTAACTATAACGGCCGAATTTCTCTTGTTTTGTATGAGTGAAATGTCCAACTAACTATAACGTCCCTGAAACCTGTGGTTTTTTCAGTGAATATATATATTGTAGCAAACCAGCACCCACCCTGTCAAAAAACCCCATACCTCTCATACATGTCTGTACACTTAGCTAATGAACATACTCACACTCACTACTTAAAATAATGACTAATAATATTTTTTCCACATTTTAGAAATACAAATTGTATCTCACATAATCATAACCTACCCACAATCAATCAATGTTAATTTTATTCGATTTTGTCTTAAAATCATAAAAGTGTACACAATATAAAAATACCTACCCACAATCATAACAGTAACTCTCACCCAAATCACCTAAATAACATGACAAACATTTACATTAAAAATAAGCTCACAAAACTCTTCCATAAAAACACACAGTCCACCCTCATTCCCAACACAAAAGAATACTCAAATTTGTCAATGCACTTTTTTTTATCCTCATGGCCTCCCTGTTAAAACATAAAGACTTTCAGTTATTCACCTGAAGTAGATCAAAATATGCGTATCTCAGGAGCCATTGAATATCATTGAGGCTACATTCCCCACTGTTGACTATCAGTTTCCTATGCCTGTCCAACGGTGCTGTGTCCGTCTACCAGCAGAGGAGGAACATCCTGTCTTCTTGGTTGAGGAAGAATATAAGGTGGCAGTGATGTTGGAGTTAGCATTTCAGCTCTTTCTCTCCTCAATTGGGTTACCTGCTCATGAATACATCCCATACATATGAGGCTTTTTGTCACAGATTCAGTATTTGATGTTTAGCATGCCTCAGTACCCTAGATCTTCTTGCCTTTTCATCCATGTTGGCCAAAAGGATAATATACCCTTGAAAAATATCTCCCTTTCTGAACATAGTCATCTAATCTGGTTAAACTGATATGTCAATGATATTAATGATCTGTCAATGAGATTGGAATTAAGAAGCCTAAAAAAGTCCTTGTATGCTCTGTGGGTATAAATTTGGACTCTTCTTATAAAGCAACATTCTAGCATGTCACTTTCCACCCACCCATATTTATTGCAGTTATCTCATGTGTGTAGTTAATATTAAACAAAATTAATAACATGGCTGAAATATCCATTTTCTTATATACTACACATATCACATATGATTCTGTGTTTGACTGTTGATGGAACATGAATGGTAAAGACTTCAAAAAAGTCTAAAATAACAAATGTAAGTGGGTGATGTCAGATGTGTTTTGCCCCTCACCGGTTGTTTTTCTGGGAGGGCTAACTTTGGATGTCAATCTGCTAACTTTAGCTCTATTTCTAAGCTAGTGTGCAAAAAGTGGCAAAAAATCTACCTTTCTCCAAGGAGGTGTTTCATTGTGCAGGATGAGGGTGCTTAGTGGGTACCATTTAGGTGGTTGTATGAAGAGACAATGAGTAAAATACATTTTTGGTTGGTCCTCATCAAAATATATCCCCATTTATCAAAATATTAGTCAGGGTTGCACTGTACTTCGTTACTCCTTTTATTACCACTAGAAGGTTGTACCAAGCAATCTGCCACGATGGCGTGCCACAGAGGTTACCTGCATAGGCTGCTCAACAGAAGGGTTAGTGTATACAGACCTCATAGTCATATCCCTCTTCCACAATACCTGTGTTGATATGAATATTAATTCTTTACAAGGAATTGAATCAGCTTATATAAAAGAGAAATGTTGCCTCTTATGCTTAATAACAGAAATGTTTAGTTTTTGATGTATGCATTCTGGAGGTTTGTTAAAAACTCAAATTTCCATGATGCGCACATCAATCGGGGCTAAAGGATATTTTACAAGATATTATTAGGTTGTTAATGAAAAATCCATTGAGATAATTTTATAGATCCATATCCTAGGGAACATCTCTCTGGGACAGTATCCAAGTTACTAAGTATTTTGGACACAGATTTTCACAATGTTCATCCCCAGGCCCATAATATTGGAAAAATCTCCTGACATCAGGCAATCAGTTAAACCTGAAAAAGCAAACATTTTAATTTCTGACATTTTTTGGCATGCCCATTTGTTTGTACTTGGTTCAGCACGTATGTACAGTTCTGATTTGACACATATTCTTACATAGCCGTTGTCGGTTTCCATGTTAAAGGTTATGCCCAGCTTGAACAGAGAATGACAAACACCAACTATACATCGGATATTGGTTACACACTTCCTATAAGTACACTGATGGCACAATAAGGGTCATACACATAGCAGAAATTCTAAATTACAACCATGGCCTACCAAAAACACAGACTCCTCCAAGTTGATTCACACATTTATTCTATTGTACCAGTGTTGAGGATCTATACTCAAAATAATACAAAAGATATTCTGCGCAACTCATTGTCCTGTAGTGGGCATCAGGATGAATTAATAATTGCTAAATTGAGGTCTCCTTGCATCTTCCAAAACAATTGTATATGAATGTGGTTTTATATTCTGTACAAGATGGAGATATGTACATTTGTGACATTGTTCCAAGTGAGCATTTGTCTGGCAGTATTGGATTGGGAATGTCCCATGCATGGTAAAAGAGAGTATTTTTCTGCCTTGTTTGCCTGAATGCATGTACAAATGGTTTCCTGACTGTTTTGCCCTTGTGTCATGCTAATCTAGTTGTGTGCAGAGGCCTATGCCAGTCCCTGACAGTGTGAGGTCCAGGGCCTGACCTGTGGACTATAGAGGCACATCAAGTGGGCCCTCATATTAGGTAGTGGACTACTGTACTTTCCCTGGGTATATCATGTAAAATGGTTGTGGCAGCGTACCAGGTTTTGTGAATTTATAGCGTGATTGGACCTTTTTCTATGTGTCAGAGATCCCTCTTATATAAAGTTCCACTATTATGTGAAACACAGAAACATACACTGACATTGTGGGCCGGACTGTCAAACCACACTGCACTTTGTAGTATGTTTTGTAGTACTACAAAGTGTACGTTTTGGCTATACTTATATATATGTTGTTCTCCACCCCTACTGTGGAGTCTCCGCAAAGGTATGGATATTAGTAGTAAATGTGGGAGGGACACAGGAAAGTGAGTGGCAATAGGGACACACTTACTACTAACGGGGATGGTATGGGGAGGAGCAAGAGGGGTTCAGAAAGGGTCAGGAAGGGGTTTACGGAGGGATGTCACCCACCAACACAAGAGTAAGCCAATTGCATTGCTCTGTGGATTGAGACATTTAATTTAGTTTACTCAGAGGTTGTAAATCCAGAAAGTAGGACACTAGAAAGTGTAAACTTACTCAAAAGTGCAACTTACCTTTGTGAATAAGGCCCTTTGTGTGTATGTCGAGTGTGTTTATTTACAGAGTGTGTATGTAGCACATGTATGGTAGTAGGACTCTGTGTGTTATAGGAGTCTTAGTACTGCGGCCATTGGAATTAATTTTGGGTGACCCTGGTTTACCACAACAAACGTTGGAGGGAGAAGATACCTTTCCCAGACAGTAGAAGTGTATTGCCTACATTCCAGGGGCAGGAGGGTAGACACCCAGATACTGAAGTGAGGAGGATGTTACTTTTAGAAAATCCATGACGGCATCGCCAGCAAAGCACTGCTGATTGGTTCTTCCTGAGCACTACCATCTGGTGGATTCTAGAGGTACAAGGTAGAACTACAGTTTATGTTGTTCAAGGTGAGAATGTTTTCTAGGTAGTACCTGCACTTTGTCTGTCTCTGATTACTGTTTCTGGAAAGTGATGGCAGGTAGGTGTAGAGAACTTACTTTTCATTTTGTCCATATTTGTTGTTGAACCATCCCAATTACTACCTGTTGTGAGAGACATCTCTTTGCCAAAGACTGGAGAGCACCCTGGAAATGACATTTCAAAGAGAACCAACTCAATCCATTCTGAAGCCATGCAGAGTAGATTCTCAATCCCTGTCTGAAAAAAAGTGTATAAAAGTGGAATTCAAACCACCGCACTTGGTTCCAGTTC
This sequence comes from Calotriton arnoldi, assembly GCA_963921515.1. NCBI lineage: Eukaryota > Metazoa > Chordata > Amphibia > Caudata > Salamandridae > Calotriton > Calotriton arnoldi. The sequence goes on along the minus strand of CAWUFW010001260.1, from coordinate 2,621,287 downwards.
CACACTTTTCATGACCAAGGAGGGGAGCACAGTGCAGACTACTGCTGTGTGGCCGGGGCTGGTGTATTGCACTGAAGGAAAAGCTAACTGAACTGTTGCATATCTACGCCTTGGGGATGATGGAGTAACTGCAACTGAGCCTAGTCAGTGCTGTGTTCTGATTAGGAACAAAAGAATCACAAATGCTATGGAACTCCACAAAAGGGTGGGAACCGAATAATTTGGCAACAAGATTCAAACAGGATTTTAACCCAGTATTGCATTCCCCTAATTGGGCTGTGTAGTATTTTGTAAGACTGCGTAATTAAAGAATCTTCTTTTACTTAATAGACTAGCGCTAGGCTGAGCAGTACTTTATTGTGTCTGTTCTTTGATTCTTGAGATCTGAGCTCTTGTCCCCCACACTATCTCCTTGAAAAGCCTCTCAATGCTTGTACTTGATACCCTAAGAGCCAAGTTCACAAAGCGTTGTACTTGGCCCAGTTTCCAGAGCCATAGTAGGCAGACCTTAGGGCACCAGTGGTAAACAACCTCAGTAGGTTGGGGCCCGGTATCCCCTTACTACCCTGGGACCATATCCACTTTCTATTGGTTCAGCCCCTGGTCTTCTTGGACAATGTCAAGCAACATGAACCCGACCACCACACTCAAAGCACTGCAGTCCTTAAGGAATTACTTGAGGAAGTGTGTTAGACCTGTCAGTCCTAGGGTGGTCTTCCCCTAAACATATTGTCTCACCTTCTCAATTTTGATGGACGTATTGTTGTTGGCCTTAGGACTCTGTGCACTTTACCACTGCTAATCAGTGCTACAATGCTTGTGCTCAGTCCCCTCAAACATGGTTACATTGGATTATACCCAATTGGCATATTTAAATCACTTCTACGCTCCTTGTAGAGTGGTATATCATATACCCAGAACCTATAAATGAAATGATACTAGTGGGCCTGCAGCACCTATTGTGCCACAAACTTAAGTAGCACTTTAAAACATGTCCTGCCTTTGCAGCCTGAATGCAGTTCTAAACGGCCATGTCGACTTGGCATCAAAACCCCCTTGCCAAGCTTTAAACTCCCCTTTTGTTACATATAAGTCACCTCTAAAATAGGCCCTAGGTAGCCAATAGGGCAAGGTGCTGTGTAATTAAAAGGTTGGATATGTACTTTTAAGTTTTACATGTACAGGTGGTGAATATTTGTGGCTAAAAACTGCTCTGAGAACCAGGAGGAGACTGGGACCAACCTACTCGCCTATCTGCCAGAGGTACATTGCCAGTTGGATTTACTTTGTGGCTTGTATCGCTACGTTCTTCTCTGCAGCAGGAAATCCATTTCAGAAGCCCTTCGTCACAGGGGTATCCAGCCTCGTGGAATTGTATTCAGCTACAGCCCTCTGCCTCGTCCCGCTGGAGATTTTCGACTTCCATTTCAGAGACTAAGTACAAATGTAGAAATCTTCACCCCAGCTTCAACCCAAGGGTCTCTGGCGATGACACTCCCTCTTCGGACACCTCCTGCAGCCTTGCCCCTCTGAACTTTACCTTCTCAGAATATTTTTCTCAAGAATCTTTCTAAGTCCGAAGGTATCCGAACAAGCACTCCATCGCGGTTGGCCATATTTTTCAACTTAAACTCAGTCTCGCACGACTAGATGTCCGCAGTTGGTGCTTTGATCTTTTAGGTGTTAGTTTTCACTAAAAACTTCTAAAATTTCATAACTCTGTTTTTACTTATTGGATTTTTGTAGTTTTGGAGTCAAATATCTTATTAAATGTTCCTCTATTTTTCTTAATGGGTTTGGGATTTTTATTATGTTGTGTTTTCACTTTATTACTGTTTGTGTGCTGCATAAATACTTTACGCAATACCTCTAACTTAAACCTAGAGCTTTTTGTGCCAAGCCACCCAGGGTTAACCACAGCTTAATTTTGTGAATTTTTGTGGTTCACCCTGCAAGGGATGTGGCTGTTGCTTGCCCAGGGCTCACACCCTAGTCAACCAACAATACAATTTCTAATGAGGTGATAATAGTATAGCCTTGTTTTAGTTATCTGTGTTAATTCTTGGAAAGCCATGAGCTGAGTGCCTTTTAAAAATCCTCCCAAATTCAAATTCAATTCTCTGCTTCCCTCTTGAGCCCTGGATAAGCACATGACATGTCTAAGGCTTCTTGTAAACTGGGGGCGTGACCATGATGGTGGCAGCATCGGACGATTTCTGAGAAGCTCCGTGCTAGGCCTGAGCAATATCCTGATCAATATGCGGCGTTAGCCTCCTGTTGTGCCTTCTACTTGTCTGCCGAGTACCCAGCAGTTACCGGGACACACAATATCCAGCCCTGGGCTTATCTGGAGCCCTGAAGTAGCGAAACCGATGAGCCCTGATGGAGGAGGCCTGTGTGAAGCTCGTTCTCCCGGTCTGCTGGATGGTGCTATCATAAGATAGTGGGTCGGCGGAGGAGGAGCTATGAACAGCTGGGCTCAGCCTGCCGTGCTGGTGAATGGAACACTCCCAACTATGAGGTCTGTCATCCACGGGGTGCCTGGGGCAACTCCCTGGTGGCTGGCGCAAGGGGAGCAGTCCTACATCTTGCGCCACACCGCAGCTTGCCAGCACTGACTGGAGAGTGGCTGGCTCTGACTGGCTGTGTGGAACCGCTACTGTTGCTGAACCTCTGGGCCCTGAGAGATTAGACCTTTAGGCAAAACCATGGCCAAGGAGGGCCGAGTCTCTCTGACCGGTGACCACTAAGTGGTGGTGAGCGCTGGAGAAGGCCCCCGGCGCCATGACTGCTCATCCCTCCCCCGAGACTGACAGAGACCTGGGGGGGCAAGGCTGGATTCGATTGCCCTACGAAAATATTGATGTTTTAGGCAGGCCTCGCTCCTGCTGAGCTGTGTAGATTTTGTCCCCTGCACTGGGGAGAAACTGCCCTGCAGCCGTAGACCAACCTGGTGGTCTGAAGATGGTGGTGCCTGCCCTGTTGCTCCACTGCAGGGCTCCACAGAGGAGAGCGACATCAGCACCAAACTGCTGGAGCTTCGCAGAAGCCTCTAGTAAGGGGGTCGCAGCAAGACCGTGTGGGCCTGTGTGGTCGCCTGCTTGCTTTGGGGCCCTTTAGACACTGCTGGGAAAGCCCCCAGCACAAGGCTACATACTGCCATGAGTGAGCTGCCACAGTGAACCTCCTGCTCCCCGGTGCACCCCCGGTGGCTGTGACTCCTGAGTGTCCTGAAGCCTGCACCACTCGCAGTAGGAGAACCTTGCTGAGGAGCCACGGATCCCACCTGAGGCTTGTTTGAAGTGATTTCTCTGTGACATGGAGTGGCGGGGACCTCATGCGACACAGCGCTCTTATCATCAGGAACTTGCTTGCGGCTGGTTCCCCCCTATGCGCCTGACCGCCTGACATTGGTGCCTTCCTACTCCTTCGGCTGCATCTTCCTGTGAAGTGGGGATTGTGAAGGTCTTTCCCCATGCCACCTTGGGAAGTCTGCTGATACCGCTGTGAAGGGCACAAATGGGGCCTCTCCACTGCACCACATCATGACGAGGAAAAGCAGATCCAATAGCGCGTTACCCACTGAATTAATCGTGGCAGGCCCTTCTTCATCTTGACCGGTTGGAACATGAGTGCTGTACAGCACCTCGAATCCACACTCAATAAACACTCAGAACAATTTCAGAAGGTTCTGAATGCCATCCTGGACAGGAAGACCTCGTTGGAAGCAAACCTTTACATGGTGTCCCTCAATGTGGGATTACTGAGGGCAGACCACTGTAAACTGGTTGATAGTGTAGATAAGTCAGAATCGGTGCTGAATAAACTCAGCCCATCAGTGTGTGATCTGCAGGCTAGGCTTGTGTTCTGAAAAGCAGCATTCTCCAATTGAATGTATTCCTGTGGAAAATTTGGTTGTACCACTATACCAGCAAACCATACAATAGTGCTGTCCTGGTTATCTGCATTCTGGGTAAGGCTGCCTGTCTGAATTTGCATCACATGCTAAATAGATTATACTTCTCCTGCTGCACAACTACTGTTGTTACCTGAGATGGGGAAGTTCTCTCTTCCTCTTTCTTTCATCACCTCGCCAGAGTCTGAAGAGATGGTTATATGATAAAATACTGAGTACAAACATATCATGATTCAAAGATAGCATTGCAAACATTTTGATAACCCTAATATTGACTTTCTTACTCCCCTAGACAAACTATAAAACTATCAACAAAAATATAATCTTTAAAGGTATTTCGAAGCCTCCATCTGCCCTTAATGAGAGGGAACAAATGCAGCCTACGCGCAGGAATTATCGCCGGAGCAGTCCGTGAATGGTTTATGACTACAAAACTTTCCTCCACCCTTCTTGGCCTGCAGACATGTGTTCTTAGCCCTAAGTTGCTGTGCCCAACACTCCCTGGGGAGCCAGGGATGGTAGAGCATATGGTAGGGCCTACAGCAGGGCGAGTGTGCTGGAATGGTGGGGGTTGCAACATAAGCAGCTCCTCCATTAGGGTGAAGGAATGCCGTCCCACTAATTAAAATGCCTCCAGAAAATGCCCCAGAGATAAATAAAATGGTAATAAAGTTAATTTATCACCATTTTATTTTTCACTAATCTGCATCCTGAGCCGAGTGTCTGGATGGGGTGGGGCCATTGCTGCTGAATGGCAGCAGAAGGGGGTGTGGTGGGCTGGGCACTTAAGTTTAAAGTGCGCATGTCACTTTGGCTGGCTGTCTTGCGATGGCTAGCCAGACATGCGCACTTTAAACCTCTCAACCCAGCTGCTTTAGACAGCTGGGTTGAAAGCAAGCACAGACCTCCTGTGTCCTTGGGAGCCCTGAGAGAGCATGCTCCATCTAATCCAGGCGCTTATTTAATGCTGGTTAACAGCATGAGAACAGTGCCAGGATTGGTTAGAGTTGGCTGGGGCCCACGCTGGAGGAGAGAAGAACACCAGGATCGGAGCGAGAGCAAGATAGGTGACTATATTATTTCCTTTTTTAATGTATTTTATGTCTATGTGCTAATGTGCACTAAATTGCCCAAATTGATTACATTACCGTTTTAAAGTAAAACATTTTGGACCAGATGTAGGTGGCCAAATAGCGAGCGCTAACGCTGAAATTCAGCGTTTGCGATCGCTATTTGGCAGCGAGCTAATGTAGGTAAGTTGAAACCTACTAGCAAAATAAGGAATCGCAAAATTGCGATTCCTTATTTTGCTCTTACATTAAGGAATCGCAAATTGCGATTCCTTAAATGCAATGTAAGTAGCACAAAAGAAAGTACACTTTAGCCTTAAGGAATCGCTAATTACCACCAACTTCAAGTTGGTGGTAATTAACGATTTCCTTTAAAAAGCACTTTTTTGCTTTTTTTTAAGTGCCATGTGGCACACATTCATGCCCTTAGGGCATGTATGTGCGCCACATGCGCACACATGCACATTTCAGGGGTGCAACAGGGTGTCCTTTTGGAACCCTGGCACCCTTGAAATTGCGCCCGCAATTTGCGAGTGCCTCTTGGTGACTCACAAATTGCGGGAGCAATTCCTATTCATTCCTATGGGCCTCTTGGCCCATATGAATGAATGAGAAGGTATTCCTTAATTGCGAATCGCAATTTGCGATTCACAATTAAGGAATATTAAGGAATTGCAAAAAATATTGCGATTCCTACTTACATGGCATTTTGCGATTCCTTAATAGCGATTCCCTAAAAATCGCTATTAAGGAATCGCACACATGCATTTATCTACATCTGGCCCTTTAACTTTAAAACGATAATGAAATGCATATTGGCAATTTAGTTAACGTAATTGCACGTGCATGCACCACCACCCATTTGCCAGCCTCACCACTCTCCGTATTTGGCAGCCGCTAACGGGTCATAACTACTTAGTTTTCGGTGCTGATAAACATGTATCACCAAATTTGCTCAGTCTGTGCTCTTGGAACGGATTTTGAAATTAAATTAAATGAAATGATTTATAAAATGCGCACAACTACCCGGGGGTGTCTAGGCGCGCAAGCTTGCTAACGGGCTGGCCAAGACTGAGAGGAATCCTTATAGTTTAAAGATCCATGTTTACAGTTTTTTCCTAAAGACTAACTAAGGATGATGTGGTGCTTGGTAGATGGCTGAAAAGTTATGGAATGATTTTCTGAATGGCCATTTTGAGAATGATAATCCTGCTGTCCAATTTTTTCTAGTGGGTCATCATGGCTGCCCTATTGATTATATTTATGTATTTTTTGGGCAGTTTGGCATTTTTGATCATTTCAATGTATTGCATTCTAGGAGGAACAATCATTGGGAGCGTGTGTCAACCCTTAATTGTGCCAAACACATGAGAAAGTATGAACCCTTGTCATGAACTTCCCCGGAGGCTAACAACACGTTTGGATCTCTTACATCTCCAACATCTAACTCACCATCAGGCCTTGGAATTAATTGATGTAGATCCCAAGGCGGTGAAGATAAAATAATTTGTTGTAATGCCCTGATGGAAAATGTACTTTTCTTTATACATGTTAATCTAAACTAATGTTTAGGTAGTACGAAAACTTCAATGAAGACAGCACCTTATTCGTGGTATGCCTCAACATGTCAGAAATTAAAAAAGAATTTGCAGAGAGTGTCCAAAAATTATAGCCACGGCTTACTAGGTATTATAAAACAAGAAGCTGATCATTTAACAAATCAATATAAGCAATTAAATAGGGTAAAAGTTTTAGGATGAAATGATAGAGGAGATTCAGGCAGGGGATCAAAAGTAATTTTGGAAAACAGTGAACAATGCTAGTAATTGCTACTCACAAGTACTACTCTGCTCAATTGAGGAGGGTACTTGGATTGCTTATTTGTGTGGTCTGTATGGGACTCCAGCAATGCAGGGTATTACCTGACTGCCACCCAATTGATTTTCATTCAGAGATATTAAATTTATAATTGCCTCCCTGAAGCGGAGTAGAGTCGCAGGGCCAGATAGGATCCCGGCAGTGATTATCGAGTCCAATAGTGACTGGTGAATGAGAATTTTCTTGCATCTCTTCAAGTGGATAGTTTAAAAAGGGGTTTATCCCAATTCATGGAAAGGCTGTGTGATAAACCTATCCTGAAAAAGTGGATGGGATTAACCACACAGCCTACTGGACATCTCAGAGAAAGTGTTCTCGAAAATCTTATTGAATCACCTTGAGAATGGATTTGGGTCAATAGTCTTCTCCCAGTAGAACAAGGCGGGTTCCGGGAGAGTCATTTCACCACTGGTCAATGTTTTACACTGTGGGCAATTATTCAAAAATCGTTGGCAGTGAAAAAAAGGCTGTTCTGTTATTTTATTGATTTTCCCACACCCTTTGATATGATGGAAAGAGGATGGCTTTGAGATAAATTGAGAGCTTGGAATAAACCCCATGAACTCCAATTCCTGATTCAGGCACTGCATTTGGCTAATTGGGCACCAGTAGATTTGGATAAATCGGGATCATAAAGGAAAATCATAATATTTTAATGGTTTGTGCCTAGGCTGTGTCCTTGCACCAACTCATTTTAGCTTCCATGTGGCAGATAGGCCTGTCACTCTAAAATCCACTAAGACTTTCTCACCCACAGTGGCATCCTTGCATATCCCTTGTCTCCTCTATGCAGATGACCTAATCCCCTTACATTATATGGCTATCGATCTACAGAGGAAACTTGATGCCCTAGTATTTTATCTTTAAAGAAACTTTCTTGAAAATAAATTTAGAGAAAGCAAAGATTATCATCTTTGGGGGAAAAAGAATTAACTATAAATAGCTACCCGATGCGACTCAGATTGAGTCAGTGTATCAATATATTCAGGGTTTACTTTTTCCGGTAATAGGAAATGGGATGCCCACATGATGATTGTAAAAGCAAGGTTTTTGTTACAACTTGGTCACTTGTGAAATTTAATCAGACTTATGGTGGACTCTCATTTGCTCCACTTATGTAAGTGTATGGTGGTAAAATACTTCCTTTAGCCTTGTACTGGCGGAGGATTTATGCTTAGATTCTAGGTATATTTGCTAGTACATTGAGCATGCAGCTTTAAAATGTATAATGAGTCTATTTAAGGGGACCATGGTACAAAATATCCAGCAAGAATTTAACTGCACACCATGATACTAAATAGGACACGTTACAACGCACGCATTTACAACGTGTGCCATTACAACAAATTTTTTACAATGCAAAATCCATTACAACGAATGTCATTACAACGCAAGCCATTACAACGCATAATCCATTACAACGCAAATTACTATTCTAACTCCGCTGGGGCGTTACTTTGGGGAATGCGTTGTAATGGCATGCGTTGTAATGACATGCGTTGTAATTGATTTTGCGTTGTAAAAATTGTGTTGTAATGACACACATTGTAACGTGTGCGTTGTAAACAATGTCTCCCCATGATACCTCACGGCAGGCTCCTACCTCTTAAGGTTCCTAAATATGCTGACTATAGAAGAATACCCAACAACATTATCAAAGCTATGTTAGGATGAAATCTAGTCTAGCGAAGGAATATGGGCCAGGGCTCTGATCAATAGAATTAATGAAATTAGAATCATGCACAGCTCATTGAGAGCAATAGGAAAGTGGTTCCCGTTCCCAAATAAACTCACTCTGAGAGAAACTCATTAAAAGTGCCACACAGGCTGAACATGAAGTACTTAGCTGAACAACTGTCTATTAGCTTTACATTGAATACCCTAGGAAATGTGGATCTTTTTCCATACACCACAAGTGTACCAGATCCAAAGCTGCGTATAGAAATTCTTAAAGTACGGTTTAGGTGTATTGAGATCTTTTTTATCCCAGAGTGACATAATAATCTGAGGGATAAAAATGGTGTGTGTCTATGTTCTTTAAATGTGAACTGCTCGCAAATAAAACTTGCTCTGATTAAGTTTTTAAACCTTTTTTAAAAAAATATTAGGCATGGTCTAGATTTGAAGCAATTGCACTTTTGGCTAATATGTTTTTTTTTAATGTTGCAGGGGGTATAGCACGCTTTTTACTTTGTATCTAATATGGAATTCTAGCCAACAGGAATCTGTACACTGTAATTCTGATTGCCAATGTTTTAAACTTTATTCTTATTGCATTTTATTGTTCTTTGCATGTTTCATGGCTATTTGTTCCAATAAACATATTTTTTACCTATCTACTATAATATGAAACAAAACTTTATGATAAAGATATTATCATTTAATATGACACTCACAGACAAAAAAATTAACCTCTTCCATGAAAGTTCAAAACAATAATAAGTAGCTCCTACCAAGAACTTTAATTTTAAATGGGTGGCACGACACCTTCCAAAGTCCTATTACAAGGGGCCACACAACATTTCACTGTGGTCTTCATCTCTGTGACACACATTGGATCATGCAGGGGATTGATTGTCTAACCGTTCACTATCCTTACACACTGTCTAAAAAATGGCACCAATAGTCTTTCTTCAGTACATGAATGTAGTACAATAATCATGTTCATGACCCTATTTAGCTATACAGTATTTGATTTTGAGTATTATACAATTTTTTATATGTTGATAAATGACAACTGTTTCATTTGGTTTATGCAAGCATTATCTCCATGTTCATGATCTGCTTTGCTATATGTTGGCACAGTACCAGGGCAATTTTTTCTTCACAAATATATGTATATGTATACACACATCACTGAAAAAACTAAAGGTTACAGGGACATTATAGTTAGCAAATATAATTTTAAAAACCTTGAAAATTCACTTAAAAACCAACGATTACAGGGACGTTATAGTTAGGTTCATATCTTACACACTAAAAATCATGGAAATTCAGCAATTATAGCTAGAGTTATCTCAAGTAACTATAACTCGTGCCCCGAACTAACTATAACTCGTGCCCCCGCCTTGCACACTTTTCTCATTAATAATTTTACAGCCAAAGTTGCTGAGACATTATCAATGATGTCATAGAAGATGTTGCGAGTGTTGTAATATTTGGGGTAATTAGTAGTGCATGGCAAGGACGCAAATTATAGTTACCTTAGGGCACAAGGTATAGTTACTTGAGTTAACTCTAACTCTAATTTCTATGGTTTTGTGTGTGTAAAATGCAAACCTAACTATAACGTCCCTGTAACCTTCATTTTTTTGTGAATTTCTAAACTTTTTTAAATTCTATTTACTAACTATATTGTCCATGTAACCTTTGGTTTTTTCAGTGAATTTCTCGATTTTTTTAACGTAAAGTAATATTTAATCCAAGCTCCACCGCGCATGGGCCTGGCCATAGGCCAGGCCCTGCAGCCAACCCCCAATGCAGCCCACATGCAGCCAACCCCACGCTGCGCACGACCTTCGGCGCATTCCTTGGCTTGCGCAGGTCAGAGAAGCAGCCTTTCAGCTGAAACACAACACACAACTATAACAACGGTTTAACCTTTGGCTTTTTCCTTGAATATATGTGTGTGTGTATATATAATTCAAAGCTGTAATACTGTGCCTGGAGTGGTAAATGGCTTTTGTCATTTTACAGTTCAGCATGAACAGCACTGTGCTAATCCTATGCTTAAAGACTTTGATAGAAAAGCAGACATTTGAGGTGAGCAGATCTAGAGTGTCGCAGGTGTTGAGAGTGCTCTATACGGGAGCTGCTTTCCACCTAAACTTGAGAACTACCCAGAGTTCTCTGCTTCTTTTTTGCATAATATATGCATCACTCTATGCCTGAAAGGATATTATTTTGATATATATATATATATATATATATATATATATATATAAACAATACAATTAAGAATGGTTGTTGAATATTGCTCAGTGGGTTCAAAGGTCATTTTCACAGAAAAGAGGCATAACTATGAATTTGAGTTTGTGTATTATTTCCCATGATTCACAGGCTATTTAGCTTCCCTCAATAAATAAACATTTCGAACACGGCACTTCGTCCCTATTTCAGTGCTGGTTAAAGAAAAAAATACTTTTACAATGACAGTTTTTTGACAGTTCTTCTCTTTCTACTATTAAATCTGGATCACCTCTGGACCTCTGCATATTCTTGCTCTTGGGTCAGAAGTTGTTACTATAGCCCATGTTGGCCTGCTCAATCTCTCTTTGTCTTCTGCTACCTTTCCCCCTTCCCGGAAACATGCCAGAGTTCTTCCTTTGCTTAAAAAAAAGCCAGGATCTGATCCAAATGTTTTGAGCAACTGTCACCCGATCTCTTTGCTGCCTCTCCCAGCTAAGATTTTGGAGAAATAGGTTAATATCAAACTGCCTTCATTTCTAGAATCACACTCCTAGTAGGGAGACTTTGATTTTAAGCTTTTGCACAGTACGGAATCTGCAACATTTCTTGTTTATGATGATCTGCGTATCATCTTGGATCAGGGAGGTTCTCCAGCCCTGATCTTGTTTGATCTCTCCACAACATTTGATATGATTACACATTCCATCATGATCAACCAGCTGCGTGAAAATGGCATTGAAGGGCCAGTACCTGGTTGGCTTAAATCCTTTCTTACTAACCATACACAATTCAATCATGTTACCACCGTACTGTTCGGAGGAGAGCTTAATCACATGTGGAGTCCATCTGCACTCTTAATGGAGTCCCGTGTTATTTAACCTCCATGTCTCTCACTTAGCTACACTGCTTAAATCATTCTGGTTTGAGGCAATAATATATGTGGACAACACCCAAATTGTAGTGGCGTGCTCTGATTACATTGCCTCTACACTGGAACACACTCAATCTTGCATAGCAGCAGTTTCTGGTTGGATGATTGCAAACTGTTGTAACGTTAACAATGATAAAACCAAGGTTTCCTCTTCGATGGCCAGGCCTCACCATGGTCTGGTGCCCGGTGGCCTTCCATATTGGCTTATACCCTTGTACAACCAACACAAGCCAAGAATCTTGTTATTATTTTCAATCATAAGCTCTCCATTTCACAGGTAAACCGACAAGCTGCTACTTGCTTTTCCATTATGAAAATGCTAATTAAATTTATCTTTCTATTTCTGATTAAGCCAATGCTTGATTATTTCACATCTGGATATGGAAACAGCCTCTATCTAGGGCTTCTTGATTTCCTTAGCAATCAGCTGCAGATTCTACAGAACATTGCGGCTTGTACCATTTTAAGACTAGATTCTCAATAATCAGCGGTCTTCCTTCTTAGAAAGCTTCACTGGCTTCCTATTCATAAAAACTCTCTGTGTAAGACCTTGTGTCTGACTTTTCATGCAATCCACAAGACTGCCTTCTTTATCTTAGACATCAGTTAATTTCTTATCAGCTTAAACACACCTCAAGATTTGCGAGTACTAATTTGTTACTAAGATGCAGAATGGGAGGTCACTTGTTTTCCTTTCTGACTAGGAGATGGTGGAATTCTCTCCCGAGCACATATCTGTTTCATATTTGACTATGTTTAGGAAGAGACTAAAATTCTGGCTTTTCCAGCTCCCCTAATTTTTCTCGCTGGGCATGACAGTAATCATTTTGTATGCCTGGACACCCTTTTTGGGTAATAGAGCGCTTTAAAAAAAAAACTAAAAGAAAGACAGCTTAGATGTAGGTGGATGAAGGTGAGTCAGTAGGCTTGTTGTTAGTTTAGAGAATGTATGGATGCAAGTGTGGGACTGAAATAGTGACTCTAACATTTTGATTAAGCTAGAGATCCATAAAGGAAGGAAGAAGAAGCGGTAGTATCCTCCTACTCAGCAATAATGAGAATAATGCAGTCTGTGAGCTTTCATTCCCACTGGATTTGGAAGCCCAAAATAGGCATAACGATGTTGTTAGCCCCTTCTGGCTCTTATGAGTCCTCGTATCTGAACCATCTGGGCTTCTACCCACAAAGCGGTGATGCAATCTTTAAGTAAAAACTTTGAACTCACTGACCATTTAAATACCTGCTCGTCAATGTACATATAGCAGTATTGGCAATCATGCATATGTCCACCCTACTATTCAGAACTCAATCCTCTTTGCATTATTATTATTATAGAAAATGTCGTGGTTCCGATCACCCCACAGTAAGCCCCCACTCCACACATTAATGCACTTCTGGGGAAAAGAAAGCTAAATATCAAAAGAGAAATAACTCACCATCAATCATAATATCTATGACTGTCAAGCAGATACACGTATCATATTACGTAGAACTTACAGGTGTATGCCGTCAACCACATTCATATACCATCTCCAAACAGCTCTATTTAAATCAGTTGTAACCTTTCCACACAGTCATTCAATCCCTCATTAGTATCTGTGTGAAGGCGATAAATGTATTTTTGTTCCAATTGGTGCAACGGTTTTTCCAAGAAATTGTTGCCTTTTTGTAATACAGTCCACTTCAAACCATCTGGATTATGGTCTAGTTCCTTACAATGAGTCTCAAAGTTTGTAGCCAAAACACCTCTTCTTATGAAGTTTTTATGAACGCGTATTTTACTGTGCCTCATTGTCATGCCCACAGTATACTACATATAAGGGCACATAATTAGGTATATTACTCCCACACTGTTGCCGTTGGCAAATGCTTTTTGGATCTGGGGAATGCGTAATTCCAAGTCAAGGGTTTTTGATAATGCAGGGTGATTACAAAAAGTATTATACGGCCATGACAAGGAGGTACCTTAAAATACAGGGTGTATTTACTTACTGTAACAGCCCCTATAATAAGATTTGTGGGCAGAACCGGGGCTTCAAGACACTTGCCAATTAAAGGGGTTTTGAGGGGCCCACTAATATTAACAATGTGACTCTCTCGGCCCTCACTCATATCTTCAAGTATGGTTCTCGCTTTTTTGTGTTAGATTAAGAAGTAACAATATATTACTTATAGCCAATCTGGGGTTGTATTATGAACACTGCACACTTTACTTGTTAGCGCCATGGCGCACCTTTCAAAATGTGCACCAGGTGCAAACTTAACAGCAAACTAGTAAAAGCAGGAAAATCCAGAACTCTGAGAAGCTCCAACTCACTTCTTCTCATCCCTCCGAAAGTGAAAAGGAAAACGACTCAGTGTCGATCCTTCTCTGGTAATGTACCCAGGATGTGGAACTCACTCCCTAGAGACGTCAGATGCAACCCCTCCTTCTCCTGCTTCAAAAGGGACTTGAAACTCCATCTCCTCAACAAATTCTTTACCGACCAAGGTCAACTAACCTAGACTCTGACTCTGATAACCTAGTTGACTCCCCCCTCACTTGACCATCAAGGATAGGTGGTTACTGGACTGTGCCAACCACCTACTTTATTTTGTCTCCCTCCCCCTCACCGTTTGCCTAATTATTACGTTTTTGACTATATCTTTCTTGCTTCCTTAGATCATGCTATGTAATGCAACCTCTATCTCTCACTGTGTTTGCCTAATTATTATGCTTTTACTTATATATTTTTTGCTTCCTTAGATCATGCTATGTAATGCAACCTTTATCTCCTGTGTATATGTAAAGCGCTCACGGGTCAAGCTAGCGCTATATAAAACTTTTTAAATAAATAAACAGGGATGGTGCGCCGTATTAGAAAGAATGCGCAGCCCCCAGGACAGCCGCAAACTCATGCTGCCCTCGGGGCAGCACATTAGAGTGAAATACGGAGAAGCTGCATAAAAGCTGCTCCGTGTTTCACAGTGCAGGCGGCCACCTGCCTGCACTTCCAATAGGGAAGAGAGATCCCCTTGCAGGTGGCTGCAGTGATAGACTACAACTGCCTGCAAGGGGATGTCTGGGGCATCCAGGGGACCCCCTTTCTCCCTTTCAGACAGCTGCCTTCAGGAGGTGCACTGAAAGTGCGCCTTTCAGTGTGCCTCCTAAAGCCATGTTTCCATCGGCGCCCATAATATGGCACGGCACAGAGGCAAACTGATTCCCTCATTTGCGTGGGGCCACGCACCCATGCAAATGAGGAAACGTCCTCTTATGATATGGCCGAATGAAGGCCGTCGCCGATTGGATGAAGATCAGCCGACTAAAGCTGAACACGGACAAGACGGAGGTCCTCATCCTCGGCTCCAACCCCTCAGCCTGGGACGACTCCTGGTGGCCAACGACGCTGGGAGCAGCCCCGACACCCACCGACCACGCACGCAACCTGGGAGTCATCCTCGACTCAACGCTCTCCATGGCCAAGCAAGTCAACGCAGTCTCCTCCTCCTGCTTCAACACCCTCCGCATGCCTCGCAAGATCTACAGGTGGATCCCGACAGACACAAGAAGAACAGTCACCCAGGCCCTCGTCAGTAGCAGACTTGACTATGGGAACGCCCTCTACGCGGGAGCCCCGGCCAAGCTCATCAAGCGACTGCAACGCATACAAAATGCCTCCCGCACGCCTGATCCTCGACGTACCACGCCACAGCCACATCACCCCCACTTGAGGAACCTGCACTGGCTCCCCGTCGACAGGAGGATCACCTTCAAACTCCTCATCCACGCACACAAGGCACTCCACAAAACTGGCCCAGCCTACCTCAACAGACGACTCTTCTTCTACGTCCCCAACCGCCAGCTCCGCTCCGCCGACCTCTCCCTCGCCACCGTCCCTCGCATTCGAAGAACAACCACCGGCGGCAGATCCTTCTCACACCTCACCGCCAAGACCTGGAACACCCTTCCACTAAGCCTACGACAGACCCAAGACCTGCTGACCTTCAGGAGGCTACTCAAGACCTGGCTGTTCGACCAGTAGCAGCACCCCCCCGCCCCCTTCCCTCTCCCCATCGCCTTGAGACCCTCGCGGGTAAGTAGTGCGCTCTACAAATTCTGTGATTGATTGATTGATTGATTGACTGGCGCAACATGTGCACCAGCACCATCTGTATTATAGAAGGGTACGCACAAGCGTCTGCGGCCCCTTCTCTAATACTGTTGTACCCCGGGGGCAAATGTATGATGTTATACCACGTACTAATACCACGCATGTGCCATTACAACACAGGTATTACTACGCCAATGCCTTTACAACGGCCTACCATTACAAAGCAAACTTTTACCACCATATGCCTTTACCACGCATGCCATTACAATGCAAAAGCATGCGTGGTAAAGACATACACTTGGTAAAAGTGTTGAAGGTTGGTACATTTCCCTTTATGCCCCCATACCCCTTAGACCCTAAAATTGCCCAACCCACCCAAACCCACCCTAAACCCTAATATTTCCCTTCCCACGAAATTCGTTGTAAAGGCATGCGTGGTAAAGGCATATGCATTGCAATGACATGCGCTGTGATGGCACTTGTGTTGTGATGGCATGCGTTGTAATAGCATGCGTTAAAAATATTTTGTTGTAATGGCTGTTTACCCCCGGGGGCACATGAAGCAGGCGCATGTCCCGTTGCGTCCCCAGGACACAATGTACAATACGGCCCCTGGTGTGTCAACATAGCAGGTTATGCAACCATCTTTTAAAGATCTCATAATAGAAATAAAAAAAAGAAATCCACTTAACCCTTTGCGTGCGTCGGACGGCCAGCGGCCGGCCGACGTCACGGTGGGCGTGTGCGGAGGACGGCCGGGGGCCGTCCAAACCACGTCCACTCATAAATCACCCGCACCGTGGCGGAATTCGCGCCGCGGTCAAGGGGTTAATCCTGTTAAATTCTGTATATTGATGTTTGGAGGGTGGATCTTGTGTGTACTTCTTCCCCTTTTTATATGTTAAAAATTTGAACATAGAAAATAATTCCTGATTCTAACTTTTACAGCTCAGTGTGAGTTTACCATGCAGTGAAAGAAAAACTACATGCTTACCCATATTCTGACCTGCAGAGTTTAAATTGACAGTGGAAAATTGACTCACTGGAAAAATGCAGGCTACGGTAAGTACTACAATCGTATTACCTGACAACTCCAGTTTATAGGAATGAGGGTCAAAGGGCTCTAGCTAAAATAGGTAGATGAGAGCCGTAAAAAGCAAAAAAAATCATGTGATCAGAAAATTCAGATTGGTTTTTAACAATCATGTAGACTATTGTAAAGTTGTTGCTTGAATTCTGGAGTTGAAGGCAATCATAAATTTGTACAGAAATGATTGTGTCTATGGGCCTTATTGCAAGTCTGCCGGTCCACGGACCGCCAAACACATGGGGCGCGGCAGTGGCAGTCTTGCGACCGCCCTATTCTGAACAAGGCGATCGGGCCGACCTGGGACAACTGCAACCACCAGGGATCAGATATCCCTGGCGGTGGTGCTGCGGTCTTGAGGTCACAATATGCTGGGCAGGGCATCTGCGGCACTGCCAAGCATATTACAAGTTTCTTCACTGCCACAATTTTCATGGCAGTGCGACCGCCATGAAAAGTGTGGTGGTGAGGAAACAAAGGGGGCCCTACAAGGCCCCCTGGTGCCTCACAACATGTGGATGCACACGGGGGGCACAACATGTGCCCCCCTATGTGCATGCACACCAGTACCTGTACGGCATGGACTGCAGCAGTCCATGCCGTGCAGGTACTGATTTTGACGATCCCATTGCGGTGCCTATTTCATAGGCACCGCTGTGGGAACGCCAAAAAACACCCCGCCAAACAGGAGAAACCTCCTAGGGCCTTATTATGAGATTGCGGAACAAGGCGTGGCGTTTCTATACGAGAGTGTGAAATGCTCCGTTTGGCATATTGATACTTATCAAGGTATTAAATATGGAGCCTGATGAATGATATCGGTATTAACCATAGTCCACCCAATAGAGTGAAGACTTGGGGAAAACTTGATATCCGTGAATGTATGTATGGATTTATATGCAACCTGAAATATACAGAAGGAACAATCCACAATGATTGTGTGAAGCCCTGATGAAGTTCCAGGAGTACATGGAGCGAAACACGTTGGCTGGATCTGACTGTTTCTATGTGGATGAAATATAATAAAGGAGTTAC
Organism: Calotriton arnoldi; assembly: GCA_963921515.1. NCBI lineage: Eukaryota > Metazoa > Chordata > Amphibia > Caudata > Salamandridae > Calotriton > Calotriton arnoldi. Next base: position 2,603,367 of record CAWUFW010001260.1, on the reverse strand, counting down.
TTTGAAATTTATATTACAACTGGACTTCTCACTAGTGCTACTTCCTTTAAGTTTCAATTTAGGGCCTTATTATGAGTTAGGCGGTGCGGGAGCGAGACCGCCCTGCTCCCGCATTACCAAACCTGTGTAGAAACCGCCTGGCAGATCAGGAGTTTTCTCCTGGTCTTGCGGGCGGTTCTTTGGCGTTCCCAGGGCGATGCCTACGAAATAGGCACTTCAATGGAAACGTCAAACGCAGTGCCTGCATGGCATGGACTGCTGAAGTACAGTACCAGTAATGAAGTAACAACCATCGCGTAGTTGCAGCGGGGGATCACCACAATACTTACTGGTTTTTCTAGTATTGGAACAACCTTACATTGGATATTTCTATGTTCCAACATTGAGTGTCTCTCTAAAACAATTGGGTGGACCAGTGGCTTTCAATGATAGCACAGCTGTGCTATTAGTTTGACTCTATTAAGAAAATAAGCCCTGACGAAGTCGATATTCTCCACGAAACACGTAACAAGCAAAATAAATGACTTGTGGAGTCCAAGATTTGAAAGAATACATCAATTGAAGAGTGTATTTTAATTACAAACTGTACATACAACATAACCAGTGTGTGCCAATTGGGTTTGTATCAATGTAGGAAGGTAGGATCCTTCTGCATGTTTACCCCCACTTTTTGCCTGGCGCTAAGCTGGTTTTTGAATAGTCTGACTGTGATCCTGCTAATCAGGACCCCAGTCTATCCGCTTTCTCCCTGAATTGTTGTGTTCAGTAATTAGGTACATCACATATTGGATACTGGGGTACCCTTATCAGTCCCTAGTATATGGTACTAAGGTGCCTAGGGCATAGGTACCCCAGATGTCTCCCATGTGCTGAAGTATGTAGTATGCCACCCATGAGAGACCATGCAAAAGGGAACTACAGGCCTGCCATTGCAGCCTGTGTAAGTTGGTGCATGCACCACTTACTGAAGATATAGGTTTACAATATCTAAGGGTCGCTGCACTTAAAACCTATGAGTCACCCCTACAGCAGGCCTTTGCAATCCTGAAGGCAGGGTGCTTGGTTATAAGTGAGAGGGTGCCCCTGCATGAGCAGGACACCCCTGCAGCCTACGAAGTCCATTCTCCCAGGTTGTTAGTGAAGCAACCATATACTATATAGAGGGGCACCACGTAATTACCCGATGACCATCTCAAAAACGGCTGCAACGAATCCTATCATGTTTGGTATCAAACATGTTGGAATCATACCCCCATTGGGAGGTATGATTCCATGCACTGGAAGAGCCCTTCGTTAGGCTCTCAGTGTTCCCGGTGCCAACCTTCTAGGCCCGGACAGCACAAAATGGTTGCTGCCGACCAGAGACACATTTCTGCCCTCCTGCTGCTGAGCCAAGCTCGAGCAGAGGAAGGTGGAACAATAGGCATCCTGTCACAGGGAGGTGTGACCACCTCCCAGACAGGATTTAGTGTATTGGGACCGGGTGGGTGTGCTTGCCAGCGCCAGAAAGTCTGCATGAGGGGCACTTTTGGTGTCCACGTGCATAGTCCAGTTCAAACCAGTTCTGGGAGCCATTGGCTCCCACTCTGGCATGAAACTGGACAAAGGACATGGGAGTAACCTCCCCCCTGTCCAGACCATCCCCTGGGAGGGTCCCCTGAATCTTCCCAACCCTTTCCCTAGGGTACTTAAGGGCTCACCTGGGTGTAGGTCCCTAGATTTGTCGTGGGATAAGATTCAGATCAGACACCACTTCTTCTACAGTCTGGGCACTCTGGACTTCGCTGGACTTCGTTTGGGCCTGACTGAGTCTCCCTTCCAGTCTGCTGCATCGTCTCTGCCTGTGCATCATACAGGAACCTTCCAAGGCCTGTGAAGCATCAAAGACACCTGAAGAAATCTCCCTTGGAGTGAAGGAGTCACTCCCCTGCATTTGCAGGCACTGCAACTAAGTCGACCGGTCTGCAGATCCTGAGCTCCTCCAGAATCCGTGGGCTCCGCAATACAGGTGGGGGTTTACCACAGTTCCCGAGGCATGCCCTGCCCTCTCACCAGGTTTGAGGCCAGTATCCCTTGTGAGGGTTGCAATAACTGAACCCCTGGGTACTGTGTCCAACTTGCAGTTGCAAAGGCTTGTTGGCTTCCTTCCAAGAAGATCTTCGGGCTCCACTTAGCCCTAACCTCGAGCATCTCCTTTGACCAGAATCATCAGCCACACCGCATCGTGTGCATCGTGGCCTGTATCTTTTGGTGAGCTACTTGAGGTCTTCTCGCGACTCCAGTGCCTCCGGCCTGTGGGTCCATTTGAGGGTCACACTTGTTTCTTTTGGGCTCCCCTGATTGCTCGGGCCTGCCCTGGCTCCCCTGCTTTTGGTGAGTCCCCTGGACCTTGCAGGTCCCAACGTTGCTCCTTCTTTGATTCCTGCATTGGTTGCCTTTGCCAAGGCTTGTTGGTGCTCCCGTCGGACACCGACCCCTCAGCACTCGACATCCTTCATGGGACAGCTCTGCATGGCTCCTGGTCCTCCTCAGCATTGCCTGGTCCTCACAGCTGCAGAGTCAAGGTCCTAGTCATCCATCCTGCAACACCTGACATCAGAGGGCAATCATCTCCCAAGTCTCCTGGTCACACCCCTGAGTGATATATACTCTGTCCCCTCTGCTTGCAGGTACCTCTCATCAATAATCCATCCATGGATTCCACCGGACACTTCTTCCCTCTTCCACAGCGCCACTTTCCTGAAGTCCTCCATTGGGTTCGAAGGCGGTTTCCAACACCACCTCACACGTATGAACCTGGCTTCCCTGGTGTAAGTAACGTGGGTACTAGGGTATCCACGGGTGGGGTGGGGTGGCTCTCCAACCTTCTGTCTTCTGAGGGGTTCCTCCAGGGTTCACTGGGAAGGGTCCTTAATCTTTAAAAATCCAACCGCGACTTGCACATAGACTTGTACGGAGCATGCGGTCGTGTTCACACACTGCACATGCTCTCCGTGGGGTCCATAACTACTTACTTTGGGTGGTTCTGTGGGTCCCCAGCAATTCTACGTCCTCTCAACATTGTCCTGACTCGGGTCAAGGTTCTGATACCATTTTTTTAATATAAGGTTTGGTCCCCCCCGGGGCCCTCTTTGTATTTCGTGCTATTTACTGTATTTCTTGCTAAAGTATTGTGTGAATTGTGTTTATCTCCGTGTGGGAGATACTTGAATGTATTAATGAGCATTATATAAGAAATACATATTTTATAAATACTTGGTGTGGTTCTTTTTCACTTAATCTATACTATAAGATTTCATTCTGGTAAAACAAGCTGCTTTACACTCCTCCTGGACTAAGCCTGAAGGCTGCCCTTCACAGCTACCACTAAGAGAGCTTTCTAAGGTTGTCTAAAACCTCTTAAATCATCATAAGGGTTGTCTGGACTGGTACAAGGTGCCTCCTTACAAAAGTGCACATCATATACCAGGCCAGCTTCTCACAATCAACACTAGTTGGTTGCTTGTTATTTGGAGACTTACCTGAAGCAGCATCTTGTGATCCTGCATCACGGGTGCATTAGGCACCACACCTTTTACTGACCCTCATACAAAGCCTCTGCATCCAGCTTCCCCCTGATGATGCCCCAAAAAGAAGAAAAACAAACAAGAAACACAATTCTACATTAAGAAGGTAACAAATTGCCACACCAGCATTTACAGAATTCTTGCCTGATACAAGGTGCTGACCTTGGGCCCAAGGATACAAGCTCTCCTTGAAAACTCATGGAAAACAAGATAAGATTTGAGACTTAAATCAAAACATAAGGTATCCAGACATTTCAGACTACAAATTCTTCTAGGTCTCGGTAAACATAACACTTCAGAATTGTTTAGCAAAGAATTCAGTGATTTATTGGCAGTGCCTGATACAATTGTATTCTGTTATTATAATTCAAAGTGTATGTGTACTTGATTGTTATTTTCCTGCAAAGTATCCATACCTGTGAGAAAACTAACAGGTAAAAAACAGCATGAGAATGCACAGTTTTACCATTTGGATGTGGATCAAGTATAGTTGTGAATAATAACTATATAATATTTCACATTATGCAACCTACAATTGAGGAATCAGATCATTTAGGCTGTCAGACTCACTCCGTCCCAGCCGCAGTCAGCGGTAGGGGCGGAGCCCATCGGCCATAAATACCTTCTTCCGGACGGGAGGAGCGCTTCGTGCTCCAGCCTTAGCGAGCACTTCCTACCCGTCCGGATTCACTTGCCTTTAACTTCCGGGTTACGGCGGCCGCAGCCGCAGTCTCTGACGCCCGGTTCTTCAAGGCTGTTCTTCGTTTCCTTTGCTCTCTCTGCAGCCGCATCTCATAGTTTCACGGCTCCTTACTAGCGGGCACTCCGTCTTCGCAATTCCTGCAACCACTTCTCCTTGGTTGGGGGCCTTGTAATTCCCTCACGAACACCGGCATATCGAGCACCATATTCCAATGCGGTAACGCGCTTGCGCTGGTGTGTTTGCAGACGTCTATATGTATGTATACTCGCATATTCTCCTCTGGAGGTCACTTGGGGGTGATATTGAGCATCTGCATTTCCTTGAAGGGGCATTTTTCGATTGGCAATATATATGGCAGCCAGAATAGCGTATTCCTGATGTAAGGAGGCGCATAACGTCTGGCTGGTTCTAGTTGTCAGAAGCAGCGTTTTCAGTAGCAGTAACTCCTGAAGTAAGGAGTCACCTGATTAGCAATTCTAACTTGCAGTCCCTCCCAGAGCAGTTTATCTCTCGTACTCCTGATTACAGAAGGCGATGAGGTAAATTTTAGCCCACACCTTTTTTGCATATTTTGGACACCTTACTCAGACCGACTTATTTTTGTGCTATAGTTACTTTTTTTACACTACCCCTGCTGGTAAGCTTTATTTATATTACAACATTACACTACTTGCCAAAGTGCTTTCAATAATTTCCTCTCTGTTCTGTTTATGCAGGGTTGTGAGTGAATTCTTGATTTCAATTGAAGACACAAGCGGAAGAGGGGAACATACCAGGTAGACATCCAAGATATATGTTTTGTGGTTAGTCGTGGGGGTGTTTGAGTTACAATAGAGCACAGAGTAGATTATTGATAATACTTTATTTCACAGGATCACTGAATTCTCCAGTAACGTATCCTTGTTGCCCGGGTCGTGCCGAGGAATCCTTTCCAGTTGCCTTGCTGCCCAGGTCGTGCCGAGGGACCCTCTTCAGTTTCTTCTCCCCTTGTTTCCCCTCTTCCCCCTGCTCACTGGCTCAGCTTTGACTTTGTTGGGCGGGCTAGTGGTAAGGGGAAGTTGGGACCTGTTCATCGGTCTCCTTCCTCTTGTTCCAGTGGAATCCTTAGGTGAGCTTTGATAGAACGCAAAGCCCGCGTTGATTTTCCGCCTGAGCGAGATAGAAGAACACCAGATCACACTGGCTGACCTGGCACACATGATAGGAAACCTGCAGAAAGAAACGCAAGCTCTTTCATTGAGGGTTGATACAATACAAAGGGGTGTTACACCTGAGACCTCCCAGAGGGCTCCTGGGAGTACCTTTTCTCCTTTTTCCTCTACACCTAGCTCAGGGAGTCAGGTCATACAGGTTACCACCTCTCCTTCTATTCCTTAAGCCCTTCCAGAGAGATTTATGGGCGACCCTTCCCGTTTTGCATCTTTCATCAATCAAAGCCAATTGCTCTTCATGTGTAAGACGGCCTGTTTTCCCACCGAGGAGGCTAAAGTGGCTTTCGTGTTATCCTATCTAGGTGGGGTTGCAGCTACGTGGTCTATACCAATGGTCGATCCCAATCACCCGCTACTTTATGACTATGACTTATTTAAGGCGGAGTTGAAAAGGTTTTTTGATAAGCATTCCTTTATCCAATTAGTTGACACAGAACTCTTAAATTTAAAACAGGGAACCAAGGATCTGATTACATATATTACTGACTTTAATCATTTGGTAGCAGAGACAGGTTGGTCTATGGCTAAACGAAGTGCCTTGTTTTATAAAGGATTAAGAGAAGAATTGAAAGATCTGTTAGCTCAGGTAGTGGACCCTCCTGATGACTGTAAAGCCCTCATAGTTCTAGTGGAAAAGTTAGATCATAGATTACATGAACGGAAGAAGGAGAGGGGTCGCTCCGAGGCATGAGTCGTGGTATTCAGGGACGAACGAGCTGAGACAGAAAGACCTGTGACTGAAGTAGAGCCAATGAAAATTGGAAGCATTAAGGGCTCCATCAGTAATGAGGAACGACAGCGTCGTCGAGACATGAAATTGTGTCTTTATTGTGGGAAGCAGGGGCATTTTTTAAGAGAGTGTCCAGTTAAACCAAAGAGGCGAAAGGACTCGGGAAACTGTTGAGCCTGAAGTCTAAGGGGATAAGAGTTTCAGGTGGGTCAGGGCTAATAGTCTCCCAAAGTATTTCTCAGAGTGACTTTCCCTTGCAGTCTTCTCATTTGTATGTAGAGTCTCATCTATACTGGGGAGATCCGTTTGCTGACATACAAATCATGGAGGATTCTGGTGCCACAGGGAACTTCATGGATATAAAGTGGGCACAAAAGATGGGGCTCCCTGTGGAAAAGACAACTTCCATAAAGGAAGTGAAAACCATAGATGGTAGCGCCATTAAATCAGGCCAGTTACCCACACTACAGAAACATTGTCTTTATGCATCAACATGGTACACACAGAAGCCATTTCTTTTGACCTAATCCTGTCCCCACAATTCCCTGCTATATTAGGGGTTCCCTGGTTATCACAGCATAATCCTACTATAGATTGGAGGCAGCAAACCTTATCTTTTACTTCTGTTTTCTGTACCGATCACTGTCTGAACTCCCAGCTCCTACCACATGTAGTGATAGGATCATGTGTCACTGCAGAACCCGAACTCCCCTCCTGTTATCAGGAAGTAGCAGAAGTCTTTGACAAACAAAAAGCCACAGTCCTTCCTCCCCATCGACCCTATGATTGCAGGACTGACCTAATTCCTGGGGCTCAAATCCCTTGTAGTCGCATCTATGCCCTTACTGAAAAAGAGAATCTATACTTACGAGAGTACGTAGATGAGATGTTACACATCGGATTTATTCAGCCCTCTAGGTCCCCTGTCTCGTCTCCTCTTTTCTTCATACCCAAGCGAGAAGGGGGTCTTCGTTGTTGTATTGATTACAGGACGCTAAACGAAAATACCATAAAGAACAGGTATCCCTTACCTTTAATTCCCTCTTTATTGGATCAGGTTAAGGAGGCTAAAATCTTCACCAAGCTTGACTTACGAGGGGCATACCACTTGGTACGAGTTCAGCAGGGAGAGAAATGGAATACTGCTTTCCGTACGAAGTTTGGGTTGTACGAATACCTAGTGATGCCCTTCGGGCTATGTAACGCTACAGCAGCCTTCCAGTTCTTCATTAATGAGGTTCTGAGAGAAATGTTGGACATATATGCCATAGCTTACATTGACGACATTCTGGTTTATTCTGCTACTGTGGCAGAGCATGAGAATCATGTACGGAAGGTACTGCTGAAACTTAAAGAAAACAAGTTATTTGTGAAGTTAGAGAAGTGCGAGTTTCACGTCCCTCAAGTAGCCTTTTGGGGGTTTATCCTCTCACCAAATGGGGTAAGCATGGACCCACAAAAGGTGGCCACGATCACACAATGGCAGTCACCCAAATCAGTCAAGGAAGTACAAAGCTTCTTAGGGTTCGCTACTTTTTACAGATGGTTTATAGAGAGCTTTTCCGCATTAGCTTCCCCTATCACAAGGTTACTCCAAAAGGGAGTGGTATTCTCTTGGACCCCTGAAGCAGAAGTAGCCTTTGGAAAGTTGAAAAAGGCCTTTACTCAGGCTCCCATACTAAAACACCCAAACCCTTCTCACCCCTTTACTGTAGAAACAGTGCATCACAAATGGCCATCGGGGGTGTTCTGTCCCAGCGGGATGCCACGACGGGGTGCTTACATCCAGTGGCTTTCTTTTCACACAAACTAAGTACCACAGAACTGAATTATTCAGTGGGGGACAAAGAATTACTGGCCATTAAAAGAGCCTTTGAGGAATGGCGTCAGTATCTGTTAGGGGCCTTACATAAGGTCACTGTCCTCACCGATCACAGAAATCTATTGTTTTTTAAATCGGCCAGAGCCCTGTCCATGAGACAGCTACGATGGACTCTGTTTTTTAATGAATTCGATTTTGTGATACAGTACCAGCCTGGTAAAAGACATGGAAAGGCGGATGCCTTATCTAGATTTAGGTATGAGGTCAAAGAGCAAGAGGTGGATCCTCCTCCTATTATAGCCTCTGAACGTTTTCTTGGGGTCATCAGTTCAGAAGAGGAATACTTACAGAAAGTTGCAGTGGCACAAGACGCAGAAGAGGTTAGAAGTTGGGAAAAGAAGTACCAAGCGACAAGAGTAGAGAACCTCCTGTACATTAAGGGAGGGTTAGTGTTTCCCACAACTGAATTGCAAAGACAAGCCCTAGAATGGAGTGATGATCACGTACTCACCGGTCATCCTGGTTACACAAAGACTGTGGATTTAGTCAGACGTTATTTTTGGTGGCCTTCTTTAACCACAGACACTAAGGATTACATCCAGAAATGCTATATCTGTGCACAAAGCAAAGGTTCACATCAGGTCCCAGCAGGGCTATTGGTTCCCATGCCAACTCCTCCCAGTCCTTGGCACTCCATCTCCATGGATTTCATAGTGGAATTACCCAGAACCACACTGGGAAACACGGGTAGTATGGGTGGTGGTAGATATGCTGACAGAAATGTCTCACTTTATATCTTTGAAATCCCTCCCAACGTCTCAGGAGTTGGCTTGGTTGTTTGTGCAGCACATAGTCAGGATACATGGACTTCCTTCCGTGATGGTTTCTGATCGTAAGCCTCAGTTTATTTCCAATTTTTGGAAGGCATTAGCAAAGCTTTTACGCATTGATGTGCGATTTTCCTCTGGTCATCACCCACAAACCGATGGACAGACAGAAAGGGTTAATCAATGCTTAGAGCAATACTTACGATGCCAGTTGTTGCAATCTCCTTCTGTTTGGGACAAGGTGTGGGCAGCCGAGTTCTCTGTTATCAACAGTATACACACCTCTACTGGCCAGTCCCCTTTTTTCTGTTCCTATGGTTTCCATCCCAGATTCTTGCTGTCTCTCCCTACTGCCTCTACTCCAGCTCCTGCTGCACATGACTTTGTCACACAGATTCAGGAAATACAAAAGGCTGCTACCCTAAATTTGGAGAAAGCTAAAGCAGATTACAAGAGAAATGCAGATCTTCATCGCCGCCCGAGTCCTGACTATTAGGGGAAATGGTGTGGTTGTCAACCTGCCATATTAAGATAAGAGGGGCTCAAACATTTAAACCTCGTTACATAGGGCCCTACAAGATCATAAAAGTCATTAACCCTGTTGCTATGAAGTTGGAACTCCCTGTAAACCTGAAAATACACCCAGTATTTCATGTGTCCTTGCTGAAACCTGTTGCGCATGGCACTGTGCTACCCATTCAACCCACTCCTGTGGAGGTGAAGGATGAAATTGAGTATGAGGTGGGGTCAATTCTGGACTCTAGAAGAGTTCGGGACACACTCCAATACTTGATTTATTGGAAGGGATATGGGGCTGCAGACAGTACATGGGAACCCGCAGGACATGTTCAGGCTCCTCGCTTGGTTCGTCTGTTTCATCGACGATATCCATGGAAACCCAAAACCAGTGGGAGGGACCATAGGGGGGGTGTACTGTCAGACTCGCTCCGTCCCAGCCGCAGTCAGTGGTAGGGGCGGAGGCCATCGGCCATAAATGCCTTCTTCCGGACGGGAGGAGCGCTTCGCGTTCCAGCCTTAGCGAGCACTTCCTACCCGTCCAGATTCACTTGCCTTTAACTTCCGGGTTACGGCGGCCGCAGCAGCAGTCTCTGATGCCCGGTTCTTCAAGGCTTTTTCTTCGTTTCCTTTACTCTCTCTGCAGCCACATCACATGGTTTCATGGCTCCTTAGTAGCGGGCACTCCGCCTTCGCAATTCCTGCAACCACTTCTCCTTGGTTGGGGGCCTTGTAATTCCCTCACGAACACTGGCATATCGAGCACCATATTCAAATGCGGTAACGCGCTTGCGCTGGTGTGTTTGCAGACGTCTGCATGTATGTATACTCGCATATTCTCCTATGGAGGTCACTTGGGGTGATATTGAACATCTGCATTTCCTTGAAGGGGCATTTTTCGATTGGCAATATATATGGCAGCCAGAATAGCGTATTCCTGATGCAAGGAGGCGCATAACGTCTGGTTGGATCTAGTTGTCAGAAGCAGCATTTTCAGCAGCAGTAACTCCTGAAGTAAGGAGTCACCTGATTAGCAATTTTAACTTGCAGTCCCTCCCAGAGCAGTCTACCTCTCGTACTCCTGATTACAGAAGGAGATAAGGTAAATTTTGGCCCGCACCTTTTTTGCATATTTTGGACACCTTACTCAGACCGACTTATTTTTGGGCTATAGTTACTTTTTTGGCACTACCCCTGCTGGTAAGCTTTATTTATATTACAACATTACACTACTTGCCAAAGTGCTTTCAGTAATTTCCTCTCTGTTCTGTTTATGCAGGGTTGTGAGTGAATTCTTGATTTCAATTGAGGACACAAGCGGAAGAGGGGAACATACCAGGTAGACATCCAAGATATATGTTTTGAGGTTAATCGTGGCGGTGTTTGAGTTACAATAGAGCACAGAGTAGATTATTGATAATACTTTAATTCACAGGATCACTGACGTCTCCAGTAACGTATCCTTGTTGCCCGGGTCATGTTGAGGAATCCTTTCCAGTTGCCTTGCTGCCCAGGTCATGCCGAGGGACCCTTTTCAGTTTCTTCTCCCCTTGTTTCCCCTCTTCCCCCTGCTCACTGGCTCAGCTTTGACTTTGTTGGGCGGGCTAGTGGTAAGGGGAAGTTGGAACCTATTCATCGGTCTCCTTCCTCTCGTTCCCGTGGAAACCTCAGGTGGGCTTTGATATAGGCAACCAGTGGGAAAGAGGGAATGCTGAGTAGGGGAAGGGCGTGAATGTTGAGAGGAAGTAACAGGGAGGATTGCAATACACTAACCCAATCCACTCTCTTCATAATTTAGCTGGGCTGAAAAGGGCATCGAGCCAAGCGCCAAATGACATCAGCGAACTGAGGAGAGAACAAGGGACCTAAAGCACTGCTGGCGATTTCCCTGACAACCCACAACTGGAGTATTCTCTTTCTTCTCATCCGACACCCTTTTTCCTTGTTGAACTTACATCGTTTCTGGTGGCCAGTATGGTAAGAAGATTGCAGGAGTTCAGTGAAAGAGTTGGGAACCAGCTTCTGTGAATCCATCTCGTTACCATAGGACCAAGCACCACCAGTTAGTGTGCTACAAACCTTGACAAAGGCTTTCTGGGTCTTGCTTCCTCCACTTTGCATTTGGGTTGAAGATGCTTCTGTCAAATGGCTTCAAGTTGAAAGACTGAATCATCTTGGTGAAAGCAGGCTCTTTGCTGTTGACTACTAGAGGCAGCCAGCCAACTTGTCCAGCTTTGGGTGCTCGGTCTCACCCTATATATGGAACAGGCAGTTATGCTAAAGCATTTGTCATGGTGTGACTTGCCTAGAGGTTCTCAGGCATAATGATGGTGAAGCACAGTCTTCACATTTGTAACCAGTACATATCCAAACAAGCATTGGCATAGCCAATAGGTCTCGCCTTTGGGACCTTATAGGTGTTTAGCCAGAACTACTGGCTTTGCCAATGTCTTTAAGCTATGGTGTAGAGCAGTGTGGCTGCTGTGCAGCATGTTGAAAAGTTATAATAAAAACGTGTTGTAAGCATTTTTTTTATTTTATGTATAACCAAGAAGATATTATGTAGAACTGAACGACTATTAGTATTAACATAAAAAATGTCTTCTAGGTTTTTTTTGTTATTGCTGTTCTGGCAAATCTTCCTGCCTGTTCAAATGCTTGTTTGTTATAGCATTTTTGTTATGGTGGGAGGGGGTGGGACGACCATAAACAGCACTCGTAGTGAGGTGGTGCTGCACTGGTGCAGAGCTGGTGCTGCACGTAGGTGGTGCTGCACATGTGCAGAGGTGTTTCTGCACTGAATCTAAGGTGGTGCTCAGATAGTGCTGCGCTGGTGCTAAGGTGGTGCTGTGCTGGTGCTGAGATGGTGCTGCGCTGTGGCTCAGTGGTGCTTCGGTGGGGGTGTTGTGGTGGTGCTCAGGTGCTGCTGAGTGATGCTGCGGTAGTGCTGCTGAGTGATGTAGAAGTGGTGCTTAACAACGCTGACTGGTGCTGCGCTGATAGTAAGGTAGTGCTGAGTTGATGTTGCACTGATGCAACGTGAAGTGTAAATAAATAACCAGCAGCTTGGCTAAAGGGAGCCTGCACTTCTCACCATCACTGAGAAGGGAGGATGGTAGGGCGGGGGAAGGAGGACGGGCAATAGGCGTTCAACAAAAGGCGTTTCTAATCAAACATAAATACTGCTTGGCTGGGAACACACAATGTAAAAGTTCTTAACAATCAGTTTAGTGGAGATGTACACATAATATAGACACTTGTGGCAACAAACGCTATATTTGTGCACATATAGTGAGCACACATGATAAATACAAATAAAAGATCTTCATTTGGCTACACAAGTGGCAATTCACATGAATACATAAACATGGAATGCTGCTCACACACACTACACTATACACATGTACACAATCCTGGCAACATACCATGCCTTGGCCCCAATCAACATACTTTATGGCTCTTGGCTTGTCAGCAAGGTTAATGTCACCGTCTCCTTGCTGATGTGTAAATAGGGTGAACATATGGCCCCTTTCCTTCTCAAACCAGTGAATTTCGGAAACGAAAGCGAGAGACACATTTAAATAAACAATCAGATACTTGGGCTGTCTCTCAGGTTACTTAAATGATATCGCAGGTGCCAATGATAGGAGAGCTATGCTTCAGAATGCCTTGGAGTTAAAGGCTTGCACCCTAGACAGCATGGCAATGAAACTGTTTAGAAGTGCTTTATGTAGCGCCTAACATTGAGCCCCATGTTGCAACCATGATCAGTAGATGCAACTTGGTTAAAATGATGTTGCATATCCGGAAGGCTGGCTGCGGGCTGGTATGCCAACTGGAATTCGTTTTAGCCATTAAACACTTCAGAGGTAGGATTCTGCTGTGCCTACCAGTAATATACCAGTATTGTTTGAGATAAGCACCTTGGATCAATAAACTTGGCACCCATTCCTACATTTTACAAAGAACACAGTCTAAATAGAATAGTTATGGTAAGGAAAAGCAGAAGTTCACTTATAAGTTACCACCCCACTGAGAGAATCTCGCACTGCCTTCAGCTACAACCCAATTGTGCCCCGCTATAAACACCTGGATGCGACTCAATTCAAATTATGGACTAGACAAGAGTAATATGCTGCCTGGAAAAAAAAAAGTAATATCCTGGAAAAAGCAAACACTCATACGGAATGCAAGATTAAGTAAAGCATGTGAAATGTAAGCAGGAACAACATGGTTACCTTAATGCTTTTACACTCATTATTCAGAAATCAGTGAGTGTTTTTGCCTGAAAAGTTAAGACATGACTACAGGGCGCGGAAGGGACCCATTTCAATGTCCATTGCTTATATCCTGAGCAGTATGGTTTGAAAAGACCACAGAGCCGCGGTACACACTTTATAAACTAAAAAAGAAAAACAGCTGAAAAGGATCACATTAAACGTGTTCTACTCCATACATCAACCAAGTATTGCAGGACCACCAAGAATGGTGCACTTTCCCACCCGGGGAAAACAATGTTGTTTACAGAAAGACGAGAAAATGAAAGTAGAGCTTCACTGGCAAACTCTGTAAAGTGACGCTAATGTGTTTGGTTGTGAATAAAACCAATATGGTCACTTTGCGACCACTCTGTCTTGCTTTATTTAGTTACTTTTCGTATTTAAAACTTTTTTTCTCTCCGTCCCCAGGCTGCACTTTGGAATAGAAAAATGACAGAAAAAGACATTTCCAGCAAAAGTGTTTCTGTCTTTTTTTGGATCCATTTCATATGGGAACAAATGAAGGAAAGGAGAGGAAAGAGAGGGTAAGAGCCATTTCTCGAAGTCATGGTTTTCAGCAAGTGTGGAGGAGAGAGACAGAAACAGAAAGAGAGGGAATAAGAGGAAGAGGAAGAAGGAGAGAGGGGAATATTCATTATTCTGAGGACTTTCAAAACAGAGAGGGCGAGAGTGTGTGTGCATTTTTGTCTGAGTGTATGTAAAAATCCCTGGGGGAACCTGACTGACATCTCACAATGCCCGACTGAAATCACCTGTACTGAACTATTTATCAGACAAAAAGTAATGGTGAGGGCAAGCAGAGCAACAGACGAACCGGTAGGGAGGCAAAAGCACTGGAAGTGCAGGGAGGGGTGACAGAGCAACAGACGAATTGGTGAAGTGATGAAAAGCACTGGAAGAGCAGGGAGGGGTGACAGAGCAACAGAGGAATTGGTGAAGTGATGAAAAGCACTGGAAGAGCAGGGATCGGTGACAGAGCAACAGAGGAATTGGTGAAACAGAGGAATTGGTGAAGGGATGAAAAGCACTGGAAGAGCAGGGAGAGGTGGCAGACCAACAGAGGAATTGGTGAATTAGAGGAACTGGTGAAGGGATGAAAAGCACTGGAAGAGCAGGGAGGGGTGGCAGAGTAACAGAGGAATTGGTGGAACAGAGGAATTGGTGAAGGGATGAAATGCACTGGAAGGGCAGGGAGGGGTGGCAGAGCAACAGAGGAATTGGTGGAACAGAGGAATTGGTGAAGGGATGAAGAACACTGGAAGAGCAGGGAGGAGTGGCAGAGTAACAGAGGAATTGGTGGAACAGAGGAATTGGTGAAGGGATGAAATGCACTGGAAGGGCAGGGAAGGGTGGCAGAGCAACAGATGAATTGGTGAAGGGTTGAAGAACACTGGAAGAGCAGGGATCGGTGACAGAGCAACAGAGGAATTGGTGAAGGGATGAAGAACACTGGAAGAGCAGGGATCGGTGACAGAGCAACAGAGGAATTAGAGCAACAGAGGAATTGGTGAAGGGATGAAAAGCACCGGAAGAGCAGGGAGGGGTGGCAGAGTAACAGAGGAATTGGTGGAACAGAGGAATTGGTGAAGGGATGAAATGCACTGGAAGGGCAGGGATCGGTGACAGAGCAACAGAGGAATTGGTGAAACAGGGGAATTGGTGAAGGGATGAAAAGCACTGGAAGAGCAGGGAGGGGTGGCATAGCAACAGATGAATTGGTGAAGGGATGAAAAGCACTGGAAGAGCAGGGAGGGGTGGCAGAGTAACAGAGGAATTGGTGGAACAGAGGAATTGGTGAAGGGATGAAATGCACTTGAAGGGCAGGGAGGGGTGGCAGAGCCACAGAGGAATTGGTGGAACAGAGGAATTGGTGAAGGGATGAAGAACACTGGAATAGCAGGGAGGGGTGGCAGAGTAACAGAGGAATTGGTGGAACAGAGGAATTGGTGAAGGGATGAAATGCACTGGAAGGGCAGGGATCGGTGACAGAGCAACAGAGGAATTGGTGAAACAGGGGAATTGGTGAAGGGATGAAAAGCACTGGAAGAGCAGGGAGGGGTGGCAGAGCAACAGAGGAATTGGTGAAGGGACGAAAAGCACTGGAAGAGTGGGGAGGGGTGGCAGAGCAACAGAGGAATTGGTGGAACAGAGGATTTGGTGAAGGTACGAAAAGCACTCGAAGAGCAGGGAGGGTTGGCAGAGCAACAGAGGATTTGGTGGAACAGAGGAATTGGTGAAGGGATGAAATGCACTGGAAGACCAGGGAGGGGTGGCAGAGCAACAGAGGAATTGGTGAAGGGATGAAAAGCACTGGTAGAGCAGGGATTGGTGACAGAGCAACAGAGAAATTGGTGAAGGGATGAAGAACACTGGAAGAGCAGGGATCGGTGACAGAGCAACAGAGGAATTGGTGAAGGGATGAAAAGCACTGGAAGAGTGGGGAGGGTGGCAGAGCAACAGAGAAATTGGTGGAACAGAGGAATTGGTGAAGGTACGAAAAGCACTCGAAGAGCAGGGAGGGGTGACAGAGCAACAGAGGAATTGGTGAAGGGATGAAGAACACTGGAAGAGCAGGGATCGGTGACAGAGCAACAGAGGAATTGGTGAAGGGATGAAAAGCACTGGAAGAGCAGGGAATCGGTGACAGAGCAAGAGAGGCATTGGTGAAAAGAAAAAAAGCACTGGAAGAGCAGGGCGGGGTGGCAGAGCAACAGAGGAATTGGTGAGGTGGAACGCAACAGAAGAGCGGGAGAGTGACAGAGAAGCGGATCTGGATTTGAACTTATTTACAGTGTTTTCAACCCACTTACAGAGCAAAATACCTTTCACACAAGAAAAATACATATCAACATGAATTTTACAGCACTATGTATAATATAAAAATTTTAAGTCTGCATTAACATCATCGATTAAACATGCAAATAAGGCACAAACAATCTTTAGTTTTGAGAAAAGTGGCAAACCTTATCTGTTCCTAGAATGAATCAAGCCCTCACCCTGCTATATGGCTTTAGAGGCCTGGGGCAGGGCCGGTGTAAACCCCCCCCTACAACAATTTTGTTCTCCATTTCCAGCTGCTTCTTAGGAATCATCCAGCCCATTTTGTTACCTTCCCAGACAAGTCACTTAGAAGAAGGAACATTTGCTCATCCAGCTAGTCAGGATGGTCTTGTTTAAGCAGCTTGGTAATGGTACTCTTTCTCTCAGAACTATACAGGGTGCAGTCTAATAAAAAATGTTTCAGATCTCCTGTGGCATGGCAGAAGCTATTTACAGGTATTTCCACATTTACCTTATTCAGAGTTTTGTTTAATAGCAAGTAGCCACCTCTTGACAGTGCAAAAAACCTGTTTTCTCCATAATTTGTCATCAGGGTTAAATATTGCTGTGCACTTGGTGAGGGATCAGACATACCTATAGGAAAGACTTTCCAGTACTTTCATTCTTTGCTCTTTTGCCAGGTGCGCAGAGTGCATGGAAATTGAGGAATTTATTTGCCTCTTTGAAATCATTTGAAACTTATTCAGTGCTTCGGATAATATCAAGTTGTCTCATGAGAGCAACGGACTAGAGCAATGGAGGAAACAGTGGGTGTGAAAAGTAATGGAAGACCGGAGAGGGTTGGAGGAAGTTGGGGTGAAACCAAGCTATACAGAGGTAGTAATGGCAAGAAGCTCAGGGGGAAATGAAAACTAATGGGGCAGCAATAAAAATGTAAAACAAAACAAGTACACAAGGGAGAGGATGAACACATGCGCACCCTTGGAGTGCTGAAAAAATAGACACCTGATTGTGTAAGCAGTGGAAGGGTACAATTCATCTGATCAGATACACAGTGAAACAGCTGTGCTCCAGGGCAGGGACTAAAACAGAACAAGTGTTGCATGAAAATCGCCAAACCGGAAAAAACCCTTACCTGCTCCAACTTCGAGCAAGTCTACGTGGCGGGCCAATTATAGATTGAACAATCCCACCAATCAGGCTGAGCTGAAAAAAGAAACGGGCAAAATTATAAAAAGATGCTGCACCGTGATTGCGTGGGGAACTAAAAAGGCCGAGAAGGGGGGGGAGATTACAACGTTTACCTGCTCTGACCAAGAGCCAATCTACACTAAGTCCACCATACCGGTCGAGTAACCGCCCGTACTGAAGACCAGAAAGTACTCGGCGTCTCAGGCGTGACGATGAAGTAGCTTTGAACGACGAACGAGACCATGGAGCTAGAAATAGGACTGTCAGGAGTACACAACAGTCCCCGTAGTTGCTATCCTAATTGTTATAAACTCAGGAATGAGACAAAAATATGGCAAAGTAAAAAGCTGTATATTCGAGACGGCTAATGTTAAAAACCAAATCAAGGTTAATAAACTCTAATGTATAATTGGTGTTGTAGGCAAAGCAGGTGAAAAGGAGGCCAGGCAACCATGTATGCCAATACACACACGTGACCCGCCCCAAGTGAAACAAGCGTGCGCGCCTCAAGTAAAAAAAAAAAACTGCCGGCAAAAGTGAAAGCGTTTCCCTTGCAGGAGCGAGCGGCGCCAGGAGCGATAATTGAGAACACATGGCGAAAAAGCTCGCTCCCGCAAGGGAATCGCCAGACATGCACGCGTTGCCATTGGAAGCAATGCAACGCGTGCACGTTTTTGCCCGCAAAGCTGTGCCGATTCCTAAAGGTCTCTTTCCTATGCAGCGCCGAGACCTAAAAAGGGGAGAGATGCATTCACAAGGCATGATAAGAGGTTCACCCTGTCTTTTAATTCTTTAGGTGTTGGGGCGGTCACTGAATGTGTTGGCAGGCTTTTATCAGGTAGCATTGAAGTTTGCAGCTCAGGAGGGGCTGAAAAGCAGTTTTATTGTTGCCATGCACTTCCCAGGTAGAGCAGGAAGGAAAGGTGGAGATTTCAGCTTCTCTGACAAGGTGCAATTCGGCACATTGATCATCAAGCTGCTTCCTCTGGAAGGTGCAGAATGTTTGCAAACACTGACATAAACTGGAGATTGCAAATCTCACAGACCCCGCATGACAAGATAACCCTAAAGTTATATCTTCCTTTCCGTCTAAATTTGGGCATTTGTATAATTTAGATAATTACCTTTAAAAATAAAATGTAATGCTGCAAAGGCTATGCAGTTATTACTGACGTTGTCTCCCTTTGCCCTTTTCTGGACTCTTCCTTTCACATTGTTCTGCTGTTGCTTTTAATCTTTGTTTATAGCTTGAGCATAGAAAGGAGGACTTGCAGATTATTTTCCTTAGCTGTTTTTCTGGTCTCGCCTACAGAAAGTTTTAACATTGTGTTAGCAACAGACATGAGTGGGCTTTGGGCAACCCCTTGCTCTTTGAGTATCTTGCTTGTCATTTTCAGTTCTCTGCTTCTGATGATTCAGTGGCTTTCCTCCCTACTTTTCTGTTTTTCCCACCCAAATGAGCCTTTAAGTCTCAACATGTTTTGATTGGATGCGCTGTATGTCAAGAGCAGGTCTTCTTGAAGTGGGTGACAGATATTTCTTGATGCAAAGGTAAAGTATGCTGCTTCCATCTGAATCCAGAGTTGGACCTCTGAATCCAGAATTGAGAACAGGAGCAAAACAGTGGAATTGAAAAGAAGAGTTAAGAAAACTTCACTTCTTTAGAGCAAAAGCCTGACATAGAAAAATCATCTTAAGTAATCTGGTATATTAATACGGGCAGCAACAAGAAGCTATGAAGACTGAAGAAAAATATCAGGAGCACTGATAGCAAACTGGGGCAAGCAACAAGCAGGAGAGTGACATTGCAACACACTCACCTCCCATTCAGTCCTATTTAAATGTTAGGAAAGAAAGCTGACTGGGACAGGAAATGTTTGAGCAGAAAAGAATACTATACCATGATGGCTTGGGAAATTGATGCAATTCTTAAACAGCAAAGAGTTATATTCCTAAAGTAATTCCAAACATGGAGTCCGGGCTTATTAGAGGAAAGAGTCTGGATTATTTTGCGAGAAAAAAAATGGAAAATTCTGCAATTCAAGGCAATCGCTATATTTTCATTGTACTGCTGTTCACAGTAAAATGATTGAAAATATGAGTGTGAGACAAGGAAAAGACACCCGATTGATGCCTGAAGGTTGCGTGTATAACAAGCCTTCTATTCAGACTCAAAAGTCTGGCAGGTGACCACGAAGGAAAGATCCCTTATGTAGAGTGAAAAAAACCTGGTATGCTTGTAAACACAACAAGAGCTCTCCTTTGAGACCCAACAAATAGTTCATGAAAAACTTCAATGTGGTAAGTGAAGTGTTTGACTAAAGCACCTCTTATATCCCAATTTCGTGACACTGTATCCTTCCACTGCTGATGTCAGGACCTTGCGTTGCATGAGGAATTAATTTCCCACATTGTCTTTCCTTGCTTTTCATGCTTCCCCTTTGCCAGCCATGCTCTGTTTTTTAAAAACTCCTCTGTCTGTTGCTTGCCTTCCAGTGCTCCGCCACCACCCACTGCTAATATAGAGGTGGATAGCCATCTTGAAATGTTTTGAAACCATTCCAAGATGGCCACCCGTGTGCGCACGTGACGACTGTCTTAGATTACTTTTTTCTATGTTTTCTGAAAAGCCATTCTAAGAAGTGCACCTCACACATAGCAGTCGTCTTTGAATGGGTTTTTTATGTTTTCTTTAAAAAATAACATTCCAAGATTTCTGCAGTGAGTGTGCATACAGGGGTGGTCATCTTGGAATAGTTTTTCTTAAACCATAAGAAAAAGTATTCCAAGATAGCTACCATGTACGCACACACACATACGAACCAATGTACTGCAGCCGTACGTACCCATGTACTGCAAATTGATTTTTCATACGCTTTGCGAGATGCCCGCCAAGCATGAGTACCCACACATGGCTTTCTTACAATGTCTTTTGCTATAACTTATGTCAAAACCAAAACAAGCACTGGCAAAGCCAGAAGGTCTGCACTCCAGTGCCACAGGTGAGACCCTATTTGTGTTGCCAACACTCGTTCCTCTTGCTGCTTGTTCTTGTTTTTGCTAAACTTTGCTGCTGTGGCTCAGTATAGAAAAGGTCAGCTACAATACTCTTCTCCAACTCTTTACTCAAATGAAGATTTTAACTACACAGCAGACAGGAAATTCAAATATTTTGGATTATACATAAAACAGATTTACAGTCATTGAAAATAATATCACTTGCACCATCCTTGATTTCACTGCAGTCAGAAGGAGGGCAGGCCTGAAGGGATTTCAGACCCTTAGCCAGTGGTGTTAGGATAGGGACTGTTACTAGGGGCTCTGTAGATGGTGATATTATTCCTCATTGTGTTCCTCTCTCTAGTGACATTATCAGAAGAATCTCAGTCTAGGGGTTATGTAATCTTACTTCTTCAGGCTAATAATGGATTGTGTAAAAACATTCCGAGTATGCAGCAGTTTATCTAAAGGAATGAATAATAGTCACCTTTGTTAGCAAATGAACCTGCAAACAATAGGGTACACATTCCACAATATGCGCTAGCTGTGCAAATGGCAAGTATTTACACATATTCGCCTGCACCTGGTCTTTGAGTGGTGTCTCCAAAGGTATGCTGGTCCCCGCTCACGGACTACATTCACTCTCACAGGGACCAGTGGAACTCATCTCAGAAATAGGCCAGAGAGCAGCACAGCCTTATGAAAGAGTAACTATCAGCGGAGGTCCATGATGATGTACTATGCCATGCCACCACACAATGTAATAGCATGTGCTGTGGCCACTGTCTCTTTGTAATTGGGCACAAAATGCAGCAGGTGTTGACGACCCTTTACATGATACGGGCTTAGGAGTGTGTTGGTCTGCCCAAGTAGCCCACACCGTTAACTGTGATGCTTTTGCTCTTTGGAGTATATTGAAGTATATTAGTCTACTGTTTCTTGATAATCAAAACTTTTAAGAAGTTATTTTTCTTAAAATATAATACTGGATCAAATCACACACAGCATCATTGTATGTATTGTATTTTACATGCAAATATAAGTCTTTAGACTTATTGAAGATGTTTGCAGGATTATTTATATTTTTAAATATCTGAAATATTGCTGTATTGAAGAGGTAACAACTGTGAAGAGTCCTCTATACAAAAAATGGCGGGTGTGGCATTCAGATGTTGAATGCTGCTGTGGAGTGTTGTGTGTGTTCTAGGCTCTATTCATTCTACACTGACGGTTGACCAGTGTTTGTAAGGTCTCCGTCAGTTGTGGGTGTCTAAGCTGTCTTCTCCACAAAAAACTATATACCAGAACCTGCCTGTCTCTATGTGGATACTTCATGATTTGGCGACGACTGGGAACTGGAGGAAGGCAGCATTCACGTATTTTCCTTGTAATTTGAAGGTACTTTATCTTTTACTATATCCTGTGTTATGATTGCACCGGCGGCTGTTTGACCTATTTGTGCTCTGATTGCACCTGCGGCAGTGTTGAGAGCACCAGTGTTGTGTTTCGTGCTGGATTTGACGTTTGTTGTACATTTTTGGATTTTCTTTATGCTTAACGTGCTCTGATCGCACCAGCGGCTGATGTATCCACTTGTCGTGCGTTGATTGCACCGGCGGCTGTATTTTGGTCCTATTTACACTCGTGTGCCTAATTTCCATGGTGTTGTCAGGCATCGCTGTTTCATTGTCGAGCAAGGGTGTTATTTTTTAAATTATCATAACTCTTCCTCACCTGTTACCGCCGTTGGCCTGCATTGGAATACTGCGCACCGCCTTCAAAGTTCTAGCGGCATTGTTCTCTCGCATCATTCCCTCGCTGATTCCTTCGTCCCGCTGTGTACTTTGGGAGCCGCAATGTACCCTGGGAGCGTCGTGACGTAAGACGCTCGGCGGCCATTTTTGTAGTTTTTCCGCTTGTTTTCCGGTTATGTGCACACCTGATCGACTGCGCATTGGGTGTTATTTTTTTTTTGCCTCAGTATCATTCTGACCATCCAAGCACCGCATCAAGAGTACTGCAAGTGAGTCAGGTATTTTCAACGGTGATTTACACACCATTTTCTAGTGTAACTCACTCGGGCCATCTGCGCATTGCTACCACTTCACGCATATGGCAAGTGAGTCATGCATCTTCTACGGTGACTCACACACCATTTTCAAGGGTGATTTCTTTTAGTTTTGCTTGCTATTTCATTTTAACTTAGTTTTCCAGTTTTGTTTTTTAGAGTGTGGCTTTTCTCTTCATTGTTTACAGTTTGACAGTTATCCATCGTCATGTCCAACATTTCTGCACCACCACATTTTTTACCGGAGGCTGGTGAACCAAAGATGGAGTGGGAACTATGGTATCCTATGTTTTTAGCTTATGTGGAAGTCCTGGAAGAGGACGGATGTACCCCTAAGAGAAAACTCGCTTTATTAAAACATTGTTTAGGGAGGTGCAGGTCTAAAGGAGTTCGCAAATCTTCCTCCTATCAAAGCTCTGGTGATGTGAATGTTTTTGATGTAGCTATTAGACAGATGACCACTAGGTTTGGAAAAAAAATTAATACAGTCATGGAAAGATTCAAATTCTACTCTCGTGCTCAAAAAGATGAAGAATCTATTGAAGACTATGTGTCCGCTTTACGCTCTTTGGCAGGCTCTTGCGCATTTGAAACTATCAATTACGAGCAGGTACTGAGAGATCAGATTATGATGAAGACTAAAAGTAAGAAAATCCAAGAAAGGTTATGGATGGGTACTGAATCTTCTTTATCTGCTGTGATAAATATCGCTAAAGGCATAGAACAATCGGACAGATTTGTTACCGAAATCAGGGGGCATGTTGTTAAAGTGAATGATACTGTTTCAGAAGTTTCTTTAGTTAAAAATCAACCATCTGAAAAAAACTCTTTTCCTTTTCCCTACAAGAAGAATACCGGTAAAGATAACAAACCTTTTGGGTAGAAGGCCCCAGATAATATGTTATAGGTGTGGTAGTTTTGAACATGTTGGTAGTTATAAAGGCTGTCCAGCGTGGAACAAAGTTTGTGTTAAATGCAAGAAGGTAGGTCATTTTGGGAAGGCTTGTAAAGCATCTCAGAAAATTAATTTTATGATACATGATGAAGAAGTTTCACCGGCTGAGTTCAACACTATTTCAATGTTAAGTGTAAGGGTTTCCCTAATGTACTCTGTACATCGATGGAAAAAACATTTCTATGATGGTTGACTCATGCGCTTGGTACACTATCATTGGCAAGAGTGTGTTTAATGAATTGTGGGGCAGTAAGGTGTTATCTTTACCTGACATCCAACCTGGTGCTTACTCAGGTCACAAAATTGCTCTGGAGGGTTTCATGTGGGCTGATCTAGAATTTTTGGGTAGGAGAACTAGAGGTAAAGTATATATAGCCACAAAGGGAGTGTTGATACTTGGATGGCCCCACCAACAAGAGTTGGGAATAAGACTAGATCCTAATGCTTCTCCTTCTGTGTATGTTGTAGCCCCCAGCAACGAGAACCTAGCTTTAGGCATCAAAAACAGGTTTTCAAAACTCTTTGACACATCTCTTGGTAAGTATGTTGATTTCAAGCATAAAATTATTCTCAAAGATGGGGCGGTTCCTGTTCGACACAGAGTAAGGAACGTACCTTTGGCCTACCAAGGTAAACTTAAAGAGATGTTAGCAGGTTTGGTGGAGGGAAATATTATTGAACCAATAGAATCGTCTCCGTGGGTTTCTCCAGTTGTTTTATCTCTTAAAAGCAACGGCGATCTTCGTTTGTGCGTTGACCTTCGTAGCTTGAACAAGGAGATATGGATTGATAGACATCCTCTACCCAACATACATGAATTAATTTCCACTCTTTCAGATGCTTGTGTTTTTTCTACAGTGGATTTGGCCAGTGTCTACCACCAAGTGGTGTTACATGAAGAGTCCAAGTGTTTAACGGCATTTGTCACACCTGAAGGCATGTACCAATTCCTACGCATGCCTTTTGGTCTGGCCAGTGCGGCTTCCGTCTTTCAGAGACTGATGAAACAAGTTTTAGAAGGATGTCATGGCGCTATCGCCTTTCAGGATGATATTTTAATCTTTGGTAAGGATGTTGAGGAACATGACAAGAATTTGGATAATGTTCTAAACCGTGTACAGAGTAAAGTTTAACTTTGAAATTTTCCAAATGCAAATTTAGACAAAATAAGGTGGAATATTTAGGTCATGAAATTTCCAGCGAAGGTATCAAACCTAAATTTGATCATGTGAACAGCATTCTAATGGCACCTACACCTCTGAATAAGGAACAATTGTCTTCTTTTTTAGGTTTGACAGAATTTTACAGTAAATTTGTGCATGATTACTCTTCTATTGTACATCCACTAAGGTTACTACTTAAGAAGAATGCAAAATTTAACTGGGACAAAGAACAACAAGTTGCTTTTGATATTTTAAAAAAAGAAATTGTTGGTGCACCATTTTTGAAGTCTTTTTCTATTGCTAAGGAATGTATTGTCGCAGTTGATGCTAGTAGCGTAGGATTAGGTGCGGTATTAATGCAAAAGGATTTTGGCAATGAACATGTGGTATCTTATGCCTCTAGAACGTTACGTGGTGCTGAATGCAATTATTCTACCATTGAAAGGGAACTATTGGCTTGCACTTGGGCTGTTCAACACTTTAGACAATTCTTGTGGGGTACACAGTTTCGTATAAGGACTGATCACAAACCTTTGATTAGTATGTTGGCTGCAGGGGGTGGTAGAACTCTTACGGCCCGGTTAGCAAGGTTGGCTGCCAAACTGCAGGAATATCAATGCATTGTTGAGTATGTTCCAGGGCGTTTAAATGTGCATGCAGATTGTATGTCGCGGCTGCCTTTAGCCGGTGTTCATGACTCTGTTGCTGCCAAGGAAGATTGTGATGTGGCTTTCACCATGGTTGATGTCAATAGCGGGAGTGTTGATCCATGTTCACCCGAAATGATCTCTGAGAAGGAATGGAAAGACGCTATGCGTGAGGACCGTGATTTGGGTGCTGTAGTGGAGTTTTTGGAAAAAGGTTGGCTGGAGGAAAGGAAATTAAGTGGTGAGTTGGGTGCATTTTTTTAAAGTCAAGGATGAGCTTATGTTTTCGCAAGGAATTATTACCAGAGGAGACAAAATTGTTCCCCCGTGTAAGCTTAGAGAGAGAATTTTGAGAATGGCTCATGAAGGGCATATGGGCATGTCTAACATGAAGAGACGTATAAGGGAATTCTATTGGTGGCCTTGTATTGATGGTATGGTTGATAGATGGGTCAGGCTGTGTTCTCCATGTTCTTTGAGTGACAAATCAGTTAAACCTTTGTCCGTGGCGGTAACTCCAATTGAGTATGCGCTGGGTCCTTGGAGGAAATTGGGTATTGACATTATTGGTCCTTTAAGTCTTCCTACCAAAAAGGATGTTTTTGCGTTGGTCTTGATAGATTACTTCTCTAAATGGCCTGAGTTGAAGATGGTAGAGAAAATGACTTCCACTCAGGTAATTGAATTCTTGGAGGACATTTTTGGTCGCGAAGGTTTGCCAGCTGAAATAGTTTCCGACAATGGTCCACAATTTGTCAGCAAGGAGTTTGAGTCATTTTTGGAAAGTTATGGTGTTGTACACAAGAGGGTGTCTAATTATAACCCACAGGCCAATGGTCAAGTGGAACCTTTCAACAGGGTAGTGAAAGAATCCATCCAGCTTGCCATTAAGAGTGGATTGGACTGGAGAAAAGCTTTACGGGCTACCCTGTTATCATATCGCATCTCTCCCAATTCTGTCACTGGGTTGTCTCCATTTGAAATGTTACGTGGTAGGAAACCTGGTTCTAAACTTATGCCTTGGTGGTTGAAAGTACAGAATTCCTATGATTCCTCTTTGGATTTCTCTAAGGTCAAGGAGCGTGTTGAGAGATATCAGGAAAGAATGAGAAATAATTTTCCGAGGAATAATTTTTCAGAATCTAAGATTAGAGTTGGTGATTTTGTTCGCGTAAGGTTTGGTGGTTCCTTCAACAAGAAAGGGTCTAAATGGTCCGATCCTATTAAGGTAGTGGAAGTCTTTAGCAAAGCTGTGAGAGTTGATGGGGGCAAGATTTGGAATTTTAGACGGATTTCTTTATGTAAATTCGTGAATTCTTATAGATGTACTCAGTCTTTTGCTCCAAAGATTTTGGAGAGGGAGGATAATTTTCCAAGTTACCTGGACTTACAGGTGGATTCCAATCCTGGGTTGAGTGTTTCTGGTTCTGGTACTAGTGACCTTGGTGCGGGTGATACTTTATCTTCTTCTACTGCACTTTGTGACAATCCTGAATTGTGTGACAGCATTCCAGACAGTCATGTGACTGAGCTGAGGAAAAGTTCTCGGATCAAGCAGGTGCCTGTTAAAATGAAAGATTTTGTTCGCTTTTGATTGTGCTTTACGTTTTCATTATGTCATTTTTCACCTCTGCATGTATTTTGGGTTTTTGGGGTTTATAGTTGTTTTTTCTTCGGCTTCTTTTGTTTTTGTTTGTTTTTTTTTGGGGGGGAGGTGTGTGGCATTCAGATGTTGAATGCTGCTGTGGAGTGTTGTGTGTGATCTAGGCTCTATTCATTCTACACTGACGGTTGACCAGTGTTTGTAAGGTCTCCGTCAGTTGTGGGTGTCTAAGCTGTCTTCTCCACAATAAACTATCTACCAGAACCTGCCTGTCTCTAAGTGGATACTTCAGCGGGATAGTAAAAGTTCCTTGTGAACACTCTGTCTCTCCTTACCAAGGAAAGTCATAAGGTCTATTATCCGTGGCGTCGATTTTTTATTCATTTTATCAAGCATTGGAAGATAATTTTTTTAAAAATAATTTTTCAGTATTTCATTAAAGTGCGATCAACAAATAAAATAAATAATTTGGGAAGACCTTTGAGTGACAAAATGTTAACTTGGGTGACTCTTGGTTACTAACCTGTTTGAACCCTGTATTTCTTTCCTAATTGTAGTAATTACAACATGACTTTCCTGCAAATGTGCTTTAATGCGCCCTCTTGTAGTCTTCAGATCCTGAGTGATGAAGCACCCTGATACAGGCCCCATATTAAGGCTGACAATTTAAGCCCTCGCTTGATGTGAGGACCACTTACAGGGCCCGCAGTCACCAGGGTATTGTTAGTGCGCTGAAATGACCAAGAAGAATTGCTGATTATGCAAATACCTCAGCAAAAGAAGGAATTCTGTTTGAATTACAAACATAACAGATGTTCTACTGGGCACCAACATGCAGTCTGCATGCACACTGTTATGCTAATTTGGCAGTGTTTTCCTTCACGTGAGCTCTGAGTCATTAGAACACACAGCTAGTGGGTCCTTCTGCCTAACTAATAATTGCCCATTATTGATATTAATTAACATTTTCTGCACCTTTCCCTGGTTTTGACCCAGTATCCGTGGGTGAGTCTAATCACGGCGGTCCATTAAAAGTCGAAAGGCGGGGGCCTTTCGCAGCCACAAACCATTTATCAAAAGGCAAACAGGGCCAATTAAACAGGCCGGCAGACACTCGCCTTGATTTGCCGCTGACTGTTCCTTGATCACCATTATAAATTGCTAATAGGGCAGAAAGTGCTAAGCAACGCATCCGCAGGGGGGTGGTTATTGCTCACTCCCCGCCTGGTGACAGGTGGGAGAGGCTGGTGATCCTCCCCTCCCAACCCCCATTATTGGTTCGCGCCGCCCATCAGTTGGTGGTTATTGTTCAAGTGCGCAGGGCCGCAGCTGATCCCCTCCTGCTGAGAATCAATCACCTTAATTAGTGACGTGAGATCTCTTTGTTTATTGTTTTATATCTCGCATGCAGATGACTCTACGATCCGTGCGCGCGAGAAGGAAAACAAACTCCATGTTTGGAGGGAGCGGGAAGAGATGCACCCATTGCCCCTTTATTAGTCTGCAACATGGGCTGCGCTGAAAGGTTTTTATGGCCACAGATCAGGAGTTCATAATAAAAGCATATTGACAGGTTTTTTTTCCGTAACCCTCCGGGGAGCCTGTTGTTGCGGTGAAAATAAATCAAAACCGTATCAGAGCTGAGATCTTCTTTGAAAAATCAATAAGGAGTTATACATGATTTGAGTTTAAACAGTTCTCTGTAGTCATTTAAACACAGTGCATCTGTTGTTTCGTGTGTACCTCTCGAGACACGGGTAGCCTAGCAACTGCAAGGCTTAAACCGATTAACTACAAATGAAACACCGCGCGCCTATCAAAACAATTGTTCACGGTTGCCTTTGTTACTGAGAGCGAGCTAATTGAACATGATACAGTATGAAAATAATTAACACCCATGAGTTTGTTAATTGCCTGTTAACAGAATAACCGAGGCAGTTGGCTCCTCTTTAACTGCTTTTTCCCACACGAGGCCCCACAACCTCGAGATAGGATGTGTGGTATGTTATAGTCCTAAGATCTTTTCAGCTGGAGTAATGGGCCGTGGCAACGGAGGTGCAACCGCCTCAACGTATCAGCTCGGATCGACTGCATTTTTGAATAACGCACAACAATTGAATGTATACACTGCAAGATTTTCAACAACAATTTTCAAATAGTTAAGGGTAAGGCCTGTTTTAAAATATTCTGCTGCTTCGCTGTTCTTACTACTCGGCTGTTCCGCCTTCGACAGTGAGACATAAATGTCTTTGTGGTGAGGAACATTAATTAAAGGCAGCATTTGGTCAGCAACGGGTATACTGCATTTGTGTGTTTTTTCCAGTGTTAATTCTCCGCTTGTGTTTAATGCGCCCTTTGTTTTGCACGAGTGGAGTTCCTGGGGAAAATGCGAGTTGTCACCTAACCTTCTTGCACCATTGGTGGAAATTTTATTTGACTATTTACAGAACAGTTTCAACCAAATCCAGTTGCAGCATGTGGGGTTTATCATTGAACCACTTGTACCCAAGGGGAAAACAATGTTAGTTCTACTGGTTCAATAAAAATATAAACTGAAGCCAATACACACTGAGATGCAACTAAAATCAAGTGGAATTCACTCAACAGCAGATCACTAGCTTCGCCTCACTCTTCCTTACTAATGAAGTGAGCTCCAACTCGGAGACAGGAGCAGGCTTCGACTAAATCCTCTCTAATGTCTTACTCTGCCACTGACCTGTGTAGAGTGTGAAGAGAGCTGGAACCCCATATTCCTGGCATTCCTTCTTGTTCCAATTGGAATGCCGGAGCCCGTCTGCTGAGATCGTTGTTGGGATTGCCTTTAAATGCCCCATTAATGTCCCCCCTGCTTTACTTAAGGGTGATTCTGGGATAGGACTAGGAACGCTTGGTGACGAGGCGATTTGGCAGGATTCCTGGCGAGCTGCAGAACCTGTGGTACAATGGTCTGTCGCCTGTCCCCTTGCAGCTGTGCTTAGTGGTTTTCCTAGTGGGAGAAGCGGGAGTTGACAGCTACTCACTTTCTCCTCATGTGTATGTATGTTGGATCTTCAGGTGGTGGTTGCAGCCAACTCCAGGCTTTGAAGGTCTGACAGAAGCAGCATCTTATGCACTGCACCCAGCTCTTGAGCCAGGTATAAACTGGACCTCCATATTGGTTGAAAAGGGCCTGTTTATGAGGAGCTTCAATTGCTGAAGGAAGGGTGCATGCAGGGGCATTAAGGAGGCTCCTGCGGTGCAGGGGTGCCCCCTCAACCCTTCAAGCGGGCCCTATTTTGCCCAAGGCCAATAAAAAGTTGTGAAATATGGGAGACCCAGGGGGCCCTCATCACGTTCTGCGGGGGGAGGGCGGCATCATTTTGTATTATGCAACTGAGTGCATGTGCAGAGCACAGGACAGGCTAATAATCTCATATTGAGGTAATAACAGGCATGCCAGAAAATCAATAAACAATGCTATTTTAAGCTGAGGAGAGACACACCATTAAACATGTCAATGCTCCAATGCTTCGTAGTCGCATTGTGAGAAATACGTTGATTATGGGAAATCCTAAAGGAAAACATATTGAAAAAAGAAGACATCTACACACTGCACTGTCTTCATTCATGAGGTCATGGCCAGGCCACAAGACCATTTATGAGGCTGCTGAATAATCATCTCTAAGCAATGGGACTCACAATTTGAAAAGAGGGAGCCAACCAGGAAGGTGGTTAGTCTGCCCCTCGGGGTCAAGTTGAAAATATGTTTTAAAGATGCTGTTTACTTTGTCTTTACATTGAGAGAGTATGGGGGAGCATGAGTTTTGAGGGAGAGGCCAATTGAAACACTTTACTTGCTGGCATGTCGTGCCAGTTCCGGAAAAAGAAACAATTTGGACTCCTTACTCATAAGTATGTCATGGCCATTATTCTCATTAGGTGAAAAGACTTGCATAGAAACTCATTGTATTGGTTCCCTGCACAGCAGACCCTCACCTTGGGATGGAGAAGAAGCTACAAGACACAGTACAAGCAAATGTAGTGGTGTCCATTTTGTTCAGCAGCGTATCTAGGTCCACAGTGGTGGTGGCTCTGAAGAACACCACAAACGTATTGGTGCAGATCTGAAAAATCATTTCCCAGATTATATCCAGCACTCTTCATCAGCAAGAATGAGCTAATCTTCCTGGTCAGTTTCAAGTTCCTGTTCCAAGCAATAGGGGGCATCCCTGAGTGTTCTACTCTGATGGAAAATATAAAGGAACAGGCAGAACGATTCTTTGTTTTAGCATTTAGTGAGGTTAGGGCACAATCTTTAGCAGAATGGGTCAATGGCATAACTGATGCAGTTCAGAAGAAGGCAGTCCTAAGGATGCTGCTCATGGGAATGAAACGTTTTGGTGAGGAATTCATAAACCTTGAACATCAATTTGTCAATGAGTGGAGGCATTTTCTGCTGTTTAATTACTGAAGGCTGTCGCAGAATCCCTCAACAGAGGCCTCCCTTTGTCAACCATCAGGATGCCACTAAAGGAGAAGAGAACGGAATCTGAGACAACCTGGGTACATTTCAAGATGATCAAACAAGAATCCTACTGCACCACCTACATCGGGGGGGTTCCAGCAATCCTGGCTATGCCAGGTTCATCAAGGAATTTCCAGTTGGCAGACATTTCTGCAATATCTGTCTCAGTGGCAGGAGTCTATTTCAGATACCTGGGTCGTGGATGCCATTCAGAAGAGATACAGGTCAGATTCAACATCTGTGAGCTCCATAATGAAAAGTCATCCCTCACTCATAACCCTGATTTTAACTCCTTTTGCTTAACCAAGGGATTTGATAGTTGGATGTATGCATTCTGCTGCAAACTGGTTAGCCAACATTTGGATAAGGCAGTATACATTTTCAACAAAGCTTAAATGCAACCTTTAACAGGAATGGATGTCTAAGTATGTCCCAGAAAATCCTAATCATTATAAACAACTCATCATATGTGAAAAAGCCTTTCTCTCTGCAAGAATAAATGCTGACTTCCATCCTCAAAAAAGAATTAGAATCATTGCATCTTTGGGAACTACAGACTGAGAAAGAAACAGAACATTTTATCTAATCATCCTAAATCTGTAACACATTCTCAGCTTTTTATAATGAAACATGTCTACCATTAATCAGTAAATCATTAATAAAAAAACTTCTACCCACTTTGACCTCAGACAGTGTTTGTAAAACACATAATGCCAGCCAACTCTGAATAATATTTCTCTTCTCATCTGTCATAGCTTGGTATATTTGAAAAACAGCAGTACAAATTCCAGTTGTCTGGAAGAGATATGCCTAGCAGGCATTTATTTTTAAAAAACATGTTATATCTACCGAATGTATTTGTGATGCTGAGGACATCACTTAATACAGTCCCTAACAACAATGTACATTTCCTAATAACACGAAAACATCTCTGCTCTTCTCCTTGCTGAATAATCCTCAGGCAGACACACACGGTGTGTCTAATTATAGATCTAATTACTATAAATTTAGTCTTTTTTTCTTAAAAACTACTAAATTATCCCAGTTACTGTGAATGAATAATCTGTTGT
Source organism: Calotriton arnoldi (assembly GCA_963921515.1). NCBI lineage: Eukaryota > Metazoa > Chordata > Amphibia > Caudata > Salamandridae > Calotriton > Calotriton arnoldi. The sequence goes on along the minus strand of CAWUFW010001260.1, from coordinate 2,570,730 downwards.
CTACAGGCCTCCTGCTGAAGGAGAGGTGTTACAATAGAAAGTATTTCTATAGCAGAGTGAGCCAATGCGGGCAGCTTAAAGGGGTGCAGGCCTTTAAAAAAAAATCTATTTATGAACATGTCTTGCCCACTTTAGAATCCATAGTGAACTTGCAAAAAACACCACTCTGGGCTTTTCTCAGAAAATATTTGTCAGGCAGTTACAGACCAGAAAGCACAATGACTTACTCACTGCTGGGAACTAGTTTAGGTCTTCATCAGGATCATTTCAGACTATATAGTTATAATTGAAAATCTTCAAGAATCTGTTCAGCATGATGGCCTTGTGCACTTTTTGTAGTATTGTGTACTTGATCCTTTCCCTGCAGGAATTTCTAGATGACCATTAAGGTCAAGCTTTAAGCACACTGGTAAGGTCAGGTGTTGGTGACACAACAGTCAGCCCCTGCATTGATCAATTAAATCAGATAACTTACTCAAAGTCATCAGGAATAAAATTACCAAATACATTCAACAAAGGAACAACCGCTCCAGATTGGTAACTCACCTCAAAATACAACCATACAAGAGAAAAAACATAGGTGGCACATCTTTCTCTATTCAAGCAGCAATACTATGAAATTCCTTACCCCCAAACACAAAATCCACAAATAACTATCTTAGTTTCAGAAGAGTACTCAAGAGTTGGCTCTTTCCTACATAACCCCAATACTCAAACACAAATGTACAGCATATCCCTGTGTATATGAACATTTCATTTGATTATATGTATGTATCTGGATATGTGTATTTCTTGATACAAAAATGTACTTGTATATCTATGTATTTATTACTTTACTCCTACTGTAAAAAAAAAAGACTTTGACTCTCTCCGATGCACTACCCTATATTTTACCCTGTACTTCTCTCACTAAATCCTCTACCTCCACTCTCTGACTAATCCCAAACCTCATTCTTTTACTATGATCTCCAAAATAACCCTTTCTAGACTTTTCCCTCCTCTATCCCTCCTTGTATCACTCCAAACCTCATTTTAATATATTGGTCTCCCAAACAACCCTCCTAAATTCTTCCCTCACCTATCCCTCCTTTGACTCATCCCAAAACGTATTTTACTACTATTAGCTCCCTAATCCATTTCTAGAGATTCTGCCCTCCATCTCTCCTTATACTCATCCCAAACCTCATCTTACTACTATGTTCTCCCAATAAACACTTGCTAGACTCTTCCTTCTTTCATACCCCCATTCCCCCATTATCCTTTTCAATCCAACTAACTGAGTCACATGTCCATCACTCGAATTAACTCAAATTTCACTATACTAATCCACCACTAATCCTTTTTGGGTTCCAGAGTAGCATGCTACTCGCCGAAAAGCACTTCGACACCTCACCAGGGGTACTAAGCGCTATATAAATACAATCATCAATACAATCTATTTCTCATCTGACAAATCCAGCTCTTATGGCAGTCAGTTTCCAACTTAGACTTTCCTTGAGAATATCCAGCTGTCCAAATTATCCCATGCCAATTTCTGGTCACAGCTGGGAAAGATCCAGCGAATATTGTGGGTCTTGAAAATCTTTTATTAGAAGTGACCTGAAAAGGTGTCAGAGTCCTGGTTTTCCTTAATTTATAAACAGTTTTCTGCTGGAAAGTCTAAAGGAATTCAAGCGCTGGCATTTGCATGAATTAAATGTTTCCCGCAGTGCTGATACCAAATAACTTCTCTGCTCCATTTCAGACCCCACCACCAATACTTCACCTGAGGAGTTCTTCAGAATTTGGTGTGTTCTCATACAGTTTTTAATATATACATGCTTAAACTCATGCAACAAATGAATTCGAAAAATTGTTTTTTAATGACACCATTAACACCTACACATCATCTGTGGAAAGTTCACAGTATTGGTCTTCTTCCCTTCTTTAGATTGACCAATGGATAGGTTCCCTAAACGGATACCCAATAATGGTAGCGGAGTGCCCTGCCAGGCCCTGACCTAAAGAAATCTGGCCTACAGAATTTGACATATTTCCAAAACCTTTGGTTACATTAAAGAAATGTGAGTGCGATTACCGATGATCAATTAACATTCAACTATCCTATCTCTGGAGTGTCTGCTCAGGGTTTTAATTTATATCCCCAGCATGATGTTCTTTGCTTATTTAACCTTTCACATTGACTCCAGGAAGTTCGGGAACTTGTTCTCTCAACACTAAGCTATCCACATAATATCTACTTACAATACTCTAAAGGTTGGAGAATGTGGCAGTCCACCAACTAATGCAGAATCCCTGGCCTTACATACACTCCACTATTTGCCAGTAAAGGAGTGGGTGTGCTTTCATGCTGCAGGTATAGTTCACTAGCACTTCCACTTCCAAGATCCAGAATTTCTAAATCAAATATTGAAACTCGGGGGGGGGGGGGCACTAGAGGGTGCGCTGCGGAATGGCTGCACATTAGTGCCGCTCCGCGGGTCGGGGACATAATCCGGGAAAAATCGGCGTCTTTGGCGATCTCAACGAAGCGCAAAGCACAGAATATTGCAGCGGAACATCTACACTACGATATGCTGGCATCGAGCAGGCAGGGTATCGTGCCTTCGATGCAAAAACAACTTTGAAGCGGCTGCGTAGCGGACCCCCTATCTGAAACAAAATGGCGGCGAGGAGCAACTCATAATCAGCGAAAGTGAAACCAGGCTGCAAAACGCTGAAACAGTGGGTAAATGTTTATTGGATCCACTGAGCCCAAATGTGCGCCCCTTCGTTCTGCATCAGGGTGTGATTTAGCTAAAATAACAGCTCTTGACCCACGGCAGCGTGAGCTACCGTCCTGAGCTCTATCGGACAGCATCGCTGGAAGATGGCGGCGGAGCACAGAGACGTAACTAAATATATACAGCTGCTGTGGTAAATGCTCTGCAACGTCCCGTAATTAGACAACGTGCGTCTGGTGACAAGTTTATCCTGTTAACGTGTGCTTGCTTAGTTCGACTGGAGCGGCAATACTATTACACAGGCGAGTGCTCCGTGAATACTATCTGGCGCAATACGCAGTTGCCTGCTTTGAGCGGACATGTTGCTACCTATGCGCCCGACGCGTTTGTGGATGCGGGAGAAGCTTTGGGATACATGCCGGTGTGCAGTAGGGCTCTGACTCTGCATGCACAACAGCCCCGCTAATTTACAGAGCTCCATGTGTATGGTTTCGGTGTGTCTCGAACTCCAGTGCTGCGATTTCTAATTTTTAATTATCCTGCATATATCTGCGTGACACGTGCCCTGATACGCATGCTCCATTAGCCGTGTACAGGGCTGAGACTTGCGCTTATATTCCAACAGCTGGTATCTCCGATTTTAGTGTCGCTGTGACGGCGTGCATCACCACCACTAACGTCTCATAGCTGTGCGGTTTGGCGAAGTGGATAGCCCGAATCCAGTCCCAGAAGGGCAGTGTCCAGAGAAGGCGTGATAGAGTGCAAGGGCCAGATATAGTGCCACATTACATCTGCAGTGACTAACATTGCATGTGCTGATAACATCAACTGCGACCTACATCACGTTTGCTATTGGAGTGGAACAGCGCACTCACGTACAATCACACAGATTCTGCTTTGTGTCGATCTCACTGCACGGCAGCGCAGGTATCATGGGCAAGACAGATAAACAGCAACCAAAACTCTCCTTTGACGCTCGTAGAACGCCCAAGGTAACAATGGCACATTCTGACACCGAACTAGACACGGACCAAGCTACAAACTCCACAATGGCAATTGCCCTGCAAGCTATACAACAGAGTCTACAAACTATAGATGGCAAGATAGATACACTCACCCTGAGAGTTGACAATATGGCTGCCAAACTAGACAAACAGGGTGAAAGACTGGATGCAGAAGAGCTGCGTATCTCGGCGGTTGAAGATGAATCTAGTGCAACAACTAATAAGTGCTCGGAGATAGAAAAGATCCTAGAAGTCATTAAAAATAAAAATGAAGACTTAGAAGCGAGATCCCGCCGGAATAATGTAAGAATCATGGGTATCCCAGAGAGCACGAACACAGGGCGCTTAGAAACATTTGTGGAGGATATGTTGCGCGATATCTTTGGCGCTGAAATATTTTCCCCCATGCTCATCATAGAACGCGCCCATCGATCGCTGGCACCTGCACCGCCTCCGGGAGCCCGCCTAGACCTATCATCTCCCGTGTCCTCAGCTACAGAGATCGAGATGCGATATTACGTCTGGCGAGAGAGAAGCAGCACATCACCTATCAGGGCAACGTCGTGTCGTTCTATCCTGACTTTACCATGGTGGTGCAGGTGACACGTAAAGAATATACAGCTGTGAAAAAGAAACCGTGATATGGGCATTGACTATGCAATGTTATATCCTGTGAGGCTGCGTATAAATCATGGTGGACGCACGAAAATACTTACAACGCCGAAAGCAGTGCAGGACTTCATCAAAAAAAATTCCATCAGGCGAAAAACGCCAGACCGAGATGCACCTGATCCAGATTTGGACTGAAGAGACCAGAATATGTGGTAATGTACATGGTATTCTCTGTAATCCAAGATACATTAAATTACTGTGTAGGATTAAATATGGCTGCGCTAATGCGTGCCTTCACTATGCTGGTAATTGCATTTCCCAGAGGAGGGTCCTCAGGTGCACGAACATTGAGACTTTTTCAACCTATATGTGTACATACCTGATGAAGGACTTCTGAAATATGTAGCCCTCCTAAGGGATAGTAGCCTGACCATACTGGCTCTGTCCCTATACTAAGCAATAAGCTGCATTGTGAAATGCTTATGGGGTATTCTCCAAACCACTACACGGTGTATGCTGTATTATATTTGTTAGTAGATCACTGGTAATGTGTCCACGGCTAAGACTACACTCAAGTGCTTTTCGTAATTGATCTTGCTTATGATGTCTCAGGCCAAGTTCACTAAGCAACACCCGACCGCATCCTGTCACACGGATGGATATGCGAGCACTCAGCGGCCCCCCAGAGGGTGCTCCCCGAACCAGTTGCACAATGTTAATGTTGTTTTTAAGGGTATGTCTTTGGCATAATTGGGATGCTGAAGTGGGTGGGGGGATAATGGGAACGTTTGGTGTGTTGCATGATTGGGATGCTAAAGTGGGAGGGGAGATTATGGGAATGTGTTTTATGTTAATCAGGCAATTACAAAGAAAGTACAATACCAACAGCTGTAGCATCAATGGCCCTATGCGAGCACAACAGAACTTGGTACATGACTTGCCTCATGCATATAAGTGGGAGATCACTACCTTAGTAGGTACATGTATAACATGCTGGTATAGGCAGTAAGATGAGATCATCACAGATTAAGTTGCTAAGGTGGAATGTCCGGGGTTTAAATAACCCCCAAAAAATAGGTCAAATATTTACATACCTTGATAGACATCGAATTGACATAGTCTTGCTGCAAGAAACGCACTTAGCGAAAGCAACTAAATGCAGGTTGGGAAATAGATGGGCTGAGACCACAATAACATCATCATACTCAATATACTCTAGAGGGGTTATACTTCTAGTGAAGAAAGGCGTGAATTTTATCGTAAATAACACAATAACGGATGAGTGTGGTAGATATATCATTGTCACTGGCCAACTTAGAGGCCACCACATAGGAATAGTGAATGTATATGGACCAAACACGGATGACCCTGAATTTTTTAAAGATATACGGAGGAAATTGAGAGATTTGCCCAAGATGGAAATGCTGTGGGGAGGAGATCTAAACCTGGCCCTTAACGATAACCTAGACAGATCAGGAGTAACTAAAGAACCGCATACCCACGCATTCCGAGAAGTGAAGGATAGCATGACAGAATTTGACATGGTAGATGTTTGGAGACTGCGCAACCCACAACATACAGAGGCCACACACAGCTCTACCATGCACAATAGCTGGTCAAGAATAGATTATTGGCTTGCAACCACAGTAGCAAGCACATGGACACAAGAGATCCAGCACTTACCAAAGACACTATCGGACCACAATCCAGTCCTATTATCTATAGAAATTCCCAATTATACACCACCACCTTATATATGGCGTTTCAACGCCAAAGCCCTATTGGACACACTGTACAACACGGCTATTAGGGAAGCCATCAAGGAATATTTTCAATTAAATCAACATTCTGTGGACGATGCTAGCCTGCTATGGGAAGCATTCAAAGCCACTATACGTGGAGTATGCATCGGCACAAATGCGGGCATACTAAAAGACATGCGCACCCAACCAGCCAGTTGCGAAGACAAACTTAGAACCCTAGAACAGGAATATGAGCATACCTAAAATACTCCTATACTAGGCGCCATTCGAGAAACACTGTCTGACTATCAGGAGTTCGCAGATAGTGAACTTAAATATGTTTCAAGGAGGCAAATAGCAAGAACATATGGGGAAGGCGGCAGATCAGGATGTGTACTGGCACGTAAAATATGTCAAGGACATACACCACATACAGTAATTAAAGTCAACAACGCATATGGCACCCCGCAATATGATACACAAGGCATATTGAAAGCCTTCATGAACACATATAGTGAATTGTATGCAACATGCAATACAGCCAACCCACCTGACATACTAGCATACTTAGAGAATATAGCCATAGCTTGGCTGTCAGATAACCAACGAGAATACCTGGTGCAACCCATTACAATTGAAGAAGTTACAGAAGTAATAAAAACACTATCCAACGGAAAAGCTCCTGGACCAGATGGGTTCACAGGGGAATTTTATAAAGAATATGTGGAATTGTTGGCACCCCATCTTGTAGAAATGTATGGTGATGCTCACAGTAAACAGATCCTCCCGCCCACGCTCAGGGAAGCTATGATCATAGCCCTCTTAAAACCAAATAAAGATCCAGAAATTTGTGAGTCATATCGACTGCTTTCATTAATAAATACAGACACGAAAATATTAGCAAAAATCATTGCCAAACGACTACAACCACTCATGTCTAATATTATATTGCCGGATCAAGCGGGGTTTATACCTCACCGTTCCACAGCTCATAACATTCGCACCCTATTCGCGTTATCTCATCAACTCAATCCAGAACTTACAGCGGCAGCGGTCTTATTGGACGCCGCCAAAGCGTTCGATTCGATCGAATGGCCATATCTCTTCACAGTATTACAAAAGATGGGCATGCCTCCGATTCTCCTGCAATGGATTAATATATTATATACTGCACCTGTGGCACGCATAAAAGTAAACCAATATGTGTCAGACACGATACAAATTACATGGGGTACTAGGCAGGGATGCCCTCTTTCACCCCTACTGTTCGACAAGGCACTAGAGCCACTAGCGTGCCAAATAAGACAACACCACAAAACCACGGCATTGCAATTTCCTCAACGCCCTATAAATATATCCCTATACGCAGACGACATGGTGCTGTATGTCCGCGAGCCTATAGAAAATCTATCTCCCCTACTATGGGAATACATTAAATTCTGTAGACACTCAGGCCTCCAAATAAACTGGAGCAAATCCTCAATCAGCAAACAAATGATGGAATGCTGACAATGCAAATCCTCAATCATCCCATTCACAGAAATTACAAAACCACACCCAACAGACTTCCCGCTTGAATGGCAGCTAGACCCTGTTAAATATCTAGGTATCTGGTATCACAGAGACCCCGCAATAGTTATACGTACGAATTACGGCAATGCAATAAGCAAATTGGAAGAAAAAGTAGAGAGATGGAAACAATTGCCCCTATTCCTGGCACACAGAATGGCCATAGTAAAAATGGTCATCCTTCCCAAGTTCCTCTATCTCTTCAATAATATCCCCATTACTCCACCAGCATCTGTTTTCCAAAGACTGACAGCCAATGTAACTTGACTTATTTGGGCTGGCAAGCAAGCGCGCATAGGACTGTGTGCATTAACACTGTCCTACTCAAAAGGGGGTTTCACAGTCCCTGATTTTTTTATTATATTATTTATGTGCTCAGGCGCAATACGCACATTATTGGTACCACCCAATCCGTTATTTACCACATGTGGCAGTCGAGGATGGAGATGCACACCCGATTCTGCTTCATAATATCCTACCTCATCAACGCTCGCATGTTGCAAGACATGAAATTAACACCATGCGCACTACAAATATAGCATGGCAAAGAATGGGGAAACTGGCACGCAAACTGCCACTCTATGCGCCAGCGTTGCCACTGCCACAGCACCCATCGCTGTCGGTGACTCAAGAACAGGTTGGCATGAAACTGCTGCAGCAGGTTGGGATAGACAGGATGGGAGACCTCTATAATGATGGCACCTTCATTGATGCGGAAGATCTTAATTACATTAGCAACCAAACGCTCCTCTTTAAATTTACATACCATAGACTGAGAGGCGCGATTAAGGATTTTTACCCAACATTTCCCGACGAACCGCCAACACTTCAAGCACTACAAATGGTTATTACTAATTCTCTTAATATACACCTAGTGACCAAACTCTACAGGCTGTTACAAGAAGACATAGCTAGCAATACACATAAAGCGCCAGAAAGATGGAACGTCACATTAGAGTCGCCTCTTACTGAAGAGGACTTGCTGCGCTCTGACCGACATGCTCACCCCAAACGGTAACTTGCGCATAATACATTACAAATACCTGCACCAAACATATCATACACCGACTAAATTACAAAAATGTGGCCTCCGTCCTGATGCCTGTTGTAAGAGATGTGGAACAGATAATGCTGATTTTATTCACTTAGCATGGCACTGCCCTCATATACGTGAATATTGGGAAGCTATAACTAAAACGCTTAGGGGCCTATTAGGATGGCGGGCAGATCGCCACCGCCAGCCTGGCAGTGGCGACCTGCCCGCCATCTGTTCCTGTTTTACCCCCGCCATATTAGTATGGCGAGGGGTACCGCGGCGGACGGAAAGACCGTCCGCCACTTTTCCGCCGTCGTTACGATTGCCGACCGGGCGGAAAAAGCCCATAATATGGTGGCGGTGCCTTGCAGGCACCTGCATCCATATTATGATGCCTGCGGTGGGAATGGCTTTCAAGGCATGCGTGAAATTACTTTGGGGGCCCATTGCAGGCCCCCAGGGGTGTGGGGGGTGGGTGGCTGCACTGGGGGGTACCTATGGTACCCCCCTTCATTGCCATGCACAAGGTGGCAGGCACAGCACGGTGCCTGTCACGTTGTGCATGGCAATGCACAACATGGACTTTAACATTGCGGCGGGTGCTTCTTACAGCACCACCCGCTGCAATGTTAATGTCGTGGATGCGCACGCCAGTGTGGCGGGCGCATCCTAATTGGCCTGGCGGGACCGCCGCACCTCTGGCGGTTGGTCCCGTTTTCCGTTACGGTGGCGGGCGGACAAAGTCCGCCCGCCATCGTAATGGGGCCCTAAGTGCGGTATTAGAAACCAAAGTAGAATGCACCATTCGGGTGTGCTTGCTAGGACTTGTGACAAACCTACGATCAATTAAGCGTAACTTTTGTGTAATAGCCCTATTATTGGCGAAAAGAAGGGTATCAATGTATTGGAATGGCAAGAAATACCCCACTAGTAAACAATGGTTACATGATATGACGTACTGTAGAGACACTCTACAAACCTATGAAGAGGAACTCCCAACAACATCCAAACCCAGAGACTATTGGACACCCCCTAACAGAGTATCTACAGGCTCATCCCAGTACCTCAACACCTCCCACTGTGTAATATGTTGTGCTCTGCTTGGAAATAAAACAGTAAAACATATTGTATAGTATTATGTATAAATGTCATTGATGCTACTTACAAGTGTAATGACTACTGCTGCAAGCCTGTAATGTTGTATTGTACGTTTTTAAGAGATTACAATAAAAAAACTTAAAAAAAAAAAAATATATTGAAACTCCGGCAACAAACTAGAACATTATGTTCAGCTACTAAAACTATGCTAGTGTATCAAAAGGTTTGAAAGTCGAGATTTTCTGTACTAGTCTTCGGTTTCTAGATCCTACTCCCTCTCCAGATTAGGCTAGTTGAGGAACACCTCTCGTTCCAACATGTATGTAAACATACCTCTTTCTGATCTTGCAAGAGAATACTGTCTGTTCTGGTGATAGTTGGACTGGTGTTCCCATAGAGCTATGAGGAGACAGTGTAAGCAATAGCAGCATTCCCAAAAACTACTAACTTAACATCACAGATGGATTTTATGGTCACACAGGAATTGATGGACACATAACTTCAGACCCCTATCAGAGCCTAATATCAATGGTTCCTCCAGTTTGCAGAGCTGGATGATCAGTACAGTTTGTGATCTCACATTTGAATCTCAATACCAGCTCAACTGGTGGGCCATCTAAAGCATCAGCCTTCTTTTTTTATGCCTACCTTCATGACTGGCTTGAGCATGCTCTGTTGAGAGAGCCAGTGTCATTAGGAATGAGGAGGGTGTGCGCTTGTCTGCAACTGCACAGATGTCACAAGCATTGGAGGCTTCCCGGGAGATACCTTTCCAGAATACATTTGGGGGCAGTCTCCTATCAAGTAAGTAGACAGTAAGGTTCAGGACATAGCTGCAGAATCTACTGGATTTTCTACAGTCTGCAGCATGTCGGTGGTTCAGATTTAAAGATCAATGATAGCTTGAGTGTTCCTAGTGCCATGAACAGACTAAAAACATGCTGAACTCAGAATTCCCTAAAATGTTATGCATTCGTCCGGGTCACAAAGGCACTTCTGAACAATGGTGATGGCAGCACTGTCCATCCAATTTCCCCCAGGAATGCCTGGGGCTTAACCACCACCAGTCACAGTTAAGACCATTGTCATTAGCTTGGGTTAGGGGATCCTCTGGGCACCTTGTACATTCACAGTCAGTGGCTGGAGAAAGACGGTCTCTTAACTTCCAAATGAAAGCAGTTTCCACAGCACACAAATACTTTCAGATGGCAGCAGAATCTCATGAACAAAATATGGTGTTAAAGAAATATTGTGCCCTCAATATTGTTTACAAAGATATGATCCTATAGGAGTTACAAAATATACACCCAATGCGATAATATTTTAAAAATATTTAGGGCACAATATTTATGTTAGACTATATGTTAGCTAAAGGTATCCCAACATACAACCAATACTTTCTACCACAAGTCCGGCAGAAGAGTATGTTGGCTCACATACACAACGCATACAATGGCCTACATAAACCAGTTTAGGGGAGTGGTGTATAGAAGCTATGGTGTGTCCGCTGAACTCAAGGGTAGCTAATTAGCTGCAGTATCTTGCAGAGACCCATATTAGGAGTATGGAAAATACACAGACAGGCAGGCTCAGTCCAGTCTTTCCTACCTCTAACTCATTATAACCCAGGATCTTTTGTCACCTATGAAACAGATTTTAGATTGTGATCTTGGACCTATTTTCATCAAGGAACAATTCCCAAATGTCCCGATTTTGACTCTGAAGTCTTTGATTGTTTTTCTCCCATCCCCATGATCCCATTATACTCACACTAATGAGGGAGAGTGAGGCAGAAGCGCTGTAATGTGTCCCATTTAGCCATGCAGAAGTTGGTTCCTTTGCTAAAAGCACTGGCTATAGCACCTTGGGGATGATTCCAACAAGCCCGTCCCCTCCCCCATTTGATTGTTTTCAAAGGAGGGATAAGGATCTCCGTTTACAACAGCTTGCAGTATGGAAGTTGAAAGGGCAGAGTTTCAATGGGATAGTATCCCCAAAAATGTTCTATCTCCATCCAGCAATTTGGGAACTCTCCTACTATCACTGCCTATGATATATTTTGGGGAGTGTCCCATTTCTGGGGTGTCTGTAAGGTTTGCAGCTCAGACTGTTTATCCATGACATGGGAACCATCAAAGCAGGACTGGATGATTCCAACTTCTCACACTAGATTGCTCAGGTCCCAGTTCATTGGTCCAGGTTTTTGGGCCCAGTGTTCTGCAGGGCCATGTCCTAAAGGGAGCGAAAGCTTACTGGGCACAGATTCAGAAGACCCCCTTTGTGAGATTTGAAAGGCAGCCATGTGGGCATCAGCACCTACTTTTATCAAACACCATCATCTGTGTGCATGGATGATGCATGTTCTTCATCCTTTCTCAGTGTGTACTGATGGTTGGTTGCATTGGTGCTTGGGGTAGTATTCAAAAGTGACTGAGCGCTGTATGTGGCGGTGACCTAAAGGTATCTTTGCTTTGTTAGACCTCATTAATAAGTACTGTGACAGTAAATATTAACTGAAGCTAATGCATAGAATAACTACTGGTAATTTTCATTAGTTTGGACCGTGGCAAGGAATGGTACTACGAGAACATTAGCAGTAAATAATCATGCCAATAAATGTCTTAAACCCATATTCTGCCTTTCAGCCTTCTGAGGTCGAAAAATTACCATTAAATTGAGCAATAACAGCACCTGCTATGTATGTTGCGTAGAAACAGCTACAATCATATGTTAACTTAGTTAATTTGCTACGAGTAGTAGTAGCAATAGAAATAGTGCTATATGTCAGATACTAAATCCAGTACCAGCAGAAACCATTTGTAAATGGTGATCTGGAATTTCCGTCAGGGTGATATATGGCCTGATTATCAGGAATATGTATGGACAGAGCTGCCATTATGATAGGTAAAATTGTAGATATAGATATTAATCAGCTTGGTTTCAGGTAGAAGTCATTTCTGCGGTGATGAATAAAGCATGTGCTAAAAGAGCGAGCTGAATCCGAAAAATAAAAAGCCATGTCTCCATGCACTTTCCAGAGGCATTCATCTTTGGTCTAAATTGTGCATGTCACACCCTGAACATAAAACCCAGAGTGCCACACCGTCTCAGCACAGTAGATTTTCTTAAATAGCATTTTGTGTCCTACTGTAGCTCTACCATGCCACAGACGAGGAAGAGATTCCCTTTTGAGAATACATCTTGTGCCCAATTACAAGTCCCCTCATCCATCATAAGTATTATTTATTCAGCAAAATTGAATTGCTAATTAATAACTGATGAGCATTATGGCCTTGAAGACTTTAATTCTATTAATTATGGTCGGCGCTTGAGTCTCTGCCCATGAAGGAATACCTGGCACAAATTCAATGCGATTAGTACCAGTAGGGTATAGGGTATAAGTCTGAAATAATAACAGGGGGAATATTTGTTTGTTTCTCTGAGGACTTACAAGAGTAATGTGGTTGCCTAGAATAATAAAAAATACAACTTTCCGAGTGTGCTGCGCTATTAATTGAAAATCTTTCCAGGTCTACTGATGAGCAGGCAGGTGTCTCAGACAGCATGCAGAACTTGAAAACTTGGCATTGTCTTCTGAAATTAGTGTTCCTGCTGAAACGACACTATGTCCAGTGTGGTGCCAACGTGTTAACAGGATGTTATGGAAACGCTAATGTGCCGAGTTTATTTTCCCCGGGCAAATCGCTGCTGGGAAGTCATTAGTGGACTTTTGTGCTACTATAGACCTCAAACATTTTATTTGGAAAAAATCCCGCCAACAACATAGCCCCTCGTTCAGAGAGCAGCAGTAGGCCAATATAAAGGTTAAAATGTGGAGTAATCTGGTTGCCGCACATTTGATCGCATCTCATGAATTTCAGGTATGGTGCAATTGGCGCAGTATTTATGGCAAATCGATCACCGATCACCAACGGCAACAGGCTGGTGGTAATCTATGGGATAAGCATGCGGAATACGGCAGTAGCCTGGGGAGGACCTCGTTGGAGCCGACAAACGCAGCTATCCAAGTGAGACGCATTTAAGGGGGCGATTTTGCATTCTTTCATCTTGAGCTGCATCACAGAAATGATTTTCTTTGACCTTTCGATTCTCCACAGCCGTTATGGAACCGAACTGCCACCAGGGCCGGACTGGCCATTCTGCCACTCTCCCTGTGGGGATGGGTTGACATGGCACGAGGAACGCCCCCTTGGCCCCATCATAGTCCCAGCCTCCTGTAGGGTGGAGTTGATGTGAGCATTTTTGTCTGGGCTGATTTCGGTTTCCAGTCCAGCCTTACCAAAACTAGTAAATATCTGAAACCAAGCTCTTGAAAAATTAGCCTCTGGCCCTTTAAGAATAGGTTAATAAGTTATATGGATGTGGTGTGTGAAGGAAACCTCTTGGGCACAACACCCACTACTGAGCGAAACTTCAGAGGTTGTGTACCAGCTGTCCCACAAAGAGTACTCATGCGAGGAGTAAAGAGATTAGGGATGTGAATCTACCTTATTCCCTTTCTTACCTTTAGACCACAGGAGGCGATTGTATACAAAGAAGCATAAAATTATGCAACTACCTGACCACAACACATTCTAAGTACATGCTCAATAAATGTATTGGCCTATAAAATATGAGAGAGCCTATAACCACTGGTAGAGCCTAAGGCAGAAAGGGTGTAATGCTATTAGAATATTTCACCCATTGAGGCCAGTGCTTGAAATGGAAAAATAGAAGTGCCGGTACTCTGTATCAGAGTACCTGCTTGTTTCTGAGAAGTGCTGGTACTCTCCAATTAAAAGTATTGCATTTCTCTTGAGAAGTGCTGGTACTCTCCCTCTAAAAATAAAAAAGTGCAGGTACTCCGTACCGGACAGTACCGGCCCATTTAAAGCACTGATTGAGGCTAGAAGTTTCTAAATGAATCAGGGATAAAGAAAAACACAAACATTGGAAGGTTGAAGCAGGAGGATTATACTTGCTAATTTTTACCCTCAACCACGTTATTGTCTTTACAGCAGCTGCCACAATTCCAAGTTCAAATTGTACATTTAATTTTGTCAGCTATGAATTGCATTGCACATGGTAATAAGCACTGGCAAAAAGCCAACAGGTCTTGCATTTTGGACTATTGGCTTTACCAATTCTGCTTGGGGCAGAGGTTTGCATGAAGGAAAGCACACAAGCCAAATGCAACCATAGGGCATGGGAGAGGCGAAGCACAAGAGCAACATGGAGCACAAGAAGGAGCGGTGTCCAGGAGGGAGAAGCACACAATGGAGAAAGCAATACAGAGCACAAGACTTGAGGCAGAGAGCAACACAGAGTGTGGTGGTGTTTCGTGGGGGAGTCAGGGCCGGACTGGCCATAGCGGGCACCAGGCGTTTCCCCGGTAGGCCGCTAGGGTATGGGCCGGATTTGGGCCACTGGGGTGCCGGTTTTGTTACCGGGGGTCGGCAATATCGGCCCCCTGTAACAAAATCGGCCGAGACCGGCCCTCGCAAACTGCTCGGCTGCACTCCCCCTCACCCCAGGAGGGGGGGGGGGACGGCTGAGCAGTTTGCCAGGGCCGGTTTCTGTTCCCAGTCCGGCCCTGGGGGGAGTAGCACATGATGGAGAGGGCAACATGGTGCACAGGAGTTGAGGGAGCACACATGGAAGAGAGCAACACGGAGCGCAGGGGTCAGAGGGCATGGGGAAACACACGAGGGAGAAAGGTGAAAACACTCATGCTCTCTCATGTAGTGCATAACTAA
Organism: Calotriton arnoldi; assembly: GCA_963921515.1. Taxonomy (NCBI): domain Eukaryota; kingdom Metazoa; phylum Chordata; class Amphibia; order Caudata; family Salamandridae; genus Calotriton; species Calotriton arnoldi. The sequence goes on along the minus strand of CAWUFW010001260.1, from coordinate 2,555,190 downwards.
AAAGAAAAATGAAGTTCCTTAAAAGTGAGCAGTGTAAGGGTACAAGTCAACCAAGAAAAACAATGGTAAAGAGGATATGCTCCAAGGGAGGGGAAAACATAAGATCGACAAGGTGGGACAAGGAAAGCCATTGAATAAGCAAGCAAATAAGTGTGACATAAAAGCCAACCAATGATATAACCAATGGGTAAGCTGTAAGCCCACTGTAAGTTCTTGCTAGCCCACAATAGATCGTTCACAACCAGATAGCTTGCACTGTTTGGTAAACAAGACCTAAAACTGGTTGTGTAAGATGGAGGCCCGAGATTGAGGGCTTTAAGGAGCAAATTTTAGTTTATAACATAGAATAACGGAGCCATACATACACAGCTATTTCTGTCAATATGGCTTAGAAATAATTTCTGCAAAGCTTAGGGTAAGGATGCAAGTTCTTTTGGCCTGTTGACACCCAATGGGTACAAAAATGCATTCACACTTGGGAGACTAGATCTCCTTCTTGCTAAAATTCTGCATTTCTATGTGGATCCTAGTTAATCAGTCTGAGAGTTTTTAAATGGATTGGTGACATGTTAGGCACTTAGACATACAGCTGAATGTTAATAGACTGCTTCCCTATGAGGTGACTAACTTTATAAGCCATTCCTTCATGCCTTGGATTCACAAACATATTTATATCAGTCATGTGCTGAGAATCAGTATAACATAAGTGAATGTGGTCAGTACAATATTCAGATGTCATAAATCAAATTGCATTCTTGTGTTTCTACTCAGTAATATGATTTGTTTGGTATGTTTTTTAAAACAATGATGCCGTTTTCAATGAGAATGTTCACTGATCACAAAAAATCAGAGACTGTATGAGTCAGTGCTCACCATACTTAAATGTCATTGACTAAAAACAGAAAAATAATTGAGGGGTAGGGCTCCAGGGAAAAACAAGATTTTATGGAGGGGAGAAAGTACGTGATTGTCTCACAAGATAAAGTTGAGAATATGGGAAACTTAGAATCCATGTGGGAAGCTGAAGGGCACTCATTATTGTTTAAATATTGCATGAAGAATGGGGTGTGGGGGTTTAATCCTAAAATTCAGCAAAGATCTTGGAAGCCCTGTCCTGAAAGAAGACTGAAAGATTGTCACATACTGATGGCATTACTGATTGCATCTGGTTGGTGATTGATGATATAGAAAACCCCTCTAATCGAGTTACATGACATTTCAAATTTCAAGGGTGGTTTGGATGCGTTATTGAGAATCATTGACAGCTGCCCTGTAGGACTTCCTCCAAGCTCACTGTAGAGCTATGCAATGCCCAATTAGCTGTGTGAAGCTTGGTAGAAATCAAAAGAGCTGAGAACAATTTCGTACAAGGGTGATGAAGATCCAGGGGAGTGATGTTGTCCAGTGGAGCAGCGTAAGTTTGGCTCCACCCTTATATGTCACAAAAACGCAATATAAAAGTGCAGTTAGCCCACATTCTTGTGTGTCCTAACGTTATTAATGTAAAGTGTCGCACTTAAATTCAATACTGAAGTGCATTCACTGTAGAACTAGAAAATCATATACACTGTGTGCTTTAACCTTATTAAATGAAATATAGGGGTCCATTACGATGACTGGCGGATGCACCTCCGCGATCCTGGCGGTGGGAGAAAACGCCATTTACCGCTCACCGGCAGCGGTCCTCAAGGCCGCCATATTAGGATGCCTACATATAGCCCATTTCCCATCCGCCCCGGTGCAACGCCGACCGCCATCAAAGTGCCCCCGCCACTGCGGCGGTGTGAGCCAATGAGCACACACCGCCGTGCGTAATGACGTCCCGTACGCCGAAGATATTACGATGCCGGAAACAGGGCAGCGCACCGCGACGGAGAAACCGCACAGCTACAGACGGCAGAGACACCACAGCGGAGACAGAAAAGAGACCCCCGGAACACACCGCGATGGGCCCAGCCCTACACGCCATCCTGTACATGATACACCACCTGCAAGCCATCTACGGCCGCGGACGCCTCCGCAGGTACGTACAGACACAACAGTGCAAGCAACACAATACACAGGTCAAGGGTCGATAAACGTAGCATGGGCACACCACACACCCCTGTGGGGACAGGCACACAGCCAGCACTGCACACACACATGTCCCACCTAATACAAAAACCCCTCGCTACATACTGCTCACCCATGTACCGCGATCATCAACAAATGGCCCGGTCACGTCACCGCCGTGGTCATTGCGCAGGAAAACATGCACACAACCCAGAGCCCAGAGCCAGCGCCTGACATGGGCACAGTACAAATAGCACAGACCCACATCTTAAGCCACAACACACTAGCCCACTCCCTCAAGGGACACCACATGTGCCTCTCAAGTGCCACTCCTGCACAACAACCACACAACTGAACCCACACCATGCCCCACATCCCAACAACTGCATGAACAGCCACAACAGGACCATTTGTACAGGAACACATAGCACAGAGGCACAGGCCACAGCCAACACACACACAACAACAACAACAGCACACACAAGGCAACAACACTGAGGCCAGGCACAAAATATACAAACACACAGATGAGGAGCAAACACTCCACTGCACACACTATCTGACAAGTCACACACACACACACACACCACCCTGACTCACAGCCACATACACACACCACATGCCAGCAGTAATGGAGGACAACATATAGAACAGCCAAAGTGAGGTGCACACAAATGGGAGGGCAGGGACACAACCATCAAGTATGTGTGAAGCAGATGTAAGACAAGAGGCATGTGAGAACACACACAGCCCACCACAGCACACATAGTTGCCACAGTGAGCCAACACAAACCACGCTCACCTCAATGCAACTACTCAGGGAGACAGCAAGGCCACCCATGTATAGGCACAGGGAGGAAAGGAAGGCCCTGAACTCAAACAATGACCAGCCACACATAGGCATCCAACTACTGGACAAGAGAATGTCTGCACCACAACACACAGGGCCCAGTGACACACCACATGACTGCCAAGCACAAGTAGGATATGTCACACATACATCCTCTCACAACAGCACCACACAATACTGACATGTGCACACAACACAACCCCAGGGCTGAACAAGTACACATACAGGCACATACAGGCACACCACTCCAGGGTGACACATGGGAGTAGTTGACAATGCAGGTGCACACACATCAACAGGCATGACAAAGTCACCCCCCTCACACCATACACCTCTCCACCACCAAGTGCACACATTAGAAGTAAGCCATGGGACCTGGATGACTCATCACCACAAGATGTACATACACCTACACTGCTTGCCACACAGAAAGGAAGCTCACACAGACACCATGACCCTGGCCTGCATGCCTGTAAGCCTGTGCCCAAACTCCCACCCTGTGCTGCCATTGCCCACAAACATGATATGTGTCCAACATAGATAACATGAGCAAAGAAGGATGATGAGAACAGGATGTCATTGCCAACCACCTGCACTGCACCCATAAGTCTCAGAGTCAGGTAGAAATGAAGTCCCTTCCACCCCTGCCAAAAATTTGAAATGTGAGACAACCCATTGGCAATTTAGAAGTGGCATACTGAGCATGTGACACAGTAAACCATGCACACACAGAAACAACTTTATTCAGGAAGGACACTGACACAACTCACAACAGGACCAACTGTGTTTATTCACATTTTGCATAGTGAGACAACAAATTTGGGCAACAGCAAGGCCAGTGGCCATTTCAATATGCACAGCATTTACATGACAAGCTGCCCAGGCAGGGAGCAAACAGCAGTGAACAAGGCCAGGAGCCAGTACAATGTGCACAGTAGGGACATCATAAGCTGCACAGGGAATGTATGCAACTGCACCAGGCCATGCCCAGCCACTGAGTCATGGGGCTGACAATGGCCACCACAGGCACCGCCGTGGACACACAGGTGTGTGAGGGTGACCACCACTCAGATGGGGCTGTCTGTTTGGCTTGGAGCTGACTGTGTGTTGGGGTCAGTTGGAGGGCTGCCCTGGGCAGTGAGAGGAACAACTGTTGAATAGCCATCTCTGCTGTGGGAAGCTGGGGGGCTGCTTGGACCAGGTGGGGTAGTGGCACAGGGAGGTGGACCCATGCTCTGCTGAGACACAGTGTGTGCAGGAGATTGTGGAGGGGTGCCTTTCCACTTCTTGGGGATCCTGAAAGGCTTCCCTGTCTGGGTATGAATGGGAACTGGTGTGGACACAACAGGTGAGCCCACCACCAAAGCTGCTTCTGGTGCGGATGGTGACCCTCCCTCTGGGGACATGCTGGATCCCGCTGTGCGCTTGCCGGGGGCTTTCCGCCGCCCTGCCTTCCCCTGTGTACTCGGTTTGCCCCCTACAGTGTCCTTCTGTGCTGGCTTCACAGGGCTTGGGATGGGAGTGGAGGTCAAGGGTGGATCACCCATGGGGCCCTCATCCTGTGTAATGTTTGCAGGCAACACCTTGTCAGTGGGTGCAGAAACGTTCATCTTGCCTCTGTGAGCTGGCTTTGGGACAGGGGAGTCTTTGGTGGGGGAGGACGGTGAGGCCTGTGACCCTGAGGCTTGCTTCTTTGCTTTGTGGCCCTAGCTGTCGCCTGACGGACTTTTCTCCCTGCACTCTGGGGTGGCCTTACACTTATGTGGTGATGGTGTCTGCGCCCTAGTCTGCCTGGGCTGCTGCTGCTCCTGTTTGCTGCGGGTGCTGTATCGGGACTTTGGGGTCTGTTTAGCATTGTCACTGTCATCAGCGGTGCACAGTGACACAGGGCCGGATAAAGGGATGGGAGCCGCACTCTGATTATGTGCCTGTTGCAGGGCTGCTGTCACAGTTGAGGATAAGGACTGCACAGTCCGGTGGAGCCCACCCACATCGGAATGTATGCCCTCCACGAAAGCTAGCACCTGCCCCAACTTTTTGTCGTGGTCTTGGAAGGCATTGAGAAGTGCTGTCTGCCCCACACACAGCTGGCGCAATAGCTCGACTGACTCAGCACTGAGGGCAGCAGGGCTCACATGGGCTAGGGCAGCAGTGCCTGTGGTGAAGGTGACTCTTCTCTTCCTAACCGTGCCGACACGGGCAGCACCAGTGGAGGTTGAAGGGAGGCTGGGCACTGGACGCTGTGTGGCCGAAGAGGAGGCTGAGTCCCCGTTCCCTGTACCCCCCAACATGGATGCGTCACCGCTGGTGTCTGATGATGTAGAGCTTTGTGTCTCCGGCTGTGAATCCTCTAGCAGGCTCCTGTCCCCCTCCTCGGCGCTGGTCACATCTGTGTCAGTCTGCTCCAGTGCGGCTGTTGTACTGGATGCCTCACCACTGGTGTCCGTCACCTGTCCCTCTGTGCACACGGGAGATGCTGCATGGGAGAGAGATGTACTGTTAGTTGAGTGGCATCAACAGAAGTAACATGTGCAAGCAAATCTGCATTACAGAAGATTAGTACACCACGTTGCATGACACCCTGTGAAAATATATATCTTGCCACCCCAATTATCAAGCTAACGGTGCATGTCAAACACAAATCCAGCCATGAGTGATCCATGTGACTCACACAGCACACCATACTGCCAGTGGCTCACTTCAGACACATCCACAAAATGCCCTGTGCACACACACTGTCCTGATGGGGCAAGGATGAACACCACAACATGGTGCCAATCATCTACATGGATGGAGTGGTAGGGGACCACACAGACGCAGACCACAACATAACATTCCACAATGGCCCTGCGCTCATGCCATCCACCATGTCGTGTTCACGGGCACAAGTACTGTTCCACATTGGCCTCAGGTGACTGAGCGGCAGAAATCTGAGGTCAGGCATTGCACGCATTCATTGAAACACACTCAGAATAGGCACACTGCCATTTCCATCCATGTGAATTCACACACTACCCCACTGCAGAAGGTACCTGAAGGCCACAACTCCAAATGCAAGAGAGATGCACAGTGCCAACATGACTTCATGAAGCACAGGTAGGGCAAATGCATGGCAGATACACCCAGCACAGAGGCCACTGACAAAACATTGCACCACACTACCAACGTCACATATCTGACAATTTGCACAGTGTGTGGATACATGCACCCACCCCCAGCCAAAGGCAGCCTGCAACACATACTCACCCCTAGCTTGCTGCTGATGCTCCTTCAATTGCCTGTCCAGCTCAGGTTGTGTGACAGCCAGGATGTGGGCCATTAGTGGTGTCATGCTGTGCCTAGACAACCTGCCAGTCCGAGGGAGCAGCCCCAGCGTCATGTCGGCCACGTTCTTGCTCAGCCGGCAGATGTCGTCCCACCTCTTATGACAGTGTGTGCGCCTTCGGTGTGACACACCCAGATCTCGCACTCTGGAGGCAATGGCCCTCCACACGGCTTTATGCTGGTGGACGTTCAGCTGCAGGCATGGGAGACAAGAGGGGTAAAACATCAGTGACACAGTGTGCAATGCCAACACAAAGGAAATGCAGTAGCACGACAGTGACTCATCCCTAACTCCAGCAACAACTGTAACAGATACAAAAATGCTTTGAACTTGGTACAATGTCATTGGACAATCAGCCGTACATGCATGCATGTGGGATGGTGGACACAGTACCTCCACATCCCATTCAAATGCAGGATACCAACACAGCAAGCAACATGTAGTCTGCCCACATCTACTGTCCATAGTCACCTGCAACTAGACATAGATAAGATAGTAACACATGGGTAGTGTTGTGGGACTCACTGTGTCCGACACTGCGCAGACCTAAGTTTCCTAGCCCTTTGGAAGACTCACTGTGTCTTGGAACCCACATAGAGTGACAACAACTGTCATACACACACCCTTCTCACACGGCTGCTCTTGTGCAATCTACAGGGCTGAGATGGGACTCAGATGAAGAGGCGTGAACAAACAACACATGGAACACACTGTACATGCAGTGATGTGTACATGTGCCATTCTGCGGGGACTGTGCAGGCCAGGTGGTCTGACACTGAGAGGGAAAATTGGGAGCAACACAGCCATTCACACAAGCAATCACTGGCCTGACTCCTGCATCACCAAAATGCTGCTGCACTGTATGGCTGACACTACAACACATTTCCCTCAACTCAGGATGTGCATGCAGGGAAACGTGTGAAAGAGCACACAAAGCCCTTCCCGCTGAAGTAAGCATGCAAGGCAGTGCATGTCAGAGCCACACACCCACTGACACATACAGAAGCACCTCCACCCCACGTGTGGCCACCCTGCACTCTCACTCACAGTCATGGAGACTTACCACAACATTAGGGGCACCATAAAGCCTTGGGTACTGTGCAAGTACCCCGTCTACCAGGACCTCAAGCTCCTCGCTGGTGAAGGGACTGGCACGGATCTTCTGAGTCCTCGACATCACAATGGACAGGTGGCAGCAGCAGCAGGTGGAGGGTGGCAGTCAGCAGTCCCTGGAGGCAGCAGCAGCAGTTGGAGGGTGGCAGACAGCAGTCCCTGGAGGCAGCAGGTGGAGGGTGGCAGACAGCAGTCCCTGGAGGCAGCAGCAGCAGGTGGAGGGTGGCATGCAGCAGTCCCTGGAGGCAGCAGCAGCAGGTGGAGGGTGGCAGACAGCAGTCCCTGGAGGCAGCAGCAGCAGGTGGAGGGTGGCAGACAGCAGTCCCTGGAGGCAGCAGGTGGAGGGTGGCAGGCAGCAGTCCCTGGAGGCAGCAGCAGCAGGTGGAGGGTGGCAGACAGCAGTCCCTGGAGGCAGCAGCAGCAGGTGAGGGGTGTCAGGCAGCAGTCCCTGGTAGCTGTGGAAATGTGTGGCACCCTCCCACACATATATTGGCCCCTGGGGCTGTGTCAGTGGTCCCAGGGCGCTGCAATTGGTGTACCAGGTCTGCCTCATTCAAAATCATCCAATGTCCGCCTCCGCGGTGGCGGTGCACGCCTACCACGAGTTTTAAAATCGCATCCGGCTACCACGATGGTGCTTCCCATTGGCTGCAAGGGCATGGTCCATGGCGGTGACACACCGCAGGGGCCAGGCGCGCGCTACCGCGGTGGTGCATCTTTCGAATGCTTCCAGTGATCGGCTCTGCTGTGGCAGAGCACGCCTACCGCGACTTTCAAAATCGCATCAGGCTACCGCAAGGGTGCTTCCCATTGGCTGCAAGGGCATGGTCCATGGCGGTGACACATCGCAGGGGCCAGGCGGTAGGCACCGCGAAATGGGTGCCATACAGTGCCTATGGTGACCGTGATTTGGGTAGCGGTGCATGCTAACCGCCATTTAAACATACTATTGTGGCAGTGACTACCGCGATTGTGTCTGGGGCATTGTCGCTCACAGTCCGCAGGGGCCAGGCGGTAGGCACCGCGAAATGGGTGCCATACAGTGCCTATGGTGACCGTGAGTTGGGTAGCGGTGCATGCTAACCGCCATTTACACATACTATTGTGGCGGTGACTACCGCGATTGTGTCTGGGGCATTGTTGCTCACAGTCCGCAGGGGCCAGGCGGTAGGCACCGCGAAATGGGTGCCATACAGTGCCTATGGTGACCGTGAGTTGGGTAGCGGTGCATGCTAACCGCCATTTACACATACTATTGTGGCGGTGACTACCGCGAATGTGTCTGGGGCATTGTCGCTCACAGCCCGCAGGGGCGAGGCGGTAGGCACCGCGAAATGGGTGCCATACAGTGCCTATAGTGACCGTGAATGGACTTGTGGAGTACCTTTGATGCACCTATGGTGTCATCCAGCTGAATGCATAGGCCAACATGTACAGTGCCTAGTGTCTCCCACATTGAAAGACCCTCATGAGGGCAAATGCTCAAATGGAACATGTCACTCCATGTCACCTACACATCACATATATGGGTCTGCGATACATTGCATGGGCACATACACTTGCACATGTCACATGTGCTGTGTAATGACATGTAGACTGTCCAGTTTTCGTGTTGCATAGCATATGTAGATGATGGTCATTGTCTGTGGGTGCAATGTAATGCACAATGCTGTGTCATTGTCTGGACTAGGGGCATCACCGACTGTCACATTGTGTACTGCACCTGCACACACGTGTCCACCACGCTCAGCCGGTGGTCAGTGTGTAGTTGATGTGTGCCATGTGCAACCTGTGTTGGGAGGTGTATCAGGGACAACAACATGGTGTGTTATGGTAGTATTGCAATTTGGAACATATGCTGGGGGTCATACTCACAGGTGTGCCCACACATCTGTTAGCATGTCACACTGTGCATGCCAATGAGCCGGAGGGGTGCACAGGTAATTGCTGCGGGTAAGGGGACAGGTGTACAAGTAGTGTGCGTGATGTGCACCCACTTGTGATGTGCTCTGTCGGTCAATGGTGCAGTGTGTAACACTTGGGAAGGTGTCTTTGAACAATGGACTGTCATGCACATGTCATGGTGTTTTGCATTGACATCTGTGCACTTCCATCTGTCCTAGGAGGAGGAGGAGGCACAATATCCATCGTCCTTTCACAGTGCTTGCAGACATGGAGGATGAGGAGATAATCTGCAAATTCAGGCTGGACCGACAAACCCTGCAGACCCTATGTGGCATGTTGGAGCCCCACCTGCAGCCACGTCGGACATATCCAACAGCTTTCACCGCAACATCTAAGGTGATGGCATGCCTGCATTTCTTTGCGACAGGCTCATTCCAGCACACGGTTGCAAGCGCAGGCGGGATGTCACAACCGATGTTCAGCATGGTGCTGAGGGATGTAGTGTCGGCTATGATGCTCTACAAAGACAGATATATTCATTTCCCCAGGGGGCCTGAGTTGGCTGTGAAGGGTGATTTCTATGCCCTTGGACATATCCCCCATGTCATTGGTGCAATTGATTGCACACATGTTGGGCTTGTGCCACCACAGGCACGTGAACATGTGTACCGCAATAAGAAGCATTCACACTCGGTGAATGTTCAAGTGGTGTGCCTGGCGGACATGATCATATCACACGTGTGTGCCAAGTTTCCCGGCTCAGCCCATGATGCCCACATCTTGCGCAGCAGCATTGTTCCTCAGCTGATGGCCAATCTGCTTCCTGAGCGTGCATGGCTTTTGGGTGAGTATGCATTGTGGATTAGAGTGGTGTGTGTGACATGCTGTTGGGTGGCATTGTGGGACTGCAAGGTTAATCTGTGTTTCTCACACCCAGGTGACTCGGCATATCCTAACCGCCCATGGTTGCTGAGCCCATTGCGGAATCCCACCACACCAGCTGATGTGCGATATAATGATGCCCATGGGAGGACACGGCATGTGATAGAACGTACATTTGGACTCCTCAAGTCAAGATTTTGCTGCCTGGACCGTACTGGAGGTGCCCTGATGTACACGCCAAGGAAGGTGTGTCAGATTGTGGTGGCATGCTGCATGCTCCACAACCTGGCCATTCGCAAGGCAATACCCCTGATCCAGGATGAGGATGATGAGCAGCCAAGGCCCCCGCCTGCAACCCAACCTGGATCAAGTGACGAGGGCAGTGGAGAGGAGGAAGGTCTCGACATGCGGCAACAGCTCATCACCCGCTACTTCACGTGAAGGTGAGTGATGATGTAGGAGGGACAAAATGGTCTGATGGTGTTGCAGTGCCTGTGAGGGTGTATGTGAGCTTGGTGACTGCAGCCTTGTGTTGACTCAGTGCCGCATGCCAATGTGTGTGTGATTGGGTAGTGTGATATAGATACAGGATGTCTCTTTGGTGACTGTTGCCCTGTGTGATGTTTTCAGGTTTGTGTACCTTGTTGACAAGTGTCGTGTAATGTGTGCGATGCCACACCCATACAAGTGACTCTTGTTCTGCTGTTTTCCCTAGGTCCCATCAGCATCTCCTTGCCTACCTACATTCCATTCCCCTGGACCATGTCCTACACATTGAAGGTTGCACATCCTGTATTAAAGACGGAGCACACACAACAACATGTGTGTAAGGTGTATTTAATTACAATTGTGACATGTGAGGGTTGACAAAATATACAGGGTGGTGAATTTGAGAAGTGAGTTCACAGTCATGGTAAATGAGATACTTGAGTAGTCCCCACAATGATGTGGAGACCCAGTCCAACAGATGGATGCCATTCACATGGCAGTGTGGGGAAGGATTGTCCAACAGGTGAATGCAGTGGTGCAGTGGTCTGACATCATGGCTGGCTCTGGGACTTGCGTTTGTCAGGTGCTTTGGCATGTGAGTCCTCCTGGCCTTTCCTTGTACGGCCCCTTTTGCGCTTGAGTGGAGGGGCCACTGCTGCAGGGGTAGTGGTGTCTGAGGACTCACCCCCCCCTGTGGATGCAGGGGAGGATGATGCGGTGTCACCCTGCTGCCCATCAGGGGGAGGCGGAGATGTTAAATGTTGAGCTGGCCTGTCCCTCAGAATCGCCACTTGCTGCCCAAAGAGGTCCACAATTTGTCCCATGCGGGTGTCCATGGATCTCATCAGCAGGAGGAGCTCCCGAGAATCTTCCTCAGACCGGCCCGTTCGTCCCTGGGCCTGTTCGTATGCCCCAAGGACTCTGTCAATGTGTGCCAGGGCTTCGGTCCCAGGATCAGTTCCCCCCTGCATGACCCTGTCCCTCAAACCTGCACTGCTGCCACGGGCCTGTCCGGTCCTCAGATTGGCCCGCTGCATCCTCTCCCTGGCCTCCGCAGTCGATGTTGTGGGCTGGTCATCCCCTGGGTCAGGGAGGGTGTTGCCGGCAGCTATGGTGGTGGTGGTGGTGGTAGTGCTTGCCACACAGGCCGTGACAGCAGGTGTCTGTGGAGGTACATGAGTTGCAGCTGATGTTGTTGTGGGGACAATGGGTGCCTGGGAATGGTTGTGGGCTGGCACACCAGATGGGCCGGCTTGGAGCTCCTCATCCAAGGAATCCAGGGAGTCTTCATCCAGGAGTCTCTGTCCCGGGGGTGGTGACTGGCTCGGCAGGTTTGTGGTGTCGTCCTCTGCAGCGAGTTCTTGGTCACCTGTGGGTGAGATGAGGAATGGTCATTGTGTTGCACACAGCAAAGCTTGTGTTAGCAGTGTGGCATCAACTGTTTGTACATCCAGCAGTTGTTCACTGTTCAAATTTGCAGTCACCGACATCTAGTGATGCGTTAAAAGCTGTTCCAGTACATGCATTACTTGTCCATATTGGGAGTTGTCAAAACATGACATGCACAATTTACTTTTTTTTCATTGACAGGTTCATGTTGGCATCCAGTTATTGATCAATCATGTGTCATCCAGTTAAGCGTATATGTCACTTGTTGAGCCCTTGCAGCAGTTTTCTATGCACATTGAGTGAACATTGTAGTCTAATGCATGCCTTTTCAATGTGTGTGAACATATCTGTATTTGCAGTTCCAGCCATGCTTTAGTTTGCCTTAATTTGGTCCTAGGTGGTCTGGACCACTGCTACTATCAGATGGCATGTAGTGGTGTGCATGGTTGTACTCTGAGTTCCATCTACATGTGTTACTGACTTTCACACTTTGGTTGCTGTCACAGTTTCATTTCCTTCGGTGTGTGCACACTATAGTTGACAATGCTATCTGGGTGTGCAGTTGTGCATTGAGAGGCCTGGTGTCCTCTACCACCATGTTTGTTGAAATGCATATCTGGCTGCATGTAGTGGCTGGTGATATGTTGTGTTTGTTGTTATTTGGTTGTATTTGTGGAACCTCTCTGTGTGTGTGATGATGGCTTCCATCTTGGTCCAGTGTGGGACAAGTCAGCGTGATATGTCTACCTACCAGTTATTTGGGAGTGGACATTGCAATGAGTGACACATGCATCTTAGTGTGAGGGAGTAATGAGTCTTGGGTGCTGGAGGTCAGGTGGCCCTGTGTGAGTTGTTGTGCAAGCTTCACACACCCACACACCCCGACCTGTGCAATACGGTTACCTACCTGTGATTTGAGTGGGTAGCATACAATGGCTGGCACAGGATTCTGATTGGGGGTGTAATGTCACATCCTACATAGGGGTGGAATAGCATGCATGGTGGCTTTTGTGTTACAAATTGCCAAACACACTACACCGTCTCACTGTGAAGATGGCTACCTACCGTTTGCAATGAAGGTGAGCAATGACAGGGCTATGTGCCTTATGAATAATTTTTTGAAGGAATGTGCGTGTGGTGAGCAGTATGTGTGTGTGGCTTTCAGTAGCCATACATTTCAGTTTACATTTGGACATGGGGTATAGCCCCCCATCACTGTTGTCCCAACTATCTGGGTGTGGGGTTCACTCCCCCCAAATTGTAAACCGCAATAGGGCATGGGGTATAGGCCCCCATCACTGTTGTCCCAACTATCTGGGTGTGGGGTTCACTCCCCCAAATTGTAAACCGCAATAGGGCATGGGGTATAGCCCCCATCACTGTTGTCCCACCTATCTGGGTGTGGGGTTCATTCCCCCAACATTTGAAGGCACAATAGGGCATGGGGTATAGACTCCTATCACTGTGGTGACATACAGCAGGGTGAACATCGCACCCAGCAAACATTTCAACACCATCATGGTTTCATGGTATTTGTGGCCCGGAGTACATGAGCACAGTACAGGTGAAGCACTTGTTCCGGGACATCCATACACTTACTTGTTGTGGACAACGGTGTTGTGTGTGTGAGATATACTCAGCCATGTGCAGACAATGTGTGCTTTTGGGGCCAGACTATACCAGCACTGTTCAGACAGACAGTGTGAGATGTGACCATTGTCAATGCATACACACATTGGTGGTCCGAAGCAGACACCTTTGAACATTTTAGTCTGACGAAGTGCTGTTCTGCAATTCAGTGCAGCACTGTGGTAGCTGGGTCTGTTGCAGGACATTTTGGATGTGCATAGTTTAGCATTGTGAGTCCCACATGCAGTGTAGTTTTTGGGTCAACACCACCTCCATGGTTTAAATTGCAACACTGTGGTATGACATGGGTGATTTGCACATTGCCAGACAACCTGGCAGACACTGCTGCAGGGCAGCATGCTCGTTGTCAGTGTTGCAGTGTGTGATGCCTGGCAGAGTAGACACAATGTGTGTGATTGTTGAACAGAGACTTGTGCATGCTGACTACAATACAACTGTTTTGCATGATTAGTGTGGGTAACTGTGGATTAAGTGTCATGGTGTCATGTGTGGGTGCACATACCTCACATGCCTATGTGTGGTACAAGTACTCCATCATGCTGAGCTGTGGGAGTAGGGGGCCTGTTGTGAGTTGTACTGCTGGGTCACCAATGACAAGCACCACTCCCGGTTGACATGGTTAACCTCCCGTAATTTTTATGGTTGACATTCCATATGGGGCACATGGTTGTGTGTGTGTGGAGTGCTCCATCATACTCAGCTGTGGAAGTATGTAGCCTGCTGGGAGTTGTGGTGCAGGCTTCCCACCCACCCACACCCCTCCAAGTAATGATGGCTACCTACCTGTTAGTTTGAGGTGAGCAATGCAAAGGCTGACACATGGGGGAGGACTCCATCTTGCTCAGCTGTAGGCAAGGTGGCCTGCTGGGAGTTGTGGTGCAGGCTTCCCACCCACCCACACCCCTCCAAGTAAGGATGGCTACCTACCTGTTAGTTTGAGGTGAGCAATGCAAAGGCTGACACATGGGGGGAGGACTCCATCCTGCTCAGCTGTGGGGGTGTGTGGCCTTGTGGGAGTTGTGTTGCAGGCTTCCCACCCAGCCACACCCCTCCAAGTAAGTATGGCTACCTACCTGTTAGGTTAAGGTGTGCAATGCAATGGGTGGCACATGGGGGGAGGACTCCATCTTGCTCAGCTGTAGGCAAGGTGGCCTGCTGGGAGTTGTGGTGCAGGCTTCCCACCCACACCCCACCAAGTAAGGATGGCTACCTACCGGTTAGTTTGAGGTGAGCAATGCAAAGGCTGACACATGGGGGGAGGACTCCATCCTGCTCAGCTGTGGGGGGGTGTGGCCTTGTGGGAGTTGTGTTGCAGGCTTCCCACCCAGCCACACCCCTCCAAGTGAGTATGGCTACCTACCTGTTAGGTTAAGGTGTGCAATGCAATGGGTGGCACATGGGGGGAGGACTCCATCCTGCTCAGCTGTGGGGGGGTGTGGCCTTGTGGGAGTTGTGTTGCAGGCTTCCCACCCAGCCACACCCCTCCAAGTGAGTATGGCTACCTACCTGTTAGGTTAAGGTGTGCAATGCAATGGGTGGCACATGGGGGGAGGACTCCATCTTGCTCAGCTGTAGGCAAGGGGGCCTGCTGGGAGTTGTAGTGCTGGCAGCATGTACACATGTACCCATGGTGATGTTGCTAGCTACCTTTGGGGTGCATCATGGGGTGTGTCTGTTGAATGTGTGAGAGATGTGTTGTGGAGAGTGTGGTGCACGTGAGAACATTTGAACCTAGGAGGGATAACTTTGGGGTAGTGCAAGACAGTACATCAGTGTGAGGATAGGCATTTGTTGGTACTTACCAGCCTCAAGTCCCCCGGGTATTCCTGAGAGACTTTCTGGATGTATTATGCCAAGCACCTTCTCCTCCCAGTCGGTGAATGTTTTGAGTGGAACAGGAGGCCCACTGCCTGTCCTGTGAGTCAGCTCATGGTTCTTGGCTCTCTTCTTCTTGACCACTGCCTTCAGATCGTGCCAGCGCCTCATAATCTCATTTCTATTGCGTGGCACGGTCCCTACTGCATTTACCTTGTCTACAATCCTTCTCCACATCAGCGTTCTTGTGGCTGGTGGTGTCTGTTGGACCAGGTTCCCAAACAATTGTGGTTCTACCCTGATTATCTCATCCACCATGACCCTCAACTCACTCTCAGTGAATTTGGGCATTTTTTGTGGTGCCATGGTGTGTGATGTGCAAAGGTGTTTGAGGTGCAGGTGTTGAAGTGGTGGTGGTGGTGATGTGTGATGTGCACAGGGGTTGTGGGTACAGGTGTAGAAGTGGTGATAGTGGTGGTTATGTGTGTGTGTGTATGTTGTGCTGCTTTGCCTCTCCTTTCAGCTGTTGTGGATGTGCCTTCAGGTCTGGAGTTTTGCAAAGGATTGTGGTCTGGTAGGGGGCTAGATTTATACTGGGCTCTGGGTGTGTCAGGATGGGGTATTGGTAGCAGGTGTGGTGTGTGTGTAGTCCTGGGATTTGTCGTTTTTGAGTTTGCCAGGGGGGTGTGTCTTTAGGGTGTGTTACTTGTGTTTCTGGTGCATGACTTGTTTGGTTGGTGCACTTTGTGGCCATGTTGTGTGTGTTTTTCGTGACCGCCATTTTTTTCACGGAGTGTACGGGGCGGTGGGTATGCAGCGGCGCTTCCGCGGGCTATCTCATTACTCACTATTGTCGACTGCGGCGGTCGGGAACAGCGGTGTGCACCGCGGTGATGTCGGGAATATCATAATTTCAATGGCGGTGTCTCCGCTGCGGTCGTTTAGCCTGTTCCCGCCGCGAAACCGACCACCGTGGACGGCTTTTGCCCTTCTCCGCAGGCGACGGGGGGTCTCTCGGCGTTCCTTCCCGCCGCGGTCGGATTTTTACCGCCGTGGATCCTGATCTGGCCGGCGGTTTTCCCGCGGTTGAGGCGGGCGGTGATTTTCCACTACCATGGTGGTCGGCTTGCTTTTCCGACCGCCATCGTAATGAGCCCCATAGTCTTTAGAGATTTGATGAACCATCCTCACACTATTAAAATGTATTTCACATTAGAAATAAGATGATTTATGTAAACGTGTGCACTAATGTTTTTGCATTGGTGTTCATAATGCAGTTGTTAGTTAAAATCATATTCATGCATTCAACGTTACTTTACATTTACTTAAAGTGCAACGTACATCTAATGTTGAATTTATGTACTTACACGTGTCATTCATTTGTAATTGCATGTGCACAAACAGCACATATTAATGTGCACTATCGAATAGGCCTGGGGGGTAAATTCTGCTCCTCTCGCGGAATTTGCTGAATTTTGGCAATTCCGCATTCTGCGGAGAACGCGGAATTGCCGAAAATTCCGCAATCTGCGGCGTAGCGGAATTTTTTTCCTTGTTTGCGCTTTCAAAATGCGTGTTCGTGCGCGCGGGAGCGACTTAGCAGGATTCCTGCGTTCGCCGACAAGTTTTCCTATCCGTTCGCGTGCGCCACGAGATTTTGGTAGCCGGCCGCGCGATCCCGCGAGAGTGTGCGATCGAGAACACGTCATTCGGACGCGCCATCGGACATCCGCGTTCGCGAACAGGAAACACACATCGCGAGCGGGCGGGACAAGTGAAACAAGATGGCCGCGCCAATTGGCACCCGCATGGAAAATTCGTGAGATATTTCCCCCTGAGCACGCAAACAGCGTCCCCGAACAGGAAAAACGCATCGGAAGAAGCAATTCCGTGTGCTCGCGGAATTCTGCATAGCTCGCGGAGATTTTTTACCATTTCGCAGAACTTTGCGTAACGCGACTACGCAAATTCCGCCCACCCCTACTATCGAATAAGATGCTTAACTTGACTTGACTAGGCCTATATTTCTTTCTGCATAAAAAACAGTTTTTCCATTTCTGCCTGTGTGTCTTTTCCTTGCTGGTATGTTCACATGGTTTGTTAGATTGAGAATAGATGTAACTGTACTAACTATAGAGAGCCTGAAAAGAAGACAGTGACAAAAAACATGGAGAGCCAGAGTGTTCATTGCATTAATGTATAAAGTGTAGCAGGTGACCAAGGACGATGTTGGTCTCAGGACTGGCCTTGGAAAGTCTGCTAATGTTGCAGCTCACAACGTGAGAGTAGAAAGAACAATGGAACCCCTGATGGTGTGATCAATGAGCGTTACCCAGACGATTCTTGTGGTATTAACTAGTGTTCTCACAGGTTGAGGTTGTCCACTCTTCCTTTGGACTGTGAGAGGTACAGACCTCCGTTCTTACCCCTTTGATTCTCTGCTGAGTGTGGTTTAGCCTAACACTTATTTCCCTATCCCCAGAAGCCTCTTGACTGAGTTTCTGAAATGCTGACACCTTCCTGCATATTTCCCCACATTTTTCTCTTTTTCACATTTCCCCGACTTTTTGAGATTACTTTAGTTTAAATTTCCTTTAACAACTTTAAACTCTTGATGACAGGACTTTAGATATTACTCATGTTCAAGAGAGAAGATCAAAGACTCTTCTCTGAGCATCAGATTCTGCTGTTAATTCTTTGCGTTGCTGTGACTGAACTTCTTGTTTGTCTCATACTGATCGCCTGAACGTTTTTTAGAAGGTTTCGCTATCCAGTTGTTATTCTGTACCTTTACAGCATGTGATTGAGATTGATTTACATTAACCTGACTGCTAACTTGTAATAAAACTTCTTGACTTTATTTACTGAATCCTGGTCCTTATTGTGTAGCAACATGGGTACAATGTTAATTATATGTGTTTCCTCAAGTGCTAACTCCCATCGCCTCTCAGTCACATAGAAAGACCCATCAGATAACCAATGCAATGACAGGAGGAGGAGTAGCTTATGAAGCATCTAAGATTTTGCATTACTTGATCCTGGACCATGTGTGGGTGGCTGATGGAGCGAGACATTCTGAAGTAGAATTATGAGATTGAGAAAGAGGGATTAGAAAAGAAATATATTGCATAGTGATCTCTCCAGATCAAAGAGGAGATATGTGCACAATTAACAAATCAAACATAGTGAAGATAGGATTGAGAATATGACTGGCCTGATAGGTGGGAGAGGTGACCATTTGATGAAAGCCTAACACACTCAAAGAATCAATTAAAATAGCTGAGTCAGAATTTCTCATGATGGAAATTAAGATAGCCAAGTATAGTAAAATTGTCCGCTTTCTGTATATATGGGTCTAGAAAGTTGGCTTATTCAATACAATACAAAAGCACACCCTGGGGCCAGGCAGATAGTAAATAAGGATGCCTGCGAAGCATGGCTTTGACCTAATCTTGAAGGAATACAGTAAAAATCCTTCCCTGGAAATATTCCTTTGTCATTTTGTGTATTGGATATGTCTGTAATCTGTCATAGAGTTCTGGTATATTTAACTATCCGTTGATTTCCTTCATGTACATTTCTTTATTCTTGATCACCATCTTTCCACCCTTGATATATGCTTTATGATTATGGGATCATCTTTGCTAAGTTTATTCAGTGCTTACCATTCCTTTGCGGTCATAATCAAGTATGTTTTTGAGATGGTTTACTGATTTTCTCAAGGTCATCAATTATTATTGCATGACAAATGTCAAGTTTATACCTGATAGTAGTTTTGGAGAAAAGGTGTGCCTATGTTTAAGGCCACCTAAGGCCACTCATTTAATTTAGGCTCTTCCCTTTGCCCAGTCTTATTAGTAAATTAGATTCAGTACCATCTCCGCTTTGGATTGTTACTCCTTCATTTTCATCCATCAAAGATTCCAGGGTTGCTAGAGTTGGAATTTCAATACTCATAAATTAGACGCTGATGGTGTAATTTTCATATCTCTTTGTGAGGGTGATGTGCAAAATGTCTATGCAATTTTAATTTTCTAAAGAATTTCTGGCGGTCAGTCCTCTTATTTGCATAATCCATGTTGGTTTGAGGACAAAGTGTTAAACCTCTGTTTAATAGCAGTTTTTGAGTTTCTTTTAGGCTCTATGATAAAATGTTTGTTGTTAGAATATTAGTTTCCATTTCTAGTTTTTCATCCCCTGCCCATCTCATTTTGCATTATTACATATTCCTGCTCCTGTTTTTTTCTTTTAGTCCTTGTGGTCTTCCACTGCCTCTCCATTAGCCTGTGATTCCTCTGCTTCTCCTTTGACTTGCACTCATATTATATATTATCATTTCCTCCAGCAAACTGAGTCTAGAAGATGCAGCCTCATCTACTTTGGAGTCTGGGGCAGAGCTCTTCTCAGGTTTCACTTTTAGTAATCTGTCCGTATCTTCCCTGCATCTCAAGGGCTCAAATTTAAATACAAAATTTGATATAAATAATTCAGTCTGTCATTATGAAATGTTCTGGCTTTTTTGTCTTGCGCTACTTCTTCATGTATGCAGTCGCTACTGTGTAGTTATAGGTCAGTCAGAGTTTCGATAGGAAGAACATTTTTTGTTTCAATAATAACTTTGATGCCATTTGACAAATATGCACAAAACATTCCAAAAAACAGGTTTGCCCACATCGGCTCCTTCATGGAAAATTTCGCGGTGATCCATCAAGCGGGGGACAAGGAAAAAAGAGACCCTAAAACTTTGGCAGAAACGTAGAACTTTACCCATAAAGCATGCTTTTGTGATTATGGTGTAAATCCCTTCAGCTATTTTTGAGACATTGGAATTCAAAGAGGTGCTCGGGTTGGGTTTGTAGGGATTAAAAAGTTTGGTATATCTAGATGGTTGGTCCCGCTGGAGTCCTGCAGCACCAAAAAATAATGCCCTCTGATTGTCCTAGGAAGATTTTTCTCTCATTAGCTATTTTCGTACCTCCTGATCAGTCAAAGTCCAATGAGACCAAGCAATTCGGCTTGTTGGCCACAACTCAGGAGAAGATGTTGCGAACGCCATTACTGAACACTAGGACTTGATCCCAGTGTCCTGAAAAAGCTTTAAAAAATGGTACTGGGAAGGGGCGTGGCCAAGATGGTGGAGTGAGCGGACTTGTCTTCCCTGAGTTCCGCTCCCGCCAGGCCTGCAGCATTTACAACGGCACACCATGGCTCCAGATTCCCGGTCGGAAGCTCTGCTCCTGCCCGGCACATGCCATGGTGAGCAGCGAGCCGCTTTGTCAACTCGTGACAGCCCTCCCTGCGTGTCACCAGCCTCGCCCGCGGCACCGGCACTTGAAGACGGAAGAGTCGGCGTGGCGGCCCGGTTCTCTGAGGCGCATCGGAGACGAGAGACGACCGCATTGCCCTGATTCCTGGGCCAGCAGAGTTCGCCTCGGCGTGTGTGCCACGGGGGGACTCCCGGACTGCTCCTGCATTTGCGCTCTGTCCCCGGCGCCGCACTGTAGTGGTAGCGGGCGCCCGGCCCCGAATTTGGACGCGACCGCACCAGCCTGCCATTCACGCGAGCCCGCAGGCCCACAGAGCCTCTCAACTTCGACCAGCGGTGGCTGAAGGCGTCCACCTGAGTACTCCTGGAGTCAGGCAAGTGCCTCGTGGAGGCCCCCACAGCACTCGGCCCCCAGTGCAGCCTTCCAAGGGCCCCTGCTTGCTCGGCCTACTACCTGCAGCCTGTCTGCGGCCTACTTGTGGCCTGGAGCGGGGAGGGGCGCCCCCTGTGCCTCGCTCCCACCAAGAGCGTTGCAGCGTCTGTGGGGGCTAACACCTTTGTAGCGGCCCTGGGGGCCCCCGGGCGGCGTTGGTACCGCGGGGGTGGAAAGTGATTGCTTCGGAGTGCAGCTAATGGGGGAGCCACGTGGGATCTGGCGGTGGAGGAAACCTGCTGCACAGAAGAACCACTGATCCCTTCTGCCATTAATCGGCACCTTTTCCACTCACGGACAATTTCTCTGGATGCTGGAATCGCCTGGGTGCATCTATATGTCCACAGCACAGTGGGGCAGCACAATCTAGACTGAGCTATACTATCGGTCCTCTGCACGTGTGCGGGCCGCCCTTGGATGCAGCGAGGGTCCTGACGACTGCCATCGCCACGGGTGGCGTGCGCTGTTAACCGGAGAGAGCCTGTGGCTGGGGCACGGTGCGGTCTACCCACTGATACAACCCAGCAGCGTTCAGGTTGGGGTTGGGTGTGACTGCCTATCACGCCCATTGCCCGCTGGCTTCAAGATGGCTGCCACCAAGGGTAAAAAGGACAGGTCCATGCGAGACCTCCTGCTGAAGGCGACGGGAGATGCCTCAGTCTCGGGCGCAACGCCAGCAGGTGACAGTCCAGACAGCGCTGTCACCAGGGTATTTCTAGAGTCCCTATTTGTCTCGCAAAGGGAAGACATCTTGGCCATCAAGACTGACCTACAGGCGGATCTTCGTGAGGTCAGGAGGGATGTGGATGCGGTGGGAGAACGCGTAGCCGCCCTGGAGGACTCCGCTACTACATGAGATGAGGAGATCGCAGCACTCCAGCAGGAAGTCTTGAGGCTGCGGGATCAACAGTTGGATCTTCAAACACACTCAGAAGATTTGGAGAACAGGTCTCGGAGGAACAATATACGCATCCGGGCGGTCCCCACGGGGACAGAGGGGGAGGACCTTATGGGTTATGTGCAAGATCTCTTCCGTGCGATCTTGGGCTCTTCGCAGGACTCCTCTGTCAAGATAGACCGCTGCCATCGAGTTGGCCCCCCTCGCCAGTCGAATCGCCCACCTGCGGACATCCTGATATGTGTCCATAACTGCACAGTGAAGGAGGAGATTCTCAGAGCAGCTCGTGCCAGTCCGCCTCTTCACTTCAGGGACCATGCCCCACAGCTTTTCCAGGACTTGGCGGCTAGTACGCTCCAGAAGAGACTTCCGCCCCATAACGGCCCATCTCCGTTCACAGAACATTTCTTACACCTGGGGCCACCCCTTTCGCCTCATCTTTTGTCTCGATGGGAAGCTGCATCAGATCTCTTCCATACCCGAAGCCTGTAAGGTGCTGAAGCTGTCCCTTGACGACTTGTCCTCCTCTCCAGACGCCGCGGAGCAGGGCTCACAGAGATCTCAGGGACGTTGCCCTCAGAGCGCCCGGACTCTGGATCGCCTTCGCCCTGATCCGGCCACTATTCTCAAGGAGCGGTCTGCTGTTCTCCGTACCCTGACAGGCGCAGAGGGGGGATCGCTGGACACTAATGACTGATGGTAATGTGCCCTTGGGTTCATATCACTTCTTGTGGGCTTGGGGGGGCCGGACGGGGTGCCTCGTTTCCTGCTGGAGAT
The DNA here is from genome assembly GCA_963921515.1 of Calotriton arnoldi. Lineage (NCBI taxonomy): Eukaryota > Metazoa > Chordata > Amphibia > Caudata > Salamandridae > Calotriton > Calotriton arnoldi. The sequence continues at coordinate 2,532,346 of CAWUFW010001260.1, read as the reverse complement.
GTCCCTCACCCTCTTGGCAGTCCCCTTTGAGTTCTGCCCAACCTTCACGTTGGACTTTGTGTTGCTTTGTTGTTATGGGGTTTTTTTTTTTGTAGTTCTAGGGTTGGGTGGGTTCTCCCTCTGGTGAGCTTTTTAGCCATGACCTCTGTGATAAATTTTACCTGTCAGTGCACATGTAGTCCGTCCTTGGTGAGCTTCACCCTCTACTCGGGCACCTGGGCCTTAGCTATGGCACATATCAATCTTTCTCCCACTGATGGCAGTCCGGGTTATTAGTTATAATGTCAAAGGCCTTAATAATCACACTAAAAGGAAGGCTGTGCTGTCTTTGCTTAAAAACACACAAGGGGACGTGTGCCTACTCCAAGAAATGCACCTCCTTCATGGTGACACCCACCGCATGCAACACAGAGCGTTTCCTGTGCAATTTTGGTCTTCGGGGAAATGTAAAACAGGGGGGGGTAGGCATTCTAGTTTCCACTCACTTTAGGGGCTCGGTTGTGGGAACTGTGGCAGAAATTCCGGGGCACCTGCTTGCCCTGCGACTACATATAGGGTCTACCAATATCATGATAGCTTCCCTTTATTCCCCCAATTACCATCAAGAGGAATTCCTGCTGCATGCCCTGACCGAAGTGCTGCGTACACCTGATCCCCTAGTGGTGGTGGGGGGGGGACCTAAACTTGGTTATGGATGCGGGGGTTGATCGGTCTTGCCCGAGAACGGGTGGCGCAGGCGCTATATCAGGGACAGGGAAGGCATGGCTTGATGACTGTGGGGTTAGAGATGCTTGGCGTAGTTTGCACCCTGACGAAAGGGACTACACCTTTTACTCTGCGGCTCATAAGACATACGCCCGACTAGATCACTTCCTTGTCACCCGGGCGGCATGGGCCTGTACTCAGGCCTCTTCCATAGAGGCCCGCTCCCTTTCGGACCATGCTTACATCACTCTAACGCTGCGCCTCCCATCCATGCAATCTTCCTCCCCACAATGGCGCCACCGAGACTCACTACTGCGGTCCCCGCTTGTAGTGGAGGGTCTCCGTAGCACTCTGACTGACTACCTGGCACTCAATGATGATGGCACTACACCTCTGGCCTCCGTTTGGGAGGCGCTTAAGTTAGTCGCGCGAGGGGCTCTTATTTCTAGAGCGGCCTATGATAATAAAACTAGACGTGAGAAGCGTCAAGACCTCGAAGACCGAGTGAGGGAACTAGAGGCCATCCACAAGCGTACCGGCGCGCCCCGCATTTGGCGCCAGTTGGAGAAGGAATGGCTACAATTGAAACGATTGGATCTTGACAGGGCCGAATATGCGGTGCTACGACTGAAACATAAGTATTACGTAGGCTCTAACAGGGGCGGTCGTATGTTGGTGCATTGTCTCCGCTGCCAGCAGCATACTCAAGCAGTGAAAGAGATCCGGGACACCCTAGGGTTGGAGGTGACAGAAGATCTTGCCATAGCTGCGGCCTTTTGGGCTTTCTATGCGGGGCTATATTTCGCCGAGTCCTCAGGCCTAGCAGACCCTCTCGAGTACTTACGCGGCGCAGAGGTAACTCCTCTCCCAGCCTTTGAGGGGGAAGGGTTGGAGACCCCCATTCGGATTGAAGAGGTGATCTCTGCCATTGCCTGGCTGAAACCTTTGAAAGCGCCCGGTCCAGATGGGTTTAGCGCCCTTTTTTATAAGACATTCTGCGCAGAGCTAGCACCGGTACTCACCTTACTTTTCAACTCCTTCCTAGACACAGGCACCCTCACGACCTCCATGCTCCAGGCCACGATCTCTGTCATTCCCAAATCTGGGAAAGACCCGGTGCTTTGTAGTTCATACCGCCCCATTTCCCTGCTTAATATCGATGCAAAGCTGTTCTCCAGCATCCTAGCCCATAGATTAAACCCTCTTATGCCCGGATTGATTGACCCGGATCAGTCGGGCTTCATCCCGGGGAGGCAGCACGGGGACAATATGAAGAGGATTTGCCATTTAATTGATAAGGTGCACAGGTCGGGGGAAGAGGCGCTACTGCTGGCGGTGGATGCCGAGAAAGCCTTCGATCGTGTGCACTGGCCATACCTGTTTGCCACACTGGAGCACTTCGGTATAGGTCCTAAATTCCGCAAATGGGTGGCAAGCATCTATAACGCGCCTACTGCACGGGTCAGGGTTAATGGCGTACTCTCGGACGATTTCATAGTGGAGAGAGGCACCAGGCAGGGCTGTCCTCTCTCCCCACTGCTTTTTGCCTTATATATGGAGCCCTTTGCCCAACGGCTTCGGGATAACGTGCAGGCGCAGGGGACCCCATTCGGTGGCGATCGCCGTCTTATCAGCATATACGTTGACGATGTTATTTTCTCGATAGGACATCCCCAAACATCCATGCCAGCCATTATGGCAGACTTGCATACTTTTAGCCAGGTTTCTGGATTTAAAATAAACTTGCAAAAATCACAGGTGCTGAATCTCACTGTGGGGCCCACTACTGTGGCAACCCTGCAGGCCCAATTTGATTTTGACTGGGTGACAGGGGGCATTACATACTTGGGATTGGCTCTGCATGCTAGCCTGGTCAAAACTGCGTAAGCGAATTACTCCTCATTACTTTCTCGCATCAGGAGAGACCTCACCCGGTGGAGGCGTCTACCTCTGTCTTGGCTGGGTAGACTAGCTGCGATAAAAATGAACGTCTTACCCCGGGCTCGCTATATATTTCAGACTCTTCACCTGCTACCCCCGTCACATGCGCTCCCGCAAATCCAAACGGCGATTGAACGCTTCATTTGGGGTCCTATTTTGCCCAGACTACAGAAGACTTTGTTACAGCGCCCCAAGAAAGATGGTGGGTTGGCCTTACCTAATCTCACTCGTTACTATCAGGCCTCGCTTCTGCGTTATCTTGTGGAATGGAACCGTTCTATGACGGAGAAGCACTGGGTATTTATGGACCAGACAGTAGCGGGTCGGCATATCTGGCGGGAGTGTTGGCTGCCTAGGTCAGCGCGGGCATGGGGTCTCTACTCCTCGCCAGTCACCCGCCCCACCATGCTAGCTTGGGACAAGGTGTCTACACGTGTCAATCTTACCACCTATCCTTCCCCCATGTCTCGCATTTTCTCGAATCCCGATTTCCCTCCTGGGATGGACAAGGGTGTAGGAGCCCTTTGGGTGGAGGGGGGGTGTAAACGGCTGGGGCAGTTGTTTGACCTGAGGGGCCATATTTCTTTTAAGGAACGCCGAGTGGATTACAATCTAGCGGACACAGACCTCTTTCTCCATACACAAATGCTGCACTGGACATCTAGCCCCCTTGTACGCCCTCTGGTCAGCAGACCGATGCTTCCATTCGAGAAATGGCTTTTCCTGAAAAAAGACGACCGCAGGCTTATCTCCGAACTCTACGCCTTTCTTACCCCTGGAGCGAAGGGAACTCGCTCTGCGGGACAGAAGCGGTGGGAGGCAGAAATAGGTCGCACCCTGTCTGACAAAGAGTGCGAGGACATTTTTTACAGAACACATCATTTTGCACATTCCATGGGTCATACTGAAACTGCATTTAAAATTGTATCCTATTGGTACTATACTCCGGCCCGACTGGCTAAATGGAACCCACAGAACGATGGACTCTGCTGGCGTGGCTGTGGGAGTCCGGGTACCCTTCTTCATTTGTTATGGCATTTCCCCAAACTAACACGATACTGGGACACAATCCTCGACGAGATTGACAGGGCCTTTGAAACCGCTCTTCCGAGGTTCCCCGCTTACACTATGCTAGGACTTCCCAATGCCTTGAACTTCCCATTGCGCTCACTCAAGGGCAAACAGATCACCCTAGCACTGAACGCTGCTCACCGGGCTATCGTGGCGGCCTGGAAGCTTGACAGAATCCCAGACCATTCCCACTGGTTGCTCCAATTATGGTCCCTTCTGGGCATGGAGCGCTTGTCCATGGCCACCCGGGGGTCAAATCTGAATACCCTAAAGTATGGGCTCCTTTGATCTCAATCTTATCTTCAGACTTGCGGGAACTAACTTGTCCTGCCTACTTGCGGCTCCTGAAGTTGATCCCCGAGAGCCCGGCAGTAGATCAGGGCAAGCGCCCCTAAGGTAATTGCCTTTATGCCCACTGGACTGGTACCATTGCTACAGGCACGCAGGTGTAGGCTTAAGTTCGCGGTTGGCTCACCAAGAGGGAGAAGTGGGTGGGTGGACACCGGGTTTATATGTTTAGAATTTGGTTAGTTTTTCCCTTTTTCTTTTTTCCTGTTTTGATTTTTTAAATGCAGACGTACGTGCTCTCCATGAGCTACGGAGTGCCCGAGTAGCACTATCATGTAGCCATGTGTGGTGTCTTAGAACTTGCTCCTGTTCTATTTCTATAATGTAACGTTTCTCTTTTGATTTAAGATGTTGTACGCGGCCGGCCCGTGATGGATTGTAGGCGACATGCTGTGTTCCTCAACGGTCTCATTGCTTCATGAATCATACGCTCTGCTTCTTATGTCTTGTTTGTTATTTTGCCGGCCCACGAGGTTGTAGGCAATAACGCACTGTATTCTTTTGTCATGTGTTCTGCCAATAAAAAAATGATTTAATTCTAAAAAATGGTACTGGGAGCTGGGTAGGAACGCCCAGATACCCCCTCAGAGGCCAAAATGAAAAGATATCAGGCTGCTGGTACCAAGGCACTCCCGCAGGACCCAGCGCAGCCCTCCCTTAAAGTACCATGGTGCTACCATGGAAGTCACAGCACAAGCTTCAACCCCTTTGTACCACAGTAGCATGTAATCTTTCCTGGGAATGCGGGTTGGGGGGCTGTGGGAGGTTAAACGCAAGGCTGCAACCAACCCTGCAGTGAATTTCTGTTTGATTTTGTTTTACGTAAGTTAAGCTCTTATAACCATACCTAACTATAATATATTTATATATTTTCACTGAAAAAACCACAGGTTTCAGAGACGTTATAGTTAGTGTTACCATTTAAAAAAAACTTAGAAATTCACTGAAAAAAACACAGGTTTCAGGGACGTTATAGTTAGGCTGACATTTCACTCGTACAAAAGCAGAGAAATTTGGCTGTTATAGTTAGCTGAGCTAACAATAACTCGCGCCCCCGCAATGCACTGCTGATGACGTCACATATTACATCACTCATGACATGGAGATGCTAAACATGCAACTACCTCTGTCTAAAAGCAATTCTGCTCTGCTTCCAGCAAGCGAGAGAATTGTCAATGCTCTCGTTTGCTGGAAGCGGAGCATTTGCTGTGGCTTAGCGGGAATGGTAAAGCTCCCACCAAGGCACAGCAAACAGCTATGTCCCATGGGTGGGCACCCCGGGACATGGCAGGAGCTGGCCCTGGAGGTGGTCCCCAGGGCCATCTATGTCTACAGGAGTAGGGCAGCGCGGTTCCCCTCCTTTCTTGTTTGCAGAGATTACCCCGGGGAGATCGCAGTCCCCGGGGCTGAGAAAGGTCTGGGAGGGGGTGCTGCATGGCAAGACCCCCCCATTTGTTTAAAATATGTATGCTGTATGCCCCCAGGACCTGGCAAACCCGGGGACTAAAGAATAGAGAAGCACGGGAGCCCGCGCTTCTCCTTTTTTAATTTATTTGGCAGGAGAATTGGCTGCAGCGCAGCTCCCAACAAAATCTTTATTTTATGGGAGCCCCCCGCAAGAGGCATAGGCAGAGGTCAGGGTATTCACACCCTGCCCCCTTTTCATATTTTTAAAAAAAAATTCTGGAACTCGGCTCAAGCCGAGTCCCAAGATGTCTGCAAATACTTCCTGGTTTGAAGTGTTGGCAGCCAATCAGATTTGAGCACTGGCAATGGCAGATCCTCAGAGGATGGGCGTCTCTATATATAAAAATTTGGATTTTGATTAATAACTCTGCAATTACTGAATGGATTTACACCAAATTACAAAAAAGACACATCCCTGGACCAACATCTACCTTTCTGCCAAATTTGGTGTCATTCAGTGCAGCAGTTCTGACTGTAGCCGTGTCTAAAGGTCCTATCCAGTCTCACAGGAATTGTGCGACGTCTTCGCTAATCAATTTGAGGACAAAATTGAGAATAATTACAGGAACCTTACCAACTGCTCCTCTCCTACATGACTTTTTGTCTACTACTCCTTCTATTTATAATCCCTCCACTTCTTTGAAGCACTTTGATTCCAACACCTCACAATTAGTCTTAGATATGATGAGCAAGGTCAAGTCAGGTTCCCCTTCTTACCCCTCTCCACCACACATCATGGTGGCACTTGCTAATTCTCTGCTTCCTGCCATCACAGCTTGATTCAACCTCTCCCTAGACATTGCCACTTTACCTCAGACGTGGAAGATAGCGCAGGTTACTCCTATCTTGAAAAAATGTATTGTGTGGACCCTCTGAACCCTGCAAATTACAGACCCATTTCTCTTCTCCTTTACCTTACTAAGATTCTGGAAAGCTTAGTTAATCAACAACTCACCCGGTATCTGGAATCTAATACTCTTCTGGACCCCTCACAATCTGGGTTCAGAGCTTCACACAGTACCGAAACAGTGCTGATGGGGGTTGTTGATACCATAAGACTCTCCCTTTATGAGGGCTTTCCAGCTATGCTGGTGCTGCTTGATCTCTCAGCTGCCTTCACCACCATCTCACACTCCATCATGATTCAAAGACTTTCAGAGATTGGTGTTGGAGGTAAAGCCCTTGGCTGGCTTCAGAGCTTCCTCAGCAATCGTACCCAGACTATCAATCTAGGTTCCTTCAAATCTTGGGTCATGTCACTGGGTAGAGGAGTACCTCAGGGCTCTTCATTAAGCCCTGTACTCTTTAATATTTATAGGGCACTTTTGGCTCAAGAAATAAGGTCTTGTGGCTTGGGTGTCATCTCATAGGCAAATGACACACAATTGATCATTTCCATGGGCCATAACCCTGATTCCATTAAACTGAAATTCAGGGAATTTATGAGGAAAATTGCTTCCTGGATGTTCCATATTTGCCTAAAGCTCAATGGGTATAAATCAGAAATTGTGCTGTTCGGCAAGGCCCATGACTACTGGACGGATGATTGGTGCCATCCGAATTAGGCACCCCTCCTCAACCGAAAAAGGAAGTAAAATATCTAGGCATTATAACTGACAACAGCCTTACAATGAGAGAGCAGGTGAAATCTACATACAGCACCTGTTTTGGGATAATGTGCATGTTGAGAAGAGTATTCCAATGGTTCCTGCTCCACACAAGAAAAACTCTCACACAGTCTCTTGTGGTTAGCACCTTAGACTACGGAAATGCCCTAATGGTAGCAGCTAATGAATCTCTCTCTTGCCAAGACTGCAAGTGTTTCAGAATACCGCAACCCGTCTTGTTCTCAAGCTCCCGCCTCGCACTTCCTCAGAACCCATTCTCAGATCACTGCACTGGCTTCCTATTAGGAAGCAAGCTATTTTCAAGCTACTGTGCCTGGTACACAGATCTCTCTAGGTGAAGGGCCAGTATATCTTCAATACAAACTTTCAATTTATCGGGCTACCAGAAATCTGAGATCTAAGGATCAACTCTTGCTCCTCCCACGCCACATTCGTACAGTCAGATATGGCTGGTGATCCTTTTTATATCTGGGTCCTTTTCCTTGGAACAGACTCCCGCTTCACATTTGCGTTTGTTCTGATTGTGTGTGTTTCAAAAAGCTACTTAAAACCAGGCTCTTTTGATCGCATTTCTTTTCTTGCTCTTTCCTCTGGGTCTGCGCTCCAGCGCCGACATACCCCTCCGGGGGTGATTCGTGACACTGTATTAAGTTCTGGCTAAAAATAAAAAAAGGGAATTAACATGGGAAATGCACGTTTTTTGACCCTCCCTTTTTCTCGGCCCCAGGTTGATGGATCACCCCGAAACTTTCCATGTGCCACAAGAATCACTGGGGCACTTTTTTGGAGAACATTTTGTGAAGATTTGTCAAACGACGCCAAAGATATCAGCAAGTCAAAAAACACTTTTCCTATGGAAACTAGGTCCTAACTATAACTACCTACTGGTGACGGCCAGTAAGATATGTATTTATGTATATATAAACACAAACTCCGGTTTCCTTCCAAACTCGGACGCTGACACAGGGACTTGGACTCAAATTAAAAGACTTTCAGACTTTTATTCCTTCGGTAACGCGTTTCACCTGCTTCCGCAGGCTTGGTCACACAAACAAACGTTATTGCATTGTCGACATTTTTAACCCCTTCGCTGCTAGGCCTTTTCCCCTCCTGTGCTAAGCCTTTTTTTGGCTATTTGGGGTAGTGCGCGCTTAGGCCCCTGTAACTTTTTGACCACATAAGGTATCCATGCCAAATTTGCGTCCTTTTTTCTAACATCATGGGGATTGTAAAGGTACCCAGGGTTTGTGGATTCCCCTGGAGGGGACCCAGAAATTAGTCAAAATACAGCTAAATTTTGTTTTTGGGGGAAAAATGCGAAAAAGGGCTACAGATGAAAGCGTCTTGATTTTTCCCTGCAAATGGCATCAAAAGAGGGTTGTGGGGATGAAATCACCATTTTCCCAGCTTTCAGGGACAAGCAGACTTTGTCAGAAAACCAACTTTTTTACACAGTTTTGGCATTTTTCTGGGACATAGCCTATTTTTGCTATTTTTGTGCTTTCAACCTCCTTCCAGTTAATGGTAGAAATGGGTATGAAACCAATAATGGATCCTGGAAAGCCATACATTTCTGAAAAGTAGACAAAATTCTGAATTCAGCAAGGGGTCATTTGTGTAGATCCTTAAAGTTTTCCTTATAGAAACTAACAGTTAAATAAAGGAAAAATTGAAAATTAGTTGAAAAAACAGCCATTTGTGTCAACGTTTTCACCTGTAACTTCTTCTAATTATGACAGCTATTTGAAGGCAATATACCGTTATATCCGCTGGACCTTTCTGGTTGTGGGGATATATAGGACTTGTAGGTTCACCAAGAACCCGACGAACCCAGAGCCAATAATTGAGCAGCATCTTGCAATGGTTTTTATTATGTACCGGGTATATAGCAATTATTTTGGGAAAATGTATACATGGAAAAATTGTTATGAAAGACACCTATGTATTTCTGAAATGGGAACAAAATGTAGATTTTAGAAACAGTAGATATTTGCACATTTCCGAAATTGGGAGTACCCATACTAGCATGAGAATTATAGGTCATTTTTCAAAATGACTTATTTTTTACACATTGTCTTTCATTTGGAAGGCAGAAATGCATCGAAAGTCAATAGGTAATAACAGTTGCTCTACAATTCTGTGTTACCCTAAGTCTCCCGATAAAAATGGTACCTCACTTGTGTGGGTAGCCCTTGTGCCCACAACAGGAAATGGCTCAAAATGCAACGTGGACGTACCACATTTTCACAATGAAAAATTACCCTTTTTTTGCAAAGTGCCTAGGTGTAGTTTTTGAACCCTAGCTCTGCCGGCACCTAGGGAAACCTAGCAAACCTATACATTTTTGAAAACTAGACACCCAGGGGAATCCATGATGGGGTGACTTGACTGCCTCCCACCAGGTTCTGTTACCCAGAATCCCTTGCAAACATAAAAAATTGTCAAAAAAACACATTTTCCCCACATTTCTGTGGTGGAAAGTTCTGGAATCTGCATGGATCCACAAATTTCCACCCACCCCGCGTTCCCCAAAGTCTTACGAGAAAAATGGTACCTCACTTGTGTGGGTCGTCCTAGTGCCTGCGACAGGAAACTGTGCAAAACGCAACGTGGTCACACCTCAATTTCGCAGTGAAAAATGACCCTTTTTTGGCAAAGTGCCTAGCTGTAGTTTTTGAACCCTAGCTCTGCCGGCACCTAGGGAAACCTAGCAAACCTATACATTTTTGAAAACTAGACACCCAGGGGAATCCAGGATGGGGTGACTGGACTGCCTCCCACCAGGTTCTGTTACCCAGAATCCCTTGCAAACCTAAAAAATTATCAAAAAAACCACATTTTCCCCACATTTCTGTGGTGGAAAGTTCTGGAATCTTAGTGGATCCACAAATTTCCACCCACCCCGCGTTCCCCAAAGTCTTCCGAGAAAAATGGTACCTCACTTGTGTGGGTCGGCCTAGTGCCTGCGACAGGAAACGGCGCAAAACGCAACGTGGTCACACCTCAATTTCGCAGTGAAAAATGACCCTTTTTTGGCAAAGTGCCTAGCTGTAGTTTTGAACCCTAGCTCTGCCGGCACCTAGGGAAACCTAGCAAACCTATACATTTTTGAAAACTAGACACCCAGGGGAATCCAGGATGGGGTGACTTGACTTCCTCCCACCAGGTTCTGTTACCCAGAATCCCTTGCAAACCTAAAGAATTGTCAAAAAAACCACATTTTCCCCACATTTCTGTGGTGGAAAGTTTTGGAATCTGCGTGGATCCACAAATTTCCACCCACCCCGCGTTCCCCAAAGTCTTACGAGAAAAATGGTACCTCACTTGTGTGGGTCGGCCTAGTGCCTGCGACAGGAAACGGCGCAAAACGCAACGTGGTCACACCTCAATTTCGCAGTGAAAAATGACCCTTTTTTGGCAAAGTGCCTAGCTGTAGTTTTTGAACCCTAGCTGTGCCGGCACCTAGGGAAATCTAGCAAACCTATACATTTTTGAAAACTAGACACCCAGGGGAATCCAGGATGGGGTGACTTGACTGCCTCCCACCAGGTTCTGTTACCCAGAATCCCTTGCAAACATAAAAAATTGTCAAAAAACCACATTTTCCCCACATTTCTGTGGTGGAAAGTTCTAGAATCTGCGTGGATCCACAAATTTCCACCCACCCGCGTTCCCCAAAGTCTTCCGAGAAAAATGGTACCTCACTTGTGTGAGTCGGCCTAGTGCCTGCGACAGGAAACGGCGCAAAACGCAACGTGGTCACACCTCAATTTTGCAGTGAAAAATGACCCTTTTTGGGCAAAGTGCCTAGCTGTAGTTTTTGAACCCTAGCTCTGCCGGCACCTAGGAAACCTAGCAAACCTATACATTTTTGAAAACTAGACACCGAGGGGAATCCAGGATGGGGTGACTTGACTGCCTCCCACCAGGTTCTGTTACCCAGAATCCCTTGCAAACATAAAAAATTGTCAAAAAAACCACATTTTCCCCACATTTCTGTGGTGGAAAGTTCTGGAATCTGCGTGGATCCACAAATTTCCACCCACCCGCGTTCCCCAAAGTCTTCCGAGAAAAATGGTACCTCACTTGTGTGGGTCGGCCTAGTGCCTGCGACAGGAAACGGCGCAAAACGCAATGTGGTCACACCTCAATTTCGCAGTGAAAAATGACCCTTTTTTGGCAAAGTGCCTAGCTGTAGTTTTTGAACCCTAGCTCTGCCGGCACCTAGGGAACCCTAGCAAACCTATACATTTTTGAAAACTAGACACCCAGGGAATCCAGGATGGGGTGACTGGACTGCCTCCCACCAGGTTCTGTTACCCAGAATCCCTTGCAAACCTAAAAAATTGTCAAAAAAACCACATTTTCCCCACATTTCTGTGGTGGAAAGTTCTGGAATCTGCGTGGATTCACAAATTTCCACCCACCCCGCGTTCCCCAAAGTCTTCTGAGAAAAATGGTACCTCACTTGTGTGGGTCGGCCTAGTGCCCGCGACAGGAAACGGCACAAAACGCAACGTGGTCTCACCTCAATTCGCAGTGAAAAATGACCCTTTTTTGGCAAAGTGCCTAGCTGTAGTTTGTGAACCCTAGCTCTGCCGGCACCTAGGGAAACCTACCAAACACACACATTTCTGAAAAGTAGACACCCGGGGGCTTCCAGGGAGGTATGGCTTGCGTGGATCCCCCAACGTTTCCTTGCCCAGAATCCCCTGCAAACCTCAATTTTAGCTGAAAAAATCACTTTTTTCACACATTTGTGTGTGGGAAAGTGTGGCATCACTGGCCTCACACAAATTTCCTACCACCCAGCGTTCCCCCAGGTCTCCCGATAAAAATGGTGCCTCACTCGGGTGGGAGGCCCAAGTACCCGCGACAGGCAAGGGCCCACAACGTATTGAGGCGACCTCAAAATGGCCGATCACAAAACTACCTGGTTTTGCAAGGGGGTCCCATGACGTTTTGGCCCGGGGCTCGGCGGCCACCTAGGGAAACCTACCAAACCTACACATTTCTGAAAAGTAGACACCCGGGGGATTCCAGGAGGTATGGCTTGCGTGGATCCACCAAAGTTTTCTTACCCAGAATCCCCTGCAAACCTGATATTTTGCTCAAAAATCACTTTTTCGCACATTGTTGTGTGGTAAAGTTGTGGAATCATGGGGCTGACACAAATTTCCTACCACCCAGCGTTCCCCAGGTCTCCCAATAAAAATGGTGCCTCACTCGGGTGGGAGGCCCAAGTACCCGCGACAGGCAAGGGCCCACAACGTATTGAGGCGACCTCAAAATGGCCTATCACAAAACTACCTGTTTTTGCAAGGGGGGTCCCATGACGTTTTGGCCCGGGGCTCGGCGTCCACCTAGGGAAACCTACCAAACCCACACATTTCTGAAAAGTAGACACCCGGGGGCTTCCAGGGAGGTATGGCTTGCGTGGATCCCCCAACGTTTCCTTACCCAGAATCCCCTGCAAACCTCAATTTTAGCTGAAAAAATCACTTTTTTCACACATTTTTGTGTGGGAAAGTGTGGCATCACTGGCCTCACACAAATTTCCTACCACCCAGCGTTCCCCAGGTCTCCCGATAAAAATGGTGCCTCACTCGGGTGGGAGGCCCAAGTACCCGCGACAGGCAAGGGCCCTCAACGTATTGAGGCGACCTCAAAATGGCCTATCACAAAACTACCTGGTTTTGCAGGGGTCCCATGACGTTTTGGCCCGGGGCTCGGCGGCCACCTAGGGAAACCTACCAAACCTACACATTTCTGAAAAGTAGACACCTGGGGGATTCCAGGAGGTATGGCTTGCGTGGATCCACCAAAGTTTTATTACCCAGAATCCCCTGCAAACCTGATATTTTGCTCAAAAATCACTTTTTCGCACATTGTTGTGTGGTAAAGTTGTGGAATCATGGGGCTGACACAAATTTCCTACCACCCAAGCGTTCCCCAGGTCTCCCGATAAAAATGGTGCCTCACTCGTGTGGGAGGCCCAAGTACCAGCGACAGGCAAGGGCCCACAACGTATTGAGGCGACATCAAAATTGCCTATCACAAAATGTTTTGGGCCCTTGCCTGTCGCGGGTACTTGGGCCTCCCACCCGAGTGAGGCACCATTTTTATCGGGAGACCTGGGAGAACGCTGGGTGGTAGGGAATTTGTGTCAGCCCCGTGATGCCACAACTTTACCACACAAAATATGTGAAAAAGTGATTTTTTCAGCCAAATTTCAGGTTTGCAGGGGATTCTGGGTAAGAAACCGTTGGGGGATCCACGCAAGCCATACCTCCCTGGAATCCCGGGTGTCTACTTTCAGAAATGTGTAGGTTTGGTAGGTTTCCTAGGTGGACGCCGAGCCCCGGGCCAAAACGTCATGGGACCCCTTGCAAAACAGGTAGTTTTGTGATAGGCCATTTTGAGGTCGCCTCAATACGCTATGAGCCCTTGCCTGTCGCTGGTACTTGGGCCTCCCACCCAGTGAGGCACCATTTTATTGGGAGACCTGGGGAACGCTGGGTGGTGGAAATTTGTGTCAATCCCATGATTCCACAGCTTTGCCACACAAAAATGTGCGAAAAAGTGATTTTTTCAGCAAAATATCAGGTTTGCAGGGGATTCTGGCAAGAAAACGTTGGTGGATCCACGCAGAGTCATACCTCCCTGGAATGCCCCGGTGTCTACTTTTCAGAAATGTGCAGGTTTGGTAGGTTTCCGTAGGTGGTCACGAGCCCCGGGCCAAAACGTCATGGGACCCCCTTACAAAACCAGGTCGTTTTGTGATAGGCCATTTTGAGGTCGCCAATACGTTGTGGGCCCTGCCTGTCGCTGGTACTTGAGCCTCCCACCGGTGAGGCACCATTTTTATCGGGAGACCTGGGGATTGCTGGGTGGTAGGAAATTTGTGTCAGCCCCATGATTCCACAGCTTACCACATCAAAAATGTGCGAAAAAGTGATTTTTTCAGCAAAATATCAGGTTTGCAGGGGATTCTGGGTGAAAACGTTGGTGGATCCACGCAAGTCATACCCTCCCTGGAATGCCCCGGGTGTCTACTTTTCGAAATGTGTAGGTTTGGTAGGTTTCCATAGGTGGCCGCCGAGCCCCAGGCCAAAGCGTCATGGATCTCCCCTGCAAAACCAGGTCGTTTTGTGATAGCCATTTGAGGTCGCCTCAATACGTTGTGGGCCCTGCCTGCCGCGGGTACTTGGGCCTCCACCCGAGTGAGGCACCATTTTTATCGGGAGACCTGGGATTGCTGGGTGGTAGGAAATTTGTGTCAGCCCCATGATTCCACAACTTTACCACACAAAAATGTGCGAAAAAGTGATTTTTTCAGCAAAATATCAGGTTTGCAGGGGATTCTGGTAAGAAACGTTGGTGGATCCACGCAAGTCATACCTCCCTGGAATGCCCCGGGTGTCTACTTTTCAGAAATGTGTAGGTTTGGTAGGTTTCCGTAGGTGGCCGCGCGAGCCCCGGGCCAAAACGTCATGGGACCCCCTTGCAAAACCAGGTCGTTTGTGATAGGCCATTTGAGGTCGCCTCAATACGTTGTGGGCCCTTGCCTGTCGCGGGTACTTGGGCCTCCCACCCGAGTGAGGCACCATTTTTATCCGGGAGACCTGGGGGATTGCTGGGTGGTAGGAAATTTGTGTCAGCCCCATGATTCCACAACTTTACCACACAAAAATGTGCGAAAAAAGTGATTTTTTCAGCAAAATATCAGGTTTGCAGGGGATTCTGGGTAGGAAAACATTGGGGGACCCACGCAAGCCATACCTCGCTGGACTCCCCAGAGTGTCTAGTTTTCAGAAATGTGTGGGTTTGGTAGGTTTCCCTAAGATGGCTCGCCGAGCCCGGGGCCAAAACCAGGTGCCCCCCCCAAAACCAGGTAGTTTTGTTATAGGTAGTTTGAAGTCTCCACAATACGATTTGGGCCATTTCCTGTTTCAGCCACTATGCCTACCCACACAAGTGAGGTACCATTTTTATCGGGAGCCCTGGGGGAACGCAGGGTGGTAGGAAATTTGTGGATCCACGCAGATTCCAGAACTTTCCACCACAGAAATGTGAGGAAAATGTGTTTTTTGGGACATATTTTTAGGTTTGCAAGGGATTCTGGGTAACAGATCCTGGTGAGAGCCAGTCAAGTCACCCCATCCTGAATTCCCCTGGGTGTCTAGTTTTCAAAAATGTATAGGTTTGCTAGGTTTCCCTAGGTGCTGGCAGTGTTAGGGTTCAAAATCTACAGCTAGGCACTTTGCAAAAAAGGGTCCGTTTTCACTGTGAAAATGTGGTGTGTCCATGTTGCGTTTTGGGCCGTTTCCTGTCGCGGCCACTAGTCCTACCCACACAAGTGAGGTACCATTTTTCTCGAAAGACTTTGGGGAACGCGGGGTGGGTGGAATTTTGTGGATCCACGCAGATTCCAGAACTTTCCACCACAAAAATGTGAGGAAAATGTGTTTTTTTGGGACAAATTTTTAGGTTTGCAAGGGATTCTGGGTAACAGAACCTGGTGAGAGCCAGTCAAGTCAGCCCATCCTGGATTCCCCTGGGTGTCTAGTTTTAAAAAATGTATAGGTTTGCTAGGTTTCCCTGGGTGCCGGCAGAGCTAGGAACCAAATTCAACAGGTAGGCACATGCCTAGTGGGCTTTCTGCCGCCCTGGGGAGGGGGGAAATCAGGGGCTATTGCCCCGATATGCCCCCGAGGGGGCAGAAAGACTGTGGCTATTCTTTTGGGGGGTCGGGGCATTGGGATGCCTATGCTGGTCAGCCCCCACCCCTCCGTATAAAAAAGCCAGCATAATCGCTGGCACATAGTGGGCTTTCTGCCCCCGGGGGCAGATCAGGAGCTACTGCCCCCATCTGCCTCCTGGGAGGGGCAGAAAGACAGTGACATCTTTTTGGGGTGGGTGGGGGCATTGGCATGTCCATTCTTGGCAGCCCCCACCTCGAACTTTGTAAAAAAAAAAATCCCTGGTGGCTAGTGGGCTTTCTGCCCCCGGGGGCAGATAAGGTGCTATTGCCCCATCTGCCTCCCAGGGGGGCAGAAAGACTGTAGCATTTGTTTTGGGTTGGGGGCATTGACATGCAAATTCTGGGCAGCCCCACCCCTACCTATATAAAAAAAAAATCCCTGGCGCTTAGTGGGCTTTCTGCCCCCTCCCGGGGGGCAGATCAGGGGCTATTGCCCCCATCTGCCTCCTGGGGGGCAGAAAGTTTTTTTTTCTTTGGGGGGTAGGGTGGGGGCATTTGCATGCCCATTCTGGGCAGCCCCCACCCGGGCCTATAAAAAAATAATCCCTGGCATCTAGGGTATTTCTGAACCCCCGGGTGGGTGCAGATTGGTGGCCGCTGCCACCATCTGCCCCCGGGGGGCAGAAAGACTGGAATTTCGTGGGGGAGGGGTGGGGGCATTGGCATGCCCATCTTGGGCAACCCCCACCCCTAAATGTATCGAGGGGAAAAAAACCTGGTGTCTAGTGGGCTTTCTGCCCCCGGGGGGCAGATTAGGGGCTACTGCCCCCATCTGCCGCCCAGGAGGGGTAGAAAGACTGTACCTTTGCGGCGGGGTGGGGTGGGGGCATTGGCATGCCCATATTGGGCAGCCCCCACCCCAAATTATAATTTAAAACAAATCCCTGGTATCTAGTGGGCTTTCTGCCCCCGGGGGGCAGATTGGGGGCTACTGCCCCCATCTGCCCCCAGGAGAGAGCAGAAAGACTAGTACCTTTGCGGCGGGGTGGGGTGGGGGCATTGGCATGCCCATATTGGGCAGCCCCCACCCCTAACTATAATTTTCAAAAAAATCCCTGGTATCTAGTGGGCTTTCTGCCCCCGGGGGCAGATTGGGGGCTACTGCCCCATCTGCCCCCAGGGGGCAGAAAGACTAATTTTGTGGCCGGGGGGATGGGGGCATCGGCATGCCCGTTTTGGGCAGCCCCCACCCCTAAATATAATTTAAATAGAAATCCCTGGTGTCTAGTGGGCTTTCTACCCCCGGGGTGAGATTGGGGGCTACTGCCCCCATCTACCCCCAGGGGGGCAGAAAGACTAATTATGCAAAAAATTGTATGGGGGAGCAAAGGCCCTTGCCCAAGGGCCGCTCCCCCTCCCTGGTGCCTAGTGAGTGGATCCCTGCTTGGGGATCGCCCTCCTAGGGCGATCCCCAAGCAGGGATCCACTAGTGAGGGTACCATTGGAAAGGGAGATTCTCCCCTTTCCAACGATACCTCTCCTGAGTTTCTACGTGCTCAGGGGCTGAGATAGCCCCTGAGCACGTAGAAACTGAAACTGTAATGAGCCTCTTGGCTCATTTCAGTTTCAGTTTCACTGAAATGAGATCAGCGCGACGTGCGCACCGATCGTCATTTCAGGGAAACCAGGGGGCTCTCGGGAGCTGGGGAAGCTCTTCCCCAGCTCCCGAGGCTTTAGGAGATGAAAGGAATCCCTCTGGTGCCCGCACCAGAGGGATTTCCTGACTGGGTTCCATGACGAGCTGGACTCGTCATGAGCACACGAGCACTGTGTGCCATGACGAGTCCAGCTCGTCATGAGCATGGAAGGGGTTAAAATGCAAGCTCCCGATCACATGGTCCGCTTCCACCATTACAGTGGAAGACAGACTAGGCACCAAAATGTGATCCAAACAAATATTGCCAAATTACTGCGTTGGTCATCTAACAATAATCCTAATTTAATTTCATGCCT
This sequence comes from Calotriton arnoldi, assembly GCA_963921515.1. Lineage (NCBI taxonomy): Eukaryota > Metazoa > Chordata > Amphibia > Caudata > Salamandridae > Calotriton > Calotriton arnoldi. Next base: position 2,514,469 of record CAWUFW010001260.1, on the reverse strand, counting down.
TTTGTAAATTTAAAAGGAATTTAAAAAGAGGAATTCATATATTTATGTTCATCTTTTTTGTCCAAGTCCGAGTAACATGAAGTCAAACGGTATAATATCTCTCCTCAACAATCCCACTTGGATTTTTAATACTTGGCAAGTGCCCGAATTCTTTCTTTTTTGATTTAGAGTGTATCAATGGGCATTCTGCTATTTCATACCTAGTGTGACAAAACTAACTCTCCATTTCATATGTACATTATAATTTGACATGTGCATATTTGGAATACTCGTAGAAATTTCAATATTAAAAACTTTAAAACATATATTAACATCATATATATTAAAAAAGTTGAAAACATTTAAAACACTAAGGAGGCCTTTCCAATATATCAATTTGAATAAAGTGCAAGTACATTGTAAACAAAGATAATTTTCTTGGTGTTCATTGGGATAAATGATGATATGACGAAAAATGCCTCATCGATCAATACTATGATAAAGTGCAAGTGCTTTTTTATCCCCCTACACCATACCTTATATAAAGTGTCTAGTGCAGGTATATAATCTGTACAGTACATGAAACAAGTGCTAGTACCCTGTCCCTATTTCAATTGATCGATTTTTATATCCTGTCAAGGACAATCTATAAAGTGCTAGTGCATTTTTTCATTTACCTAGATAGACAACTTCACAACAACCTCCTTTATATTCTTCAATTGATACCTCCATTAAAAAGATTTATATATATAAATAGATGAAAATTATAAATTCATTTACAGTAATCCTTTGGATAATTCATACCTTGACTTCAATTGTTAAAACCTTGTGATCGCTTCTGGACAATATATGTTACACCTCCAACACTTTTGACAATCCTTTTCCCAATTGGTAGCTTGTGATTTAAAATAAGCCATCTAATCTGGACACTACTAATGGCCTAAATGTACGTGTAGGTCCTCGTCTGTATTCAATCCAGACGGAATTCTAGTGTTAAACAGCATAATGTATTTCGATTCTAACTGCTGCAATTTTCTCTCTCCATTTCCCCCTCTTCTCATTTTAGATACTTGGTCCACCGCAAAGAAAGTTAAGTCTTCCAACCTGCCCTTATGAAACTCATTAATATGGCGGGCCACAGGATAGGTCTTGTCATTATTTTTAACCGCCCGCATATGTTGGAGTATGCGGACATGGACCATGTGAATAGTGCTTCCTACATATACTTTTGGGCAGGAGCACTGGAGGATGTACACAACATGGTCACTATGACAATTCAAGAAGTGTCTGATTTTCCATGGTTTTGTCATCAATGGGGACATAACTGTCCTGGTGTTTTTTTCCAATTGTACAGGCTTTACATTTAAGACATTTATAAAAGCCTGGATTTGACCTCAGCCAATTCTCAGATTTGGATATTTCCAGACTGCTGTCTACAAGTTCCTGCCTCATTGATTTAGCCCTCTTGAAGGTTACACTGGTCTGCGCTTTACAATTGTGCTCAACATAGGATCGCTTCTAATCAGGTGCCAGTGCCTACTCACACAGTCTCTCACCCTTGTGTGGTAGGCACTGTACCCTGTGATTAGTCATATTGTCTCACTTTCTTGCTTTTTCTGTTCTTCCTTTCTCTCTTTGGGTTTCAAATGTTTATCTCTCCCAATACCTCTGACCTTTTGCAATGCTTGTTCTAGAACATGATTTTTGTAGCCCCTTGCCTCAAATCTCCTGGTTAGGTTAATTTGAGCATCCTCCAATGCTTGCGCCTCACTACAATTCCGTTTCATCCGGAGATGCTCAGCATAAGGGATGCTCATTTTGAGTTTTGTCGGATGGTGGCTATTCGCATGCAAGATTGAGTTGCCTGCGGTAATTTTTCTGAAAGTTCGTGTGTGTACTGCTGTGTTCTTCACATATACCTCGAGGTCTAGAAATGTAACTTGGGACCTACTGATTGTGTCTGTGAATTTTAAATTTAATTTGTTATTATTGAGTTGCCTTACAAAACATTCAGCAGACTCAATTGATCCTTCCCAGACCACAAAAAGGTCATCTATAAACCTCTTCCACAACACCACATTTTCTTTCCACTCCTTTGCGTACTCCACCCTGAGCACCTGCTCCTCCCACCAGCCCATTTGCAAATAAGCATAGCTGGGGGCGAAGCAGGTGCCCATGGCTGTGCCTCGGACCTGTCTATAAGTTTCATTCCCATACATGAAACAGTTATTCTGGTGCAACGAAATGTGTTGTGTGTCCAAGAAGTGGTGCATAGCATTCAGTCCTGCCTCATGCTCTATGCTCGTATATAACGATGTTACATCGAGCGTAATTAGCAAAAAACTTTCTTTCCAAACTAGGGGCCAGATGTAGGTAAAAGCAATTTAGCGAGTCCTTAATAGCGATTTTTAGGGAATCGCTATTAAGGACTCGCAAAATGCTATGTAGGTAGGAATAGCAATAATTTTTGCGATTCCTACACATTCCTTATTTGCGACTCGCAAATTGCGAGTCGCAGATAAGGAATGGCTTCCCATTCATTCCTATGGGCCAAGAGGCCCATAGGAATGAATGGGAATTGCGCGCACAATTTCAAGAGTGCAAGGGTTCCAGAAGGACACCCTGTTGCACCCCTGAATTGTGCATGTGTGCACATGTGGGGCACATACATGCCCCAAGGGCATGTATGTGTGCCACATGGCACTTTAAAAAAAGCAAAAAAGTGTTTTTTTAAAGGAAATCGCAAATTACCACCAACTTGAAGTTGGTGGTAATTTGCGATTCCTTAAGGCAATATCGCAATTTGTGATGCCTTCTTGCATAGCATTTAGAGAATCGCAAATTGCGATTCTCTAAATGCTTAGCATAAATAAGGAATCTCAATTTTTGTGATTCCTTATTTTGCGAGTAGGTTTAAACTTACCTACATTGACCACAGCCAAATTGCGATCGCAAACGCTGAAATTCTGTGAATTTCAGCGTTTGCGCTCGCAATTTGGCTTCCTAAATCTGGCCCTAGATTTTCTATTTTGCTTAAAAAGTCTTGGGTGTCTTGGATATATGCAGGGAGTTCTGTGACAAACTCCTGCAGGAAATAATCCAAATATCTTGAAGCCCTTTCAAAAAGACTCCCTATGGCGGAAATTATAGGCCTCCCAGGTGGTTTTTCCTTATTTTTATGAATTTTGGGGATCAGATATAAAATCGGTGTTACAGGTTTGTCAACTTTTAGATATAAGTACTCGTCTTGGGACAGTAAACCAAGCCCCCTCCAGCGTGCAAGGTCCTTGTTGAATTTATTTTTCACCTCTATGAGGTTACTATGTGGGACCTTCACATAACATTCCTTATCTCTGAGTTGTGTTTTTGCTTCCAGGTCATACATTGCTAGTGTCCAGAGGACCACATTACCTACTTTGTCTGATTCACGGACTACTATATCCTTGTTCATTTTGATTTTTTCCATTACCTGATTGTACTTTCTATCCTGAAAGCTATTTCCTTTTTCAAAATCATTGCTAGATGTCAACGCTAAATCTTTTAAATCTTTAATCACAGCCTCAGAAAAATAATCAACCAAATTCTTTGGTGCATTCGGTACAAAAGTGGACATTGGTTTGAAATTTTTCTTTACACCTTTGTATATATCAAGTCCCATGAATCCTGCTGTATTTCTTTGAGTCCCAATCAACTGTAGCCCTTCACACTCTCTTTGCAATTCATTAAGCTCATGCAAGGTGTTTAAGTCCCCTACCTGCAGATGACTAGTTTCTTCTGGAATGTCCTCCAGGTTTCCTATTTGGCATCTTTGAAAAAAATATTTCTTTAATTTTAACTTGCGTACAAACTTGAAAAAGTCCACACGAGTCTGGCTGTAGTCAAAATTAGTCCTCTTACAATATGACAAACCTAATGCTAACACATTATTTTCTTCTTCCGAAAGCTCTATGGTTGTCAAATTGATTACTGTGGCTGAATCATGTGTCATTTCCGTCTGTATCCTTCCTTGGTCTTTGTTACAGATCGGAGTTCCATTCCCTCCCCGTCTGGCTTTGCCTTTCCTTGCTTGTTTTTTCTTTGTTGGTATTGCGGCATTTTTCTGTTGTTCTGAGTCCGGTCTATACCTAAAAAAAGAAACTCTTCCACTACAGTAGGAGTGATTTCAGCATTCTTAGAAGAGCTGCCACCTTCTTCTTCAGAGCCCGTCTCCACATCAGAGCTCATTTGTGAGCTTCTTTCAGACACACTGTCGCTCTCTATATTCCGGGCTCCTTGTTTTTTTCCTGTCATTCCACTTCCTGAGAGTTTTTGCCTTCTAATGCTGTCAAATCTTCGGGCAAAGGTGTATATTTGCCCCCATTGATAATCTAGCCTGTCCCTCTGGAATTTGGTGGCCTTTCTTTCCCTTCTAGTTTGCTCATGTTTCTTCAGTCTTGTTTGTAGCTCCGTTTCAAATTCCGCCAAGTTATCTGCTTTCATTTTTTGGGACATTTCGGTCTCCACATTTTTAATCTCTTCCAGTATTTTTTCTCTGTCCTTACGAGCATACTTAATAAGTATCCTCATCATGTTGCCGGAGGATTCCGCATTGTGGGCAGCCCACTCTTTTAGCATCTCCGGATCCGGGTCCTCAAACGTGGGAGCCACAAGGATTCTCAGCCCCCGCGGGACTCTCCCCACTTCTATGTATCTTTCAAGAGATTTTACCTCCCACCATTTGGAGAACTCTCCTCGCTTTAATTTTTCCAATTTGCGCGTCAGCTGTTGCACATTTGCTCCATTGGCAACAGCCTGTGATTCCTCATTGCGGCTTTGAGATGTCGTTTTATTATCATCGAACATGGAGTTCGCTGCCTCTTTACGTTCTTGTAGCCACGTGTCCATAATGGCTATTCAGTCTCACCTCTAACGCTTATTTCACCGATAATCACTTTTTTTTAGTAAGTAAATATTCTTTTATAGATTTCCGAGTCCCACCGGGTAACCTTCCCGGCTACCTCTCCCCGTCTATAGTAATGAGGGATAACCGCACACAGAGGTACAGAACTCACCCGACTGCAGGCGTCCTCCGACCCACTGCTACCGGCTCGTACGTTCCTCGCGGTATTTTCTCCCGATTATTCCAATGTTGCGGGGGGGCTTCCAGTTATGCACCGCATATCACCTCCTTTTCACCTCGAAACTTTCCATGTGCCACAAGAATCACTGGGGCACTTTTTTGTAGAACATTTTGTGAAGATTTGTCAAACGACGCCAAAGATATCAGCAAGTCAAAAAATACTTTTCCTATGGAAACTAGGTCCTAACTATAACTACCTACTGGCGACGGCCAGTAAGATATGTATTTATGTACAAGAATCGGGTCTACTCTCGTCTTTTCTACAAACGGATCGTCGGACGAGTTTCTTGAATATATATATATATATACATATATATATATATTACCTACTGGCGGTCGCCAGTAGGTAGTTATAGTTAGGACCTATTTCCATAGGAAATTCACAACATTCTATTTCCAATAACTTTGGCGCCGGTTGATGAATCTTCGCGAAATTTTCAAAACTCGTGGGGCGCTCCGGTCCGCTCCTATCCAGAAAGTCTCGGGGTGATTCACCAAGTGGAGGCCGAGAAAAAAAGGGGGTCCCAAAACGTGTTTTCCCCATGCAATTTTCCATAGGAACCTTTAGTCGCAGCTACAGCCCGAACTGCTGAACGGAATTACACCAAATTTGGCAAAAAGGTAGCCCTTGGTTCAGAGTCGTGCCTTTTGGTTAAATGGTGTAAATCCGTTCAGTAGTTCCTGAGAAATTTGAAAAAGAAAACACATATATATCTGGGCGGAGCCTAACCACACATGTCATCGTGAGATCTGATTGGCTGTCAGCACTTCATCCTGGAATTGCTGGCAGCCATGTTGGGACCAATATAAATGATAGTACCCCATTGAAATGCATTGTAGTGAATCGAAGATTTTGAGGGTTACCAAAAGGAGAACTATAAAGGGTGATAACAGACTTTAGTTACATTAGAATTCATTTGTAGATGGTACCATACTAATTTCAGGAATTGTGGTGTGTTCTAAGGTGATTTTACCCTGTGAAAAACCTTCTGCTGGGATATCATGAATCATGTTTGAGAGAAAACTATTTTCACATGCTTGTCCCATACAGTTTTGGAAGGTGCTCCAGAAGCTAAAATGAGAGCATATTTTCTGTAAATTCACATTATCTTTCTCAGTCATGTGAGAATGAAGTCTGACATTCTCAGTAAAACATGTACATCCAACAAGGGCAGAGACTGTCAGTTGATTCCTTTGTGTTCTACTGCAGCTTCCCAGAGTGTTCTAAAGAACAACTAGAGTGCTAACAGCCTTACTTATGACAAAAGTATGGCACACCTGAAGCCATCTTGATTGGAATAAACTGGTAACACTTAAAACATTTAATTTAAAAAGGAACAAAATGATGGGGTTCATTTTGTCATAGAAATTATGGTTAGTGCTGTAGAAAGAAAAATTAGGACATGTTTCAAGTGTGATCTCAAATATCTTCCTGTTATATTTCAACAGGAGCAGCCTGTCAGTTGATGCCTTTGTGTTCTACTGCAGCTTCCCAGAGTGTTCTAAAGAACAACTAGAGCGCTAACAGTCTTACTTATGACAAAATTATGGCACACCTGAAGCCATCTTGATTGGAATAAACTGGTAACTCTTAAAACATTTAATTTAAAAAGGAACAAAATGAGGGGGTTCATTTTGTCATAGAAATTATGGTTAGTGCTGTAGAAAGAAAAATTAGGACATGTTTTAAGTGAGATCTCAAATATCTTCCTGTTATATTTCAACAGGAGCAGCCTGTCAGTTGATGCCTTTGTATTCTACTGCAGCTTCCCAGAGTGTTCTAAAGAACAACTAGAGAGCTAACAGTCTTACTTATGGCAAAAGTATGGCACACCTGAAGCCATCTTGATTGGAATAAACTGGTAACACTTAAAACATTTAATTTAAAAAGGAACAAAATGATGGGGTTCATTTTGTCATAGAAATTATGGTTAGTGCGGTAGAAAGAAAAATTAGGACAAGTTTCAAGTGTGATCTCAAATATCTTCCTGTTATATTTCAACAGGAGCAGCCTGTCAGTTGATGCCTTTGTGTTCTACTGCAGCTTCCCAGAGTGTTCTAAAGAACAACTAGAGCGCTAACAGTCTTACTTATGACAAAAGTATGGCACACCTGAAGCCATCTTGATTGGAATAAACTGGTAACTCTTAAAACATTTAATTTAAAAAGGAACAAAATGATGGGGTTCATTTTGTCATAGAAATTATGGTTAGTGCTGTAGAAAGAAAAATTAGGACATGTTTTAAGTGAGATCTCAAATATCTTCCTGTTATATTTCAACAGGAGCAGCCTGTCAGTTGATGCCTTTGTGTTCTACTGCAGCTTCCCAGAGTGTTCTAAAGAACAACTAGAGCGCTAACAGTCTTACTTATGACAAAAGTATGGCACACCTGAAGCCATCTTGATTGGAATAAACTGGTAACACTTAAAACATTTAATTTAAAAAGGAACAAAATGAGGGGGTTCATTTTGCCATAGAAATTATGGTTAGTGCTGCAGAAAGAAAATTTAGGGCATGTTTTAAGTGAGATCTCAAATCCTCTTCTATTTCATTAGAAAATTCTGACATGCAGACTGAAACAATCACTTTCAATACCAGCAGTAGACTTCCAGTTAACTCCCTGGTGAGCAGTAGCTTTACTACAGTGATCTAATGAACAACTAGAGTGCTAACATTCTGAATTTATGGCAAATGTGTGACACATCTGAATGCCTTCTTGATGGAATCAAAGTAAAAAACTGAAAGCATTTCCTACTGAGGAGACTGCAGTAAATGACGAAATTAGGAAACTTCATAACAAATAAGTCTCCCAAGATGGCCACCAGAGAAAAAAGAGCCCAAATGTAGCACAAATATCACCCAGATGTAGCCCACATATAGCCCAATGACAGAAGTGTGCAAAACACTTTTTATTTTTAGTTTTTCTGCAGTTTTATATAGTGCAAACTGGTCAGGTATTGGAGCGTTACATCTTACTTGGACCCCTTATTGCGTATTTTGCACGAAGTACATGAGATTGATCTTGCGAAACATTGAACTTTACGATTCTGTTAACCTGAAGTTGCTCTGAACCGGGCTTTGTAACACCCGTTTTTACCTACTGGTTTTAATTAATTCTCACTGTATTGTATTAGGAAAGAGGATTTACTGTTTTTATGTACACTTTTATGATCTATGTTTCTAAATCAGATCAAATAAAGTTTAATGAATTCTATGGCAGGACGGAGGCGAGGATTATGCATATCTTTCCTCACTTTATTTGCATAGCAGTTCAAAGAAAACGTAACACAACAATCATTAAACAAAAGACTACACAACCCATGAACCATTAGGGGGTAGTCTCCAAGGCAACTATAGTCCAATCATATCACAGTCCATCGTATATAATATTGTGACGTCCCTTCCGCTTCCTCTTTCTTCACTGCTCGTCAGTTAAGTGCATTCCTTACATTCTTGGCTTAATCTGACGTTGTTGCTGTTTGTATAGCGGTTTCTTGTGCACGTTATTAGCATTATTGCCTTGGTATTGTTTCATATTCCCTGCGCAGCAGGCTCTTGCCCGAGCGCGTTCTCCCCTCGCAGTTTCTCCCGCTGTGTGCTCTGCGCGCGGTGAGATCCTGTCAGGCGCGTCTGGTCCGAGCGAGGCAGCTCCGTCGAGCGCTCCCGCTGGTCTTTATGCGCGTTTGGGAATCCGGTCACTCCTTTAGTGTCCGCTTGATTCCCGACCAACCTCGCCTAATTTTGACACCGCTACGCGGTGATTTCCCCACATGGCCACGTTAGTGACCAGCGCCACCTGGTGGTGGTAATTGGTATTGCGCCTCGGTCTATTCTTATAACAGCTTCGGGGAAAGCCCAGCTGTTGGAGCACCGGCGAGGGGGCTGTCTTAAGGATTTTAAGGGCATTTGTTCTGTGCTCACACCCTCTGCTATCATGTCTTCTCCAGAAGACCATTTTTACTCCTCCTACCAGGAAGTGGAGGAGGAATGGCCCCCAACTTCTCCCTCCAGCAGTGGACCAAGCCCTCTCTCTGGCTATTTCTAGGGCGCTGGCTCCTCTTAGGGATCAGGTTGATAAGCTGGCGAAAAGCATCCCTGGGGTGTTCAGTGACCCAGATCTGGTGGTGGCGGGTCCAAGTAGCTCCCAGATGGGGAATAAAAGGGCCGTTAAGCATAACGCGGGGCACTTGGAAGGATTTGATAAACTTACGGAGACCTTCCTCAAGAGTGCGCGAAAGCTAAAACATGCACCCTGCCGGGAGGAGGAGGGGCCCGGAGAAAATTGCGACACTGTCACCACTATTGTAGACCCCGACGGCGGGTTTCCCTTAGAGGGAGAGGGTGTATCGGAGGACGATTTCTCCTCCGATGAGGATAAGGACTCGGGGCGTCCCTGGCGTCCAGAGTCCCACTCCTCTCAGTCCCCGGTTGGGGACGGGGTCCACTCGGACATGTTCGAGCCTACCCAAATTTACCATCCTAGGTTGGCAGAGTGGACACCTGACGCCAAAGTGGCAGAGTATGTGGTGGGGAAAATCCATCAACCCCTTGAAAGGGAGGTCAGGAATAGGATGAGGGGAGAATGCCCCAGGCCCTCACTGAAGGGGAAGGTGGCACACACGCCTGAAATTGATGAGAAACTATGTACCTTTTTCTCCAAGTATATGAGGGATCCCAAGAAAGGAATTGATAGGTCTTGGACGTGGTAGGGCCCTTGACCCAAATTATTCAATTGACGGAGCGTTCCAAAGAGTCAGGATCCCCTTTGTCCACGGATATTGTGGCTGGTTGGGCGCACTACCCTAAACCCTAAAACACTACCACCTCCACTACCCAAACACCACTGCACTACCCTAAACCCTAAAACACTACCCCCAGCACGACACCCTACACTACCCAAACATAACTGCACTACCCTAAACCCTAAAACACTACCACCAGCACGACTCCCTACACTACCCAAACACCACTGCACTACCCTAAACCCTAAAACACTACCCCAGCACGACTCCCTACACTACCCAAACACCACTGCACTACACTAAACCCTAAATATACCCCCAGCATGACCTCCCACACTACACAAACACCACTGGACTACCCTAAACCCTAAAACACTACCCCCAGCACGACCCCCTACACTACCCAAACACCACTGCACTACCCTAAACCCTAAAACACTAACCCCAGCATGACCCCCTACACTACGCAAACACCACTGCACTACCCTATACCCTAAAACACGACCCCCTACACTACACAAACATGACTGCACTACCCTAAACCCTAAAACACTACCCACAGCATGACCCCCTTCACTACACAAACACCACTGCACTGCCCTAAACCCTAAAACACTACCCCAGCACTACCCCCTACACTACCCAAACACCACTGCACTAACATAAACCCTAAAACACTACCCCCAGCACAACCCCCTACACTACACAAACACCACTGCACTACCCTAAACCCTAAAACACTACCCCCAGCACGACTCCCTACACTACCCAAACACCACTGCACTACCCTAAACCCTAAATCTACCCCCAGCACGACCCCCTACACTACCCAAACACCACTGCACTACCCTAAACCATAAAACACTACCCCCAGCATGACCCCTACACTACACAAACACCACTGCACTACCCTAAACCCTAAAACACTACCACCAGCATGACCCCCTACACTACTCAAACACCACTGCACTACCCTAAACCCTAAAACACTACCCCAGCACGACCCCCTACACTACCCATACACCACTGCACTACCCTAAACCCTAAAACACTACCCCCAGCACGACCCCCTACACTACTGCACTACCCTAAACCCTAAAACACTACCCCCAGCACGACCCCCTACACTACCCAAACACCACTGCACTACCCTAAACCCTAAAACACTACCCCCAGCACGACCCCCTACACCACCCAAACACCACTGCACTACCCTAAACCCTAGAAAAGAAACCCCCACCCCATGCCCAATCCCCCTTACCTCTCACTCCTCATGGTTCCTCTCTCCTCGTGGTTCCTGCTTCACGTCATCTCTGAGGGGCGGTGCACGTCATTGTGAGGAAACGGAACAGCCTCTGTTTCCTTACAACGACATGGATCGTCTACATGTTTTAGAACGCATGGTCATTTACCATACATACCTTTACAACAAAATTTGTTGTAAAGGCATGCGTGGTAAATGACCATGCGTTCTAAAAAATGCGTAGTAATGACTTCGTGATGTACAACGCATGCATGGTAATGCATGCGTTGTAATGGTATCGCAAAGTAAAAAAGTCGTTGTAACGGCTGTTTACCGATCGAAGCTGGCCCCTGTTCTTCAGTGAGACGTTTATTTGATTAATTAGGAGGAAGGAATGTGGTTTTTTTACCGAAAAGTGCATTCCTGGCTGTTGTATTGTGAAAGTGTCCGCGTGGCCTGGTTTCACTTCCGGTGAGAGAGTGGAAGAGTCTGTTTGGATCTAAAGGAGTTCTGTTGTTGGACGGGGCCGGCGCGACATGTCATCAGAAAACATAGCTAATGGAAAGCGTCCTCCCTGAAGTGTGGAGCAGTGCCATGAGAGGTCAACGAGTGTGCGTCCCACCGCAGTATGACCGTACCGCGTGACCCATGTGCCGCCTCCAGGGTACGGGAGGCAGAAGCGGCATCACAGGTCCTCTTGAAGACCGTTGTAGCACTAATTCTACATTTTGGTACTAGGGCATTTTAACTTCGTTGTTCCTGCCAGATACAAAGAGAAGATCCTGTGTTATTCAGTGCCCTCGTTACCTTTTTTGTGGGTTGTGGTGCTTGTCACTTCGCTGCCCCGCCGGTGCACACGACTGGGCACCCCACCTCGTGTGCCATCTGCAGGGCCTCTGCCCTCGGATCACTGGTTTCGGTTTCTGGAGTGGCAACATAAACAGTTGCTCCCAAAGGACTAGCCTGAACACTTAGGTGAATATCCCCTGCACCAGCATTCCACGGAAATTCTTTCCTAGCTCTCCCACGTCAACGAGCATGGCTCCGCTCGCGACACCGTATGACGTCATCGGAGCCATAAGAGGACCTCGTCGGCGTGCTGACGTCAGTTCCACCCATTTTTTCCGTGCCACCGAGGCAAACAGGGGACCGAGACATTTTCACATGTATACATAGTATAATAAATATATATATATTCACTGGAAAAACCATAGGTTTCAGGCACGTTATAGTTAGAAATTAGCATTTAAAAACCTTAGAAATTCACTGAAAAAACCATAGGTTTCAGGCACGTTATAGTTAGAAATTAGCATTTAAAAAACCTTAGAAATTCACTGAAAAAACCATAGGTTTCAGGGGCGTTATAGTTAGTTGGACATTTCACTCGTACAAAACCATAGAAATTCCCCCGTTATAGTTAGTTCAGCTAACTATAACTCGCGCGCCCGCAATGCACTGCTGATGACGTCACATATTACATCACTCATGACATGGTCAGTGACATCACTCATGACATCACTGATGACATCTCAAATGACATCACTGATGACATCACTGATGACATCATCCAGTGAATGTGTGTTTTTCTGAAAATTAAATATGTTTTATATATGTATATCTCAAGGTCGATGGAAGAATAAATGGGTATATACAGTGTCTAAATGGATGATTTTTTTTGTAAAATTGATTGTATAACTGACTAAGTGTATCTTAGTGAATACATGGGTTAGTGAGTAATGTTTAAATATGAAAATATCTGTATCAGTCTCTCACTTTGTGTATAAGTGGCTGCATGGGTTGGTGAGTAGCTACATGAGTGTCTATATGGGTTATTAGTTGGTTTTTTGAGTATCAGTATGAGTGTCTGAGTGTCTGTATGGTTCGGTGGGGGGTATTACTTAGTGCATAGATGCATGAATGAGTGACTCACTGTTTGTATGTGTTGAAGACAGCATGTGTGCAGGACTGTATAGGTGGATGAGTATGTGTATGGGTGTGTTAGTGAGTGAATGACTGTCTCAATAGTGTCTTTATGAGTAACTACATATGTTTTAAACTAGTATATGTGAGTATTGGTGTATATAAGTGAGTATATGTGAGAGTGAGAGATTGGAAGAGTTCCTGTACAAATAAGTAGGTGTTTCTATAAGTGATTGTTTAAGAGAGTAAGTATGTGTAAGTTTCTGTAGAAGTAAGTGTGGTAGTGTGTGTATAACTGTATATGCAAGTAAATGGATGTTTGATACTTTGTTTGCATGTGTGACTATGTGTGTGAGTAACTCTATGGATGAGTGGCGGTGTGTAACAGGATGTATAGGTGTATGAGTACATATGATGAGTGAGTACATGTATGAGTGACTGTATAGGGACTGTTGGTGAATGAGTGGATGTGTGTGTAGATCTTGGAATTACTGAATAGGTGTGTTGTAACTGGTATTGGTATGTCCATTGTTATGAAAATGTTAGTTTGTATTTTTGAGTGTGTGTATCAAAGGTTATATTAGGGTGAGAGGAGGTCTGCCACTCTATCACAAGGATGATGTCATCAGTGATGTCATCAGTGATGTCATTTGAGATGTCATCAGTGATGTCATGAGTGATGTCACTGACCATGTCAGGAGTGATGTAATATGTGACGTCATCAGCAGTGCATTGCGGGCGCGCGAGTTATAGTTAGCTGAACTAACTATAACGGGGGAATTTCTATGGTTTTGTACGAGTGAAATGTCCAACTAACTATAACGCCCCTGAAACCTATGGTTTTTTCAGTGAATATATATATATATATATATATATATATATATATATATATACACACCCCATCATCATCATATATGATATATATACATATATATATATATATATATTCTGCTCCTAGGTGCCCATTCGGCGAGAAGCACTCATTAGCCAGCACTCAGCTTCAAGCCTTTAATGGTATGAACAGCTCAGGCATGTCGATTCATTTAGCAGCTCATAGTCATATTGCCTGACGCGTTTCAAGTTTCCTTCCTTAGAGGCTTCTGACAATGAAATGTGTGGGCGTTCTGGCCAAACCCTTATAAATTGTGATGCCTGCTCCTGTCTATACCAAATAAAGGTACTGGTTGCCAGCTGCAGTAGGAGTGCGTTCTTGCCTAGGGGCGATCTGGAGCTTATATGTGAACACCGCAGTCCCTGCCGTGAAGGACGCACCACCCCGGTAACATTGGGGGCCACGCGTTTAGAATTTTCGAGCCGCATATGTGGACCAGCAGCTTATGGGATTGAGGACAGATTGGCATTGCGAGGCCCATCGGAGGGCTTTTAAATTTTATCTGCAGAAGAATTTTGTGCATCCATTGGGAGTTTTAATGAACTGACAAATGCACCACAATGCCCAGGAATCAATGCGGCCCATCCAGGGCCGGGCAATCAAGTTAATTAAAGAGGGTGTGTCAGAATGAGCACAAGAACATTGTTGAGCCCCTGAGGAAAGCGCACAAGCGCTGAAACGCGTCACGCTAATTTTGACTTTGGACTGCAAATAGAAATGCGATGCCTGCTCCTGTCTATACCCAATAAAGGTACTGGTTGCCAGCTGCTGTGGGAGTGCGTTCTTGCCTAGGGGCGATCTGGAGCTTATATGTGAACACGGCGTTCCCTGCCGTGAAGGACGCACCACCCCGGTAACATTGGGGGCCACGCATTTAGAATTTTCGAGCCGCATATGTGGACCAGCAGCTTATGGGATTGAGGACAGATTGGCATTGCGAGGCCCATCGGAGGGCTTTTAAACTTTATCTGCAGAAGAATTTTGTGCATCCATTCGGAGTTTTAATGAACTGACAAATTCACCACAATGCCCAGGAATCAATGCGGCCCATCCAGGGCCGGGCAATTAAGTTAATTAAAGAGGGTGTGTCAGAATGAGCACAAGAACATTGTCGAGCCTCTGAGGAAAGCGCACAAGCGCTGAAACGCGTCAGGCTAATTTTGACTTTGGACTGCAAATAGAATTGCGATGCCTGCTCCTGTCTATACCCAATAAAGGTACTGGTAGCCAGCTGCTGTGGGAGTGCGTTCTTGCCTAGGGGCGATCTGGAGCTTATATGTGAACATGGCAGTCCCTGCAGTGAAGATCGCACCACCCTGGTAACATTGGGGGCCACGCGTTTAGAATTTTCGAGCCACATATGTGGACCAGCAGCTTATGGGATTGAGGACAGATTGGCATTGCGAGGCCCATCGGAGGGCTATTAAATTTTATCTGCAGAAGAATTTTGTGCATTTATTGGGAGTTTTAATGAACTGACAAATGCACCACAATGCCCAGGAATCAATGCGGCCCATCCAGGGCCGGGCAATCAAGTTAATTAAAGAGGGTGTGTCAGAACGAGCACAAGAACATTGTCGAGCCTCTGAGGAAAGTGCACAAGTGCTGAAACGCGTCAGGCTAATTTTGACTTTGGACTGCAAATAGAATTGCGATGCCTGCTCCTGTCTATACCCAATAAAGGTACTGGTTGCCAGCTGCTGTGGGAGTGCGTTCTTGCCTAGGGGCAATCTGGAGCTTATATATATATATATCCAAACCAACTTCATTCGCGTAATCCCCTGCCGCTGTATGCGGCGGGCTCCCAGCGAGGTCGCGCACCTCGTAAATCTGTCCTTTTGTTTTCTTCTTGGAAAAAACAAAGCCGGGGCCCAGTTCCTTTCAGCTTGTGATTTATTAAGTTTACACCAGCGAAAAAGCCTGACGAAAACGCGTCGGGCGTTTTTGCTGGTGTAAACTTAATAAATCACACGCTGAAAGGAACTGGGCCCCGGCTTTGTTTTTTCCAAGAAGAAAACGAAAGGACAGATATATATATATATATATCTATATATATATATATATATATGCTGGGGTCCCCAGGTTCACAATCAGCCCTAAGACGGGGGCCGCATGCCCCCCTTCCCCTGAAAATCACACCGGGCCCCAGGGATGGGGTCCCTGGAGCCAAAATCAGCCACACATGCCCAGCTTCACTTTATTTAAAAGGTTGGCCCTGGGGGAAGGGGTCCCCAAGGTCAAACAAGGCTCAGGGAGGGGGCCAGGTGGCCCACTCCCCTTAAGAAAATGCACATCCCAGGGCAATGGGGTCCCCAGGGCCTAAAGAGAGTTGATGAGGAGGGCCGCGCAGCCCCGCTCTTCTTTTTTAGATACATGTATGGCCCTGAGGGATGGGGTCCCCAGGACATAAAGACTCTTGGGGAGGGAGGTCTCGCAGAGTCCCCTCCTCTTTATTTAAATAAGTGGCCCTAGGGGATGGGGTCCCCGGGGCCTATAATTGCTCAGGGAGGGGGAACGTGCAGCCCCCCCTTTATTTATTTAAATGGCCCTGGGACATGGGTCCCAAGGGACTAACAAGGCTCAGGGAGTGGGGCCATGCGGCTCTTCTTGCCATTTAACATATATGTACGGCCCTGGTGGATGGGTCACTAGGTCCTAAAGAGGATCGGGGAGGGGGGCCATGCGGCCCACTCCCCTTTTAACATATATGTACAGCCCTGGGGGATGGTGTCCCCAGGACCCAAAGAGGCTCGGGGAGGGAGGCAGCACAGCCCAACTGCCATTTAATTAAAAAAAAGGACTACAGCTCCCCTTTAATAAAAAAAAGAAGGCCCTGGGGAATGGAGTCCCAAGGTTTAGGCCCACCCTCTGCCATACACTGCCGAAGACAGTGTAGGCTTGGCTGCCTTTGGAGGGGTTAGCCACAGGGGCTGGCTGCAGTTCAGGGCCTGTGGCCAACCTCCCGCCGCACACAGCTGAAGGCCCTGTGCAGTTTTGGGTTGGCTGCCCTTACGGGGGTTGGCCACAGGGCCTGGCCATAGGCCAGGCCTTGTGGTCAACCCCTTACTACACCTGGCCAAAGGCCATGCGCAGCTTTGATTTGGCTGCATGTGGGGGGTTGGCTGCAGGACCTGGCCTCAGACCAGACCCTACAGCCAACCCCCTGCTGTGCATGGTGGTGGCTGCATTTACGTATGGTAATTAAATATTACTTTACGTTAAAATTCACTGAAAAAAAGAAAGGTTAAGG
Source organism: Calotriton arnoldi (assembly GCA_963921515.1). Taxonomy (NCBI): domain Eukaryota; kingdom Metazoa; phylum Chordata; class Amphibia; order Caudata; family Salamandridae; genus Calotriton; species Calotriton arnoldi. The sequence goes on along the minus strand of CAWUFW010001260.1, from coordinate 2,497,323 downwards.
TAACGTTATATTTAGATGTGATAAAAAAAGATCTGTTTTTAAAAACAAAACGTAGAAATTCACTAAAATAACCAAAGGTTAAAATAACGTTATGGTTAGGTAAATATGTTAGTGACAATATTAACATTTTGAGCTTTAAAAAAAGCACAGAAATTCACCAGTTACAGTTTGCAGTGCTAACTGTAACTTGTACTGCTTATGACCTCACATATTACATCACTCATGGCATGTTCTATGACATCATTTGTGATATCACTGATGACATCTCAAATTACATCATTGATGACATCATTCAACCTTTTTTTGCACACATTGCTCTATAAACGGGTTTAAAGTAAGTACAAAATTGCTCAGAAGAATATGAGGCATCAATAATGCCATTACAGAAACAACTTCCTTAGGTGTAGAAAGCATGAGTTGCATGCCACATTGACCCTATACCATACACTTCAAGGGTAGTGTATTCACATTATCAACCACAGATATATGGGAAACCCTCCTTGCATTTGGTGTTCAATCTGTATACAACTGTTCAGAGGATTCCAAGTTCTTAAAAATACTGAACATCTGTTCCAAAACAAACTCCCTATTATGGACAACTTTTTTCTGTATCAAACCGCCGATAATCACCAAACCTACATTGAGAAATGAAGTTGATATGAGTAGAGAAGTGGGTCCTGTAAACAGTGTTTAATCTATGGAGGCAGTCTAACCTGTACCACACTGTTTACAGACAGTGAAACTCTCATGTGAAATACACTACAGAGTATTAAAAAGTATCTACTAAGAACAGTGTACACTCTATGCAACACTTGGCAAAAAGACACTATTCGCTTCAAAATAAGAAAACGTCTGAATGTGCTACAGATTATACTACCTGCAACCTTCATACTGTGGTGAAAACCTTACAGATAGCCCATCTTCTGAAGCAAAAGAAGCACATGTACATAGCCTAATACCTGATGCACACAGTCTTCTATGTTACGTAGATATTGGCCTACTCAGACAAATCTGTCTAATAACTCAAGGCTGCTTACAATACGTAGTATGTTGTATGTAGAATCTTTGTCCTGTTGCGAATCTTTTCTGCAGAGTCTAAAAACTTGTGTGGAACATAATGGACACAAGTTGTCAACTGTTACCTTCAAACAGGGTTACTGTTCAATGTAATTATTTATAATTTGTTCAATATCTCTACACACCTATGATGCGTTAGGAGCACATGCGTTTTGTAAACATTTACACACATTAGCTGGACTGTACAAAATTAGGTGCAAAAGTTCAAAAGTAATATAGCAGTTACCCACCACTATGTAAACTATAAAACAAATACCCACACTCATTGGATGATGTCATCAGTGATGTCATTTGAGTGTCATCAGTGATGTCCTAAATGATGTCATAGAACATGTCAGGAGTGATGTAATATGTGAGGTCGTAAGCAGTGCATTGCAGGGGCGCAAGATATAGTTACCTCTGCTAACTATAACTGGTATATTTCTGGGACTGTTTTTTTAGTTCAAAACATTAATGTTGTCACTGACATATTCACCTAACTATAACGTTACTTTAAACTTTGGTTTTTTCAGTGAACACATAAACTATATATATATATATATATATATAATGAGAACGCTTGGCAAACTTCAAAAGACAAACGGAGCCAACATAAATTGCGATTGTTTTTCTTCTTTTTTAATGTTAAAGCACGTCAGCCATGACGCGTTTCAGCCGGCACAGCAGCCTTGTTCACAAGGTGTTATGGCATGAAATGTCAGTGGCCTTTACATACCAAGTGTTCAACTGACCAGGAAAACAGACTTACGTTGCATCACCGCTGCTTTACATATCAACATTTTTTAGACAGATACTTACGGTAATTTTTCAATTCTTTCGTGTGTGTTACAAGTGCAAAATTATTGGTAATTAAGTTAACTGTAAAGACGTTATGTTTAAAGAACAGGCTTTTAAAGACTGTTACAGTTACACATTCTCAATGCGCTCGCATTTAACATATAAGGCAAAATGTCCTTATTTCTACAGAAAGGAAAATTGTTTCCTAAACATGGTTATACTGCGATAAAAGAGAGAAAAGACAAGTGTCCAAATATTGCTGTACCATTATCACCATTACGCAATACTTTAAGGCAAGTGCCAAAACCAACAGACACATCTTTGTTATTACCAGTCCTCAGGCTGTCTTCCAATCTGGGGCAAATGCCCAAGACTAAACATTGTCCGTTGCTACATGGTATTAGCCCATTATACAAGGAGACCAATTAATACATTTTCATTTGGGACACTTGCATAGTGCATACACGATCAGATGTTCAATGTTTCATACTGCTCAGTCATATTTCTTGTTTTAAGCTTCTGCCAGAGTGGTTAAGGTGTCATAGGCATGAGTGAAATTCTTCATCATGATTAGGCCCATGTGGGGCTTTGCTGTCAACCAGAAGAATATTCTAGTCTCAAGCGCGCGTAGTGCCCTTACCCTGTCTCCCCCTCTTTTGCTAGGTGGAATCGCATCTATTACAAAATAGGTGATTTGGGTGGGGTCTCTGCAGTGTATTGTTTCACAATGTCGGGCTACCGGATACGTTCTATCCGCATTTGATATGGCCCTCATGTGCTGAAGAATCCTCTTGTGCACTTGCAGCGTGGTACTTCCCACTTCCTGAAGACCACACGTGCACGTCAACACATATATTGCGAAATCGGTTTTGCAGTTATAGGCACTTCGAATCTTGAACTCCCTGCTGCTGAAGGGGGTGGAATACTGGGTCGTGTTTTTTCCGATGCTGCAAGCTCTACACTTACTACATCTTTTGAACCCAGGGAGTGGTTTCAGCCATCCTTGGTCCCTGTCACTTTCTGTCACTTTCTGGACTCGATTTGACGACAGAGTCTCTTAGTGATGGCGCTCTGCGGAATGTTAGTGGGGGATCATTTGGAAGATGTTGCCCTATAACTGGGTCTGATTTAAGGATATGCCAGTTTTTGTCGAGCAACTCCCTGAATTCCCTATTTTGGCGAGTATAGGTGACTAGGAAGCGCATCTGAGGTTCCACTCTAATCCTTCTTTTTGAGAGTAAAAGTTCCTCACGCTTTTTTTTATTTGCTGTTTCTCTCGCTGCCTTGATAGTTGCTTCATTATAACCTCTCTCGAGGAATCTTTCACTCATTTCTCTTTGGCACTTAACCAGTTCCTTAGATGTACTACAGTTCCTATTGGCTCGAAGCATCTCACCATAGGGAATGCTGTTCTTAGTGTGGGCGGGGTGCAGCGTAGTGTTGCCAGCAGTTGATTTTCTAAATAGCCTGGTTTCCAACTTTCCTGCCTCTACAAACACCTCAACATCTAGGAATGGTACCTGTTGTGTGCTGATCGTGTGTGTGAACCTTAAATTTAGATCGTTACAGTTTAGATGATTTACAAAGAGTTCTGCAGATTCTGTTGTGCCCGTCCAGATAACAAATAAATCATCGATAAATCTGGTCCACGCAATAATGTTACTATCCCATACAGATGCATATTCCTTGCAAAGCACCTGCTCCTCCCACCAGCCTACGTGCCAGCACGCATAGCTGGGGGTGAAGCAGGTGCCCATCGCAGTCCCTCTCTTCTGCTGGTATAGAGTTCCATCAAACAGGAAGTAATTGTCTTCCAGACATCTCCTTGCCATCCTTAACAACATCTGAGTGTGGCTCCAAAGGTTGACAGGTCTGTCACTCAGGTAAAATTCCATCACTTTCAGACCATCATTATGGGCGATGCTGGTATAGAGGGTAGCGATGTTTAATGCAATTAAAACATAATCCTGCTCCATTGATATATCATATATCATTTTAAGGAAATCGCTACTCTCTTTAACATAAGATGGAAGCTTCTCAACGTAAGGTTTGAGGAAAATGTCTATGTACTTGGAGCAATTTTCCATCATGCTTCCATTGGCCGAGATGATTGGGCGACCAGGTGGGCAGGATACGTTTTTGTGCACCTTTGGTATTAGGTATAGTACAGGTGTTCGAGGTGTTTCATTCCATAAAAACTTATATTCATCATGTGACAACAGATTCAGATCAAACCATTGTTCTAATTTCACAGTGAAATCAACATGTGCTTTCGCCATGACTTCCTGCTTGCACTTTCTGTAACACTCTTTCTGGTTCAGCTGATTGTGTGCTTCCTGCAGGTACATTTCCATGGGCCATAACACTATATTTCCACCTTTATCGGAATTGCGTACTACAATTTGTTTGTGGGTCTTAAGTTTAGTTACCAATTCATGATACTTCCATTCCTTGGCAGTACGCTTTATGTTCTTCGTGTGGATTTCCTTGTTCATAGTCTTTAGCCCATCGATAACTAATTCATGAAAGGTATCGATGTTATCCTTAGTTGTAGTTGGCGTTGCTCTCGACCGTGGTCTGAATGGTGTGATTACTGTGTCGCCTGACTGCAGATTCTGTTCCGTGGTAATGTTCTGTATGGATATGGGGACATCTTGAGTTTCGCTCTCCATTTCCAATTCCCTCATAGTTTGAAGGACCGGTAGGTCTGCAATAGTAGTACTGATCATGGATGTGGGTGATTGTTCTAGAGGTACGATAACACGTCTCTCTTTCTTACTGCCCATATGGATTTTCTGTAGTTTAAGTTTTCTAATGTACTTACACATATATATATATATATATATATATATATATATATATATATATATATATATATATATATATATATATGCAAAGAAGGTTTGCTGAGGCCAATTTACGGAAAAACAGCAACGTTTGTTTAACAATGTGGCTGCAAGTACACTCTCCTGACGCGTTCCGGCGACTGCCTTAATCATAGGAATGGAGGTAACAGGACACAGGTGCTTTATAACAATGTCCTCACGTGACCATGAAGCTAAGTGCATACAAGTCCCATAATGCAGCGATATTGGCATCAGGAAACTCGCGGTTGTGGTGTCCTCTCAAATATTGCTCAGTAGCGTATTTTTCACCACAATCTAAAAAATAATTCATTCACCTTAGTGCAAAATTCATGTTGCTTCAGTGCATCAATAATAAAGTGTCACGTGCAAGTATATAAAATCCATATTGGTAAACCTCACTTTTTTGGTCCCGCTGCCACATTGAAAGTATTATCTTGTAAACATGGAAGATTCCGGAATTGCCAGGAAGAGGTAAAAACCTCTCTCTTCTCCCTTTCTCACCTAGGAAACATGTACTGTCAGGTTTAATCCTCTTTAAACATGCGGAGGCGAGTGGGTCATGCCCCCCTATTTCAAACGTCACACATTCCTCTGTCGACGGGGGCCACCAACCCTGCAGGGCGGCCTCAGCTGACGGGGACAGGCATCCCGTTAATCAAATGCAAAGAAGGTTTGCTAAGGCCAATTTATGGACAAAACTACATTTGTTTAATAATGTGGCTGCCGGTACACTCTCCTGACGCGTTTCGGCGACTGCCTTAATCATAGGAATGGAGGTAACAGGACACAGGTGCTTTATAACAATGTCCTCACGTGACCATGAAGCTTAGTGCATACAAGTCCCATAATGCAGCGATATTGGCATCGGGAAACTCGCTGTTGTGGTGTCCTCTCAAATATTGCTTAGTAGCGTATTTTTCACCACAATCTAAAAAATAATTCATTCAGCCTTAGTGCAAAATTCATGTTGCTTCAGTGCATCAATAATAAAGTGTCACGTGCAATTATATAAAATCCATATTGGTAAACCTCATTTTTTTGGTCCCGCTGCCACTCTGAAAGCATTATCTTGTAAACGTGGAAGATTCCAGAATTGCCAGGAAGAGGTAAAGACCTCTCTCTTCTCCCTTTCTTACCTCGGAAACACGTACTATCAGGTTTAATCCTCTTTAAACATGCGGAGGCGAACGGGTCATGCCCCCCCCTATTTCAAACGTCACACAATCCTCTGTTGAAGAGGCTCCCAACACTGCAGGGCGGCCTCAGCTGACGGGGACAGACATGCCGTTAATCAAATGCAAAGAAGGTTTGCTGAGGCCAATTTATGGACAAAACTCCATTTGTTTAATAATGTGGCAGCAGGTACACTCTCCTGACGCGTTTCGGCGACTGCCTTAATCATAGGAATGGAGGTAACAGGACACAGGTGCTTTATAACAATGTCCTCAAGTGACCATGAAGCTAAGTGCATACAAGTCCAATAATGCAGTGATATTGGCATCGGCAAACCTGCTGTTGTGGTGTCCTCTCAAATATTGCTCAGTAGCGTATTTTTCACCACAATCTAAAAAATAATTCAGCCTTAGTGCAAAATTCATGTTGCTTCAGTGCATCAATAATAAAGTGTCACGTGCAATTATATAAAATCCATATTGGTAAACCTCACTTTTTTGGTCCCGCTGCCACATTGAAAGTATTATCTTGTAAACGTGCAAGATTCCGGAATTGCCAGGAAGAGGTAAAGACCTCTCTCTTCTCCCTTTCTCACCTCGGAAACATGTACTGTCAGGTTTAATCCTCCTTAAACATGTGGAGGCGAGCGGATCATGCCTCTCTATTTGAAACATCACACAATCCTCGGTCGACGGGGGCCCCCAACCCTGCAGGGTGGCCTCAGCTGACGGGGACAGACATCCCGTTAATCAAATGCATAGAAGGTTTGCTGAGGCCAATTCACAGAAAAACTGCAACGTTTGTTTAATAATGTGGCTGCAGGTACACTCTCCTGACGCGTTTCGGCGACTGCCTTAATCATAGGAATAGAGGTAACAGGACACAGTTGCTTTATAACAATGTCCTCACGTGACCATGAAGCTCAGTGCATACAAGTCCCATAATGCAGCGATATTGGCATCGGGGAAACTCGCTGTTGTGGTGTCCTATCAAATATTGCTCAGTAGCGTATTTTTCACCACAATCTAAAAAATTATTCAGCCTTAGTGCAAAATTCATGTTGCTTCAGTGCATCAATAATAAAGTGTCACGTACAATTATATAAAATCAATATTGGTCCCGCTATTTGAGAATTGTGAGATCTGATTGGCCTAAACCTCCCGATCACGAGCTTGTTTCTGATTGGCTGCCAACACTTCAATCCAGGAAGTGTTGGCAGCCATCTTGTGACTTGGTACCGAATCACAGGAAAAAAGGTAAAAAAAAAAAATTTAAAACAAGAAAAAGGGGCAGGGTAAAAACACCCTGACCCCCGAGGCCTGGTCAGGGGGTCCCACAGGGACCCCAGAGCCATAAAAACCATTTTTTTAAAAGAATTCGGCCAGAGTCGCGTCGGGTGCGTGAACCTGGTAGAATTTTTTTTTTTAAACGAATCGCAGGTGGGCCAGGTCCCGGGGGCAATCCCGATTCATGTAGCAGGGGCCCGCAGGCCCGGGGACCACCAACTCCGCAGGGCTTTCCTGGTAATGCACAGGGGGCACGCGCCCCCCGCAGCCCCGGGGACCGCCACCTCCCCAGGGCTTTATTATACAAATGCATGGAGGGGCTTCTTCCCCCCCCACACTGCCCCGGGGACTGCCACCCCCCCGGGCTACTTTTTAAAACTTTGTGTGGGGGTGGCCCGAGCCCCCCCACACTGCCCTTGGGACCACCACCATCCAGGGGCACACTTTATTTAAATACGGGTGTCCGTTGCGGCCCCCGGCCCTGGGGACCACCACCTCCCCAGGGCTTTAAAACAGTTGGGAGGCAGGACGCGCGGCCCCGATCCTGGAGCCCTCCATGGCCCTGGGGACCACCAACCCCCCGGGCCGGCTCCAGCAATGCCCACCCCCGGGACATTGCAGTTTGCTATGTGCTCCCGCCCTGTCATAGCAAACACTGCTTTGGTTCGTGGAAGCGAGACTCTCGCTTCCAAGAAGCAAAGCAGAATTGCTTTTGTGCAAAGGGAGCTGCATGTTAGCAGCTCCCTTTGCCCAAAAGCAATGCCGGCTCCCGCAGGAGGCACGGAACTGGCAGGGACCGCAGGGGCATTGGGTCTCCCCCGAGGTCCCCAATGTTGAGGCCAGGCACCGGGGAATGGGGTCCCCGGGGCCAAAAGTGGCCCAGGGAAGGGGGGCCACGCGCCTCCCTCCCGCAAAAATAAAACATTTAAAAAAAATTAAACGGGGCAATGCCCCAGGGGATGGGGTCCCCGGGGCCAATTATGGCCTCAGGAGAGGGGCCGCGCTGCCCCCTCCTTAAAAATAAAATTTTATATAAAATAAAAATATTTGGCCATGTCCCGGGGATCGGGTCCCCGGGGCCGAAATCGGCCTCGGGAGGCAGGCCGCGCAGCCCCCTTCCCAGTTTTAAAAAATGTCGCAGGCCCTGGGGGATGGGGTCCCCAGGGCAACAAGATATTGAGAGAAAGGGGGCCACACAGCCCCCCTTCTAACAAAAAAAAGAAGAAAAAAAAGCCAGCATCTCGCCGGAGTCCCTGCCCCCTCCCTGCACCACTCTGCAAACGCGCCTCCTGGTGCGTTCTGGGTTGGGTGATTAAGTCCCCTAGAATCTTAAGGGTCCTTAGGGTCCAACCAGCTCACTAGGTACCTCCAGTAAGCCCCACACAGTGGGATTGCTGAGAGGGGGTCTGAGGCCACGCCCCTTTTTACACCACTTTGCAAACGCGCCTCTTGGTGCATTGCTGGTGGGGCGATGAGGTCCTCTTGTGTCCTGAGGACCTCAGGACTAAAGTGGCCTTCATCCCCAGAGCAGCAGTGCACCAGGAGGCGCGTTTGCAGAGTGGTGTAAAAAGGGGGCGTGGCCTCAGACCAGTCTCAGCAATCCAGCTGTGTGGGGCTTACTAGAGATAACAGGAGGGCTAGTTGGCACCCAGGTACCCTCAGGAGGCAAGGGGACTTCATCCCCCAACCAAGAGCGTGCCAGGAGGCGTGCTTGCAGAGTGGTGGAGAAAGGGGACGTGGCCTGTGTCCACGTCTCAGCAATCCCACTATCTGGGGCTTACTGGAGGTGTCAGGTATGCTAGTCGGCCCCTAACACCCCCCAGCAGCGAAGGGGACTTTAATCCCCATCCAAGAGTGCACCAGGGAGTGCGTTTGCAGACTGGTGGGCAAAGGCGGTGTGGCCTGCTTTGAGAATTTAGCAATCCTGCTGTGTGGGACTTACTGGAGGTAATAGGAGGGGTAGTTGGCCCCCAAGGTTGTCCTTGGGGCCAACTACCCCTCCTGTTACCTCCAGTAACTCCCACACAGTAGGATTGCTAAGAGGTCTTCGGAGGCCATGCTCACCTTTCTCCACCACTCTGCAAATGCACCTCCTGGCACAGTACTGGTTGGGGGATGAAGTCCACTTTACTCCTGAGAGACTTTGGGGGCCAAGTAGCCCTCCTGGTACCTCCTGTAAGTCCAACACAGCGGAATTCCTGAGCGCTGGTCGGAGCTCCAGTCCCCTTTCTGCACCACTCTGCAAACGCGACTACTACGTTATAGTTAGAAATTAGCATTGAAGAAACCTTAGAAATTCACTGAAAAAACCATAGGTTTCAGGGACGTTATAGTTAGAAATTAGCATTTAAAAAACCTTAGAAATTCACTGAAAAAAACACAGGTTTCAGGGACGTTATAGTTAGGCTGACATTTCACTCGTACAAAAGCATGGAAATTCGGCTGCTATAGTTAGCTGAGCCCCCGCAATGCACTGCTGATGACGTCACATATTGACATCACTCATGACATGGTCAGTGACATCACTGATGACATCACTGATGACATCTCAAATGACATCACTGATGACATCATCCACTTAATATCTGATGCACCTCCTCACACCCTAATATAACCTTTCATACACCTACTCAAAAATACAGACTAACATTCTCAAAACCATAGACACACCAATACCAGTTAGTACATACCCACTCACTGATTCATAGGTCTACACACACATCCACTCACCCATACAGTCACTCATACACGCAGTCCTGTCTTGTGGTTTGTGGCCTCCTGGTCTACCTTGCTACGTTGACTTAGGCCTGGCTGCCATGATGCCCTTTTGCGCACGTTACTTTGTGCCATTGTTTTTCCAGCCTCTGCTTCTGCCCGGCTATTTTAGAGCTGTCTGCATTTCTGTCTTTCACCTTTTCTCCTGTTCCCTTTGGGCTACGTCTGCACAACATGTACAAGGTCGAAAAACAACGTCCCTTGTTCTTGCTGATCTGGCCAGTCCCTCGCACTTAGACATAACACTATGTACAGCTGCCCTGGAGAAATTCGTGTGCTTTTAATATTGTGATTTCACTGTTAGAGACACTTGGAGAAAACCTTTCCAGAGAGAAGAGCTGTGTATGTCTGATGATGTAAACCTTGCATCTAGATCTTGAGGTATGGGGGTTCGCTAGTCAAAGCCCAGAGGTCTTCTGTTTGTATAATAAACTAGCTACTAGCACGGGGAGGGTGGGTAAGGTCATTTAGCCCTATATCCACTGCTTTATGAAATGCTTTCCCCGTTTGTATTCTATGGAGTTGTAACCATGCTGATTATATTATTCTTATGCATTATGCTGATAGTACTGACACGTGTACTGTATCTTAGAGCACGTTAGTTAAAATAAACATTTTAAACTATACAGTGTCTCTTCCTACGCACGTTGTGGACAGGTATGAGTGAGTTATGAAAGGGTGTTCTTGCTACTGCGAGTCCTGAGAGAGAAAGATACCGTGTTCTGGGTTGTCTAATCATTGGTAGCATTGGTGCTAATGAGACGCTACAGCTAGTCGGGTTGGGGTTTTAGGTGCTGAGGATTATGGTTGGCTCACCAACGTATTCCAAGGTCCTATTATCCTGTGCATATCTCTGTGTATGTGCAGAATCCCTACAACATGGCGCAACCAACGAGTGGGCTGCTTATCTGCGAGACGCTTGAGTAGTATTTTTATGCTTGTCCACAACTCCTCGCAGACGCTTCCGGAAGCGTGTGTGACGGTGATACCTCCTATATTGACGTTTTTATAGGTTCTTTTAAGCTTGAAGTTGTTAAAAGGTTTCTTAACTAATACCCTGTATTGTGCTGCCTTACTTTAGGTTGTCGAAAACTTTTAGCCTAGAATGGCTATTTAAATTGCGGCACATAGCCGTGCTGCGCTCCGGGCTCACTTGACAGTGTATGGAGTGCCTGACGCGGGTGTTGATTTGATATTTGTGGTACAAGCAGATCCAGCTTACCACTTTGAGGTGTTTTACTCTTGGGTCACCTTTCCGGCGGTGGATGCGAACGATAATTTGTTCCATGAATATGAAGCCACCGTAGTTCCTAATCACTATAGACCGTATAGGAACCTTGAAGTACCGCTCACGGCTTGGCAACACCGTGTTTGGTTTGATGGCGCCCTCCCCCAACCGACTACCACGGTTCCTTTAGGCCCCTTGTTCCACTGACGGGGCCACTTGGCCTGTTTTGGCCGGGTATACCCCACATCCGCGTTATATGATGGTAGCAGTCGCTGAATTGCGTGATATGCATTCGTCTTTGATACGAGTGCATCGAGCTTTGGTACAGTATGTTACAGGCAACATCCAGGGAGCCCCTCCTGGAGTTGCGGCCCATCCAGCTGGTGCAGGCGGTGTAACCATAAGTCCTGTCATGGTGAATTCTGTGATGGGTAAGCGCCCACAAAATAAAGATGATTTTCCTTATTGGCTTGCAGAAAAATTTGACCAGCTGGAGGCAGTTTTTCCAAATACCTCGCCCGTGGAAAAACACAGAATTCTGACGATTAGTTTGCCAAAAGACTTAATCCCCGAGTTGGCAGAATGCAACAACTGGGGCAGGGTATTTGTGGCAGTATATGCGAAGTGTTTCGGCACTCCTTCCATGACAGTTCTCCCCTCTGTAATTAAACGAGTGCAGGATGAACATGGCCCTGAAGCGGCTGTGGAATTAGGGCTGAGACTGGTGGGAGTGTTCGACATAGTAGCTGATTTGATCCTTGCGAATGTCAAGGGCGATGCAGTGAACTTTCAAGTAGCTAATGCTTTGGCTTTGGTCCCAGATCCGGACAAGCCGCGCGAATTACCAAAAATTATTGCTCAGGCTTACAAAACAATTGGCCGCAATAGCCTAGGAGTTAAGCCTTTTGCTAAATCGCAAACGCAATCGCAACAACCAAAAACTCAATCTGAAAAAGACGAGAAACCAGTTTTTACTAAAAAGAGCTGGAGGTTGAAAAAACAGGGTAAGCAACAGAAGAAGCCGGGGTCGCGAGGCACATCCCCGGTTTCCGTCTCTTCTGAACGCACTTATGATTTGCGCGATAGGGCGAGAATTAAATCTCCAGAGAGATTTCAAGTCCCTGATTCGCGTTCTCCTCGTTCTTCACAGGCACCAACAACTTCTCAAGCTGGTGGAGGAGATCGCCAGGATAGAGGAAGGGGTCGAGAGGCTCCACAGGGACGAGACCAACCTCGACAACAGGTCAGAGGGAAAGCAGAAGAATTTCAACGCTCTCGCCCACAGTTTCAGAAGAAGAAAGTTGCCGCTGTAACAGTGAGATATGCCACAGACGGTGAGAACGAGACTCCTGAATTGGACGTGGGCAGTGACACTCCTAGACAGCGCCGCAGAAGTTACCATAGTGCGGGAGGCGCTACGTCCTCATGTGGAGGCGACAGCAACTGAAACATTCATTACTGTCGAGACAGCAGACACCAGAGTGGCACCCCCTGACAGACTATATAATATTGTCATTCAAATTGAAGGTGACATTCAGCGTGTTATTAAAGGGATTTTTTGGGAGAATCTGACCTCTTCTTACGACATTCTGTTAGCGGAGGCGGATTGGCCGCCCCCATTCGTACTTGCTGTGCGTAAAGGGGAGGAGGTAATCCTTCTGAGCTTTTCTCGTCATGTCCCAAAGGACAAAGCGGAGGCTCTTGCAGCAGAGTGGGCAGTGTCCCTGGCTCCAGCGTTATACCGCAACCACGTTGGATGGGATGAGGATTCTCCCCCCCATGAAATACCTTTGCGGTCGCTGCCACAGCCACAACCCCAATATCCCATCAAACGGGAAGCTAAAGGTCCCGTTTCCGAAATTCTGACTCAGTTAGAATATCAGGGTGTGATTGAAACATGTGTGTCACCGATGAATAATCCCCTTTTCGCGGTTTCTAAACCCGATGGATCGTACCGCTTGGTTTTGGATTACCGACATTTGAACTCACATTGTCGGACCTTTGCGGTGCAAAACACACATAGTTCTGCGCTTGTAGACAGTCTTGTTCGTAAAAAATATAAAACTACACTTGACCTATCCAATGGATTCTACATGCACAACTTGGCCCCGGAGAGTAGCCAATGTAGCGCTTTTACTTCCAGTGGTAAATTATTCAAATTCCGGCGTTTACCTATGGGCTACAAGAACAGTCCAGGTGTATTCGCTGCCCGCGTTGTCTCATTGTTAGACGGCATAGACCCAGATGCTTGTTCGTACGTCTATGACATTTATCTGACGGACGACGAATTATTCCCGCATCTTTCCCGAGTGGACCGCATTATTCTAGAATTTGCGGTTTTAGGTTACAAGTTTAACTTTGCCAAATCACACATTGCTGAATTTACCGTTTTGTTTTTGGGCTATGAGCTCAACAATGAAGGTAAGGGCTTAGCCCCCCATTTCCTAGAGAAATGTGCACTACTGTGCCCTCCTACTACTCTGAAGAAACTTCAGTCTTTACTGGGTTTTCTGAATTTCGGGCGTACTTACATTCCCGAATATGCCCAGCGTATCAAGCCATTGTATGCCTTGATACAACCTAACTTTTCGAAGTCATGCTGGCTTCCGGAGCATTCCTCCATTCTGCAGTCACTGCAGACAGACCTTCTTGAGTCTAAATTCTTGTTGACTCGTGATAACCGCACGAACCTGGTGATTAGAATCATTCCAGGGGCAGTGGGTTTCACGTACTTAACCTTTAACGAAGGTGACACAGTACCCATCGCATACAAGTCACAACTTTACACTTCCGCAGAAATGCGCTTTTCATCTGTGGAAATGGCGATTCTAAAGGAACGCGCATTGGCACAGGGAAAACGCATTTTGGTGGTAACACCATATCCTGCCCTGGAGGCAGTGACAAAGGCAAGTGTTCCGAACTCTAAAGCTTTGCACCCCCGTTGGATACAATGGGCAACATCTTTGACGTCTCCGGATGTCACTTTTATCTTTGATTCTTCTCTTCAGACTCAAGAGTTTTTACAGTATGAATTCGTTCATCCTCCTCCTCTGTCCTTGCTACCGCTTGAGGAATACGAATGTATTATCTACACCGATGGTTCGGCACAACCGGCCACGGGTTCCAAGCATGCTTATTCGGCGGCATGTGCTATTGTTGCAGGTACTTTTGTGAACGGTAAGTTCAAATCTACTGTGGTGCACACTCAGGCACTCGGAGACAGTACTGCACAATTGGCCGAGCTGCGCGCAGTGGTGCTTGCACTTGAGTTCGCTACTCCGGATGTGACCACTCTAATTGTATGTGATTCTTACTACTGTGTTCAGTCTTACAATGACAATCTGTTCTTTTGGTCGCAAAACGACTACAGAGACGCCAAAGGTAGCACAATTAAGCATAAGATGCTTTGGGTTTGAGTGGCAGATTTGAAACAACGTCTGCCTCTCACACAGGTGGTTCATACACTTGGCCATCAGCGTGTGGGCGCACATGCTGTTGGTAACGGTTTGGCAGACGAAGCTGCCCAATCAGCAGTAGTCACGTGCTCAGTCGCAGCAGTTACTAGATCCATGTCTAAAATAGATACTGAGATTTTAGCAGCTATTGCTGCGACGAAGGAAGGTGCTAACTACCCTAGGGGTTTCCCTTCCAAATATTCTTATCAGTTAGGTCCCGAACAGGCTCCCTACGTAAAAATACCAGACGTTGGTGATCGGCTGATTCCCAACGCGGACCGCAGACTTTCCTTGATAACGGCCGCACACGAAGGCTTGGCTTCGGCCCATGCTGGCGTGTGTGCGATGGTTTCCATCTTGCAGCAGCGTTACTGGTGGCGTGGGTTATACAAACAAACCCGTACTTATGTGCTTTCTTGTGACGTTTGTCAGCAGATTAAGCCTTCCACGGTTACACGACCACCACAGACCCCACTCTGCATTTCTAACAGACCTTTTGGGTGTGTTTACCTGGATCACTGTGGTCCATTTTCTTCAGACACTGCCTATAACTATATCTTAGTGGCAGTGGATTTGTGCACACGTTTCATCTGGGTTTGGCCACAACGAAGTGCTGACGCTCGAAATGTCATGAGGGATTTGCGTGTCTTTGTGGGAATTTTCGCCTGTGGCACCTTCCATTCTGACCAAGGTCCGGCGTTTGCCTCTAAGGCTTACAAGGACGCAATGGGTTCACTGGGGGTACGGGTGAAATTTTCATCTCCGTATCGGCCTGAGGGCAACTCGATTGTTGAACGAATGAACCGTGACTTAAAGCAATCCTTGACAGCTAGAGTCTTAGGTACTGGCAGGAACTGGCTGGCCCACTTGTATACCGTACAACGTGCACTTAATAATCTCCCTAGAAGACCTCTGGGTGGGCGGACCCCATACGAAATGCTCTTTGGCATACGAATGTTTGTGCCTGACCTTGATGGTCTAGACATGGCGGCGCAATCCGCCATCTTTGATGTAGATAACCATTCTACTATGTTACAGGACTTACAAGAAGCCCGAGACAAACTTGCAATCGCACATTTACCTTCAGCCACAGACGCTGCGCTGCAGATTCCGGTTGCCGGCTGGCTTCCGAAGATTGGAGATCTGGTTCAAGAGAAGGTGGAGAACAAAAAAGAATTCGGCCCCTCTTATCGTGCACTAGTTCCAGTCCTGGGCTTGAAGGGAACTCATACAGTCATCTTACCACCGCTTCCTAGTCGCAAAGAGAACAGATACATCTCAGTGGAAAATGTCAAGCTACAACATCTGGCCGATCCTGAATAGTGTTACACCAGCGGTCTCTTGTCCTCTCATTTCCCGGACGAATGTTCGTGGCCCTCCTGCCCGAACGGTCACTGATGTTGCAATCGAGATGGTAGATTTGCCTGATCGCTTACTCGACTACCCGGACTCCCCCTGCAATGACGAGTCTGAGTATACCTACCCCGCCAACGAGTCGGTGGCACACCTACCAACAACGCCACTGAGCCCAACACGTTATTCCTTTGACTCGGATTCCACCTCGTCACTTGTCCCGTCCAAATTCAGCATTCTTGTATCCTGGTTCAGAGACAATTTTTTAATAACCCCTGGACATACATCTGGTTGGTGCTATTCCTGATTTTTTTGTTCATGTCCATTGGCTTTGTCACAGTGTTTTTTCTACTCATCAATGGTCACTATTTACCAGAACGCTCTGCAGTGAACTGTGTCGCTGGAACTTTGGCTCCACATTCTTCATCTCACATCATGAAGCGAGACCACACATTAGTGAACATTTCAGCTTTTCCAGTCGCTGATGGTATCGTTTGGGATGCGGTAAACTTCCAAATTCATGGACCAACCGAAATTATTAATGTACCAAATGTTCTTCGTGTATCAATGGGTGATGTCGTAAAAAGTAATATTCATTCTGACGATTGGGATGTACATGCAGTTGAAGCTTTATTTACTGATTTGAAATATTATGCTGCTTTTAATGCTGAGGATTTGTACATGAATTCTGCAAGTTATGCTGATTTATATTGTTACCAGCATTGGGGCAACCACTTTGTCCATAAACCAAGTGCACTGCGTGGTCCTTTTAACTACACCCAATGGGAGCATTGTCCAACCCCTTTGCCAGGTAGCTCCCAAACTCTTAGAAATAAATTTACTTACTTCACAGACTTTGATAGATCGAACCCTGGGTCCTATTATTTTAAAATAAATGCTCCATCCACTCAGAAAATCATGTTTACCCACACCAAATTGCTATATTTGGGTTCCTTTTTGAGCGCCTTAGCTGTGGGTGGTTATGAGTACTGGGAGGACTCTGTTGACTTGAAATCAATCTGGGGCTCCAAACCATGGCAGGTGCAAGGCAAAGAATCCTTGCACCGTGCTTGCCTTATCCCGGCCCAGATTTTATTTCTGAATAATACCATCTATCAAACTACGTGTTGGGGTTTGGCTACTTCCAAACAATTGAATGCACCTTTCATTCCTGCATTGTCTTCCACTCCCAACGGGAGCTTGCATTTCAATGTGTCCCTTACTATTTTGCAAGCTCTGTTTCAGAACAATTCGTTTAATGTCTCTACGCTTGTTCAGTCACCCTGGTTGGCTTGGCCGATAGCATCTAATGCCTGCCAACTGCGTTTTCATGACTCAGTTCCTGGTTACAAACAGGATAGGCCATATCCAAGGTTTTCTGACTCTCATACTGTAACAACATATTCTGTTGGTAAATTATGTAAACAGTGGTTGCAGCACTCTTCCCTAGATTCTGTTAAACAACATTTATCCCTCCTATCAGGCAACATTGATCTGTCCGACTTTATTTTGGGGCCTCGTGGTCCACGACCTAAGAGATTCATTTATGAAACTTATAATGAACTCTGGAAGCTTTCTGTAAATTGAAGCTGCTTCCCGTCTACGGGAAATAGATCAAGCAAATTTGGAAAAGGTGCTTGCTGTTGTTGACAATAGTAATACCCTGTCTTCCCGCATTTATACGTTAGAGAATATTGTGTCCTCTGTTGTTGATATTGTACAAGATGATGTTTCTGTGTTATATCATGGTCAGAATCAATTGCGTTCAGTTATGCAGTTTGCATGGACTTTGCAAACACTTAAGTTGGGTAAAGTTCCTTGGCATTTTTTGAACACCTCTGCCTTATTCCTGCCCTTTAATTTAACTGACAAACAGCAGTTCATGTCCATGAAGGATGCAGCATACACTCTGTTACATATCGAGAAAATAGAGCCCTTACCTTTCTCTGTTGCGGAACTGGATTCTGCCGTGTGGCTAGTTCATGGGGTTATCGCCTTGCCTTTTTCTTTGTTTGAATTTAGTTCGTGCATGAAACATTATCCTGTGGGCCATTTCCAGCCCTTGGGCAGTGCCTTCCTGCATGAACTTTGGTCCCTGCCTTTCATGTATAAATGCCTTAGAGACGGAAAGGAAGTTTTTCTCACGGGGGAGTCATGCGATTCAACTGTGGGTCATTCCCTTATTTGCAAACACATTAAGTTGCACGGAGCTTGTAACATTTCGGCTCCGAATCTTGCTTGTGTGTTAAAGGGTATTCCTGCTCCTGCTATTTCTCCTACCTTCACTGTGCTTGCTAATGGTAGCTATCTGCTTTTGAATAACCAAGACTGCTGTGGCATGCTGGCCGGCATACCCTATATTGTTACAGTTTCACACAGGGTTGTCTGCTGCAAAAATGTGCTTTTTCCTCCCGCGCACGACATCATAGATAGTTCTGTTTGGCCTTCCATTCCTACTCTGAAGGCGGATTTCAATAAATTGAGCAGAATAAAGGCACTATTATTGAACCAGGAGGTTATGCTCACATCCGCCCGGGAGACATTCATTCTCCAGGTGGCAAGTACCCACAGTGAAATACAGGCCCTTTTAAACACTAACCTCACACAACATTTCGGTGAACTGATTCACCGTGTTTTTAATGCATCACGCACTGAAGGTCTGGTGCACTTTTTTAAAGTTGTGGGCTCTGGCCTTGTGACGTCTTTCCAAACTATTTTTGGTGTAATACCGGCTTTTATTCATTCCATCTTTTCCAGCGTCTTTGGTGGCTTTCTCGTTGATCCTCGCCTTAGCGGCTGGTATACTGCTGTTGGTCTGTTTACTACGCAATGGCTGCACCACCTTGGGCCCTTCTCGACCCAGGTCGACTACAGATGCTCCGTGAGCGCATCCTCGCTGGCTTCGGCGTCCTGCCGTTGGCGACACTGAGTGTGTCCTATACACTTTCTTTTCGCTTTGCGTATTTCACTTGCGTGCAACCTGTGATGTCTTGCATCCGCTGTCCTTTCTCGTGGACCATGGATTATTGCCTCTCCAATACGTCTTTGTCTGTTTCGGATTTTGTTCAGTTGGTGGGTCCCTTAGAGGCCCATGAACGGGACTGTTCCGCTGCAGGCTACATGGCGCGTGCGGCTGCACTGGGAATTTTGGCGCAATGGGATATCTGGGCGGCTGCTCAGAATCTCCTACAACAAAGTTATATTGAGTACCACGCAAGTTGTCCCGCATTGCTATTCGCTGCTCCCTCATGCGAGGAACATGCCTGCAGCTTTGATTTATTGGACTGGATGGTGTCGCTTTTTTCCGACGATTCCAATGATGTCCTCTTGGAAGGTGTGGCGTTTTTCTGCACTTACACTCTGTTGGATTGACAAGGCCTTCGCTTTCTGCGACCTGCCCAGCTGGATTTTTTTTTTTGCCTCAATACTTTTTTTTTTCTTCCTCTCCCATTCGTTGTCCTTCATGGAGACTGCTCCACAACATACGATTCTGTTCTGCTCAGTCATTTTGAACTCTGTCTTCGTCCTGTGTCTTGGCCGATGGACTGCCCAGGGGAGGGTGTCTTGTGGTTTGTGGCCTCCTGGTCTGCCTTGCTACATTGACTTAGGCCTGGCTGCCTTGATGCCCTTTTGCGCACGTTACTTTGTGCCATTGTTTTTCCAGCCTCTGCTTCTGCCCGGCTATTTTAGAGCTGTCTGCATTTCTGTCTTTCACCTTTTCTCCTGTTCCCTTTGGGCTACGTCTGCACAACATGTACAAGGTCGAAAAACAACGTCCCTTGTTCTTGCTGATCTGGCCAGTCCCTCGCACTTAGACATAACACTATGTACAGCTGCCCTGGAGAAATTTGTGGGCTTTTAATATTGTGATTTCATTGTTAGAGACACTTGGAGAAAACCTTTCCAGAGAGAAGAGCTGTGTATGTCTGATGATGTAAACCTTGCATCTAGATCTTGAGGTATGGGGGTTCGCTAGTCAAAGCCCAGAGGTCTTCTGTTTGTATAATAAACTAGCTACTAGCACGGGGAGGGTGGTAAGGTCATTTAGCCCTATATCCACTGCTTTATGAAATGCTTTCCCCGTTTGTATTCTATGGAGTTGTAACCATGCTGATTATATTATTCTTATGCATTATGCTGATAGTACTGACACGTGTACTGTATCTTAGAGCACGTTAGTTAAAATAAACATTTTAAACTATACAGTGTCTCTTCCTACGCACGTTGTGGACAGGTATGAGTGAGTTATGAAAGGGTGTTCTTGCTACTGTGAGTCCTGAGAGAGAGAGATACCGTGTTCTGGGTTGTCTAATCATTGGTAGCATTGGTGCTAATGAGACGCTACAGCTAGTCGGGTTGGGGTTTTAGGTGCTGAGGATTATGGTTGGCTCACCACCGTATTCCGAGGTCCTATTATCCTGTGCATAGCTCTGTGTATGTGCAGAATCCCTACAACAGTCCCTAATCAATACAGCCACTGATATATGCACTCATACACCTATACAGATACTCATACACCGCCACTCACCCATACAGTTACTCACACACCTAGTCAGTCACCCAAAGAATCAATCACACTGCCATTTACTCATTATACAGTTATACACACACCATCTCACTTATTCATACAGATACTAACACATACTTACTCTGTTATACAATCACTGACAGAAGCACACACTCATCCATACAGCCACTCTCACAATCACTCACTCTCACATATAGTCACTTATATACTCCAATACTCACATATACTGCCTTTCACATATGTAGTTACTCATACATCTACCATTGAGACATCCATTCACTCACTAACACAGCCATACACACACTCACCCACCCATACAGCCCCTCACAGATGCACTCATGAACCCATACACCCAGTGAATCACTCACTCACACATCCATGCATGGAGTCCCACACCCCCCACCCACCCAGACAGACACTCAGGCACCCATACAGGTACTCAGACAACCAATCATTAACCCGTATAGACACTCATGTAGCTACTCGCCAACCTATGCAGCCACTTACACACCAACTGACAGACTGATACAGATATTAACACAGATTAGTCACTCATGCATGTATTCACTAAGACACATTTAATCACTGACTTATACAGTCAGTCACGCACCCACAAAATCATCCATACAGACACTCATACAGCCACTCATTCTTCAATACACCTTGGCGTATATATAGATAACATTCTTAAACTTTTCAGAAACACTCAGTCACTGGATGATGTCCTCAGTGATGTCATCAATGATGTCATTTGAGATGTCATCAGTGGCGTCATCAGTGATATCACTGACAATGTCATGAGTGATGTAATATGTGATGTCATCTGCAGTGCATTGTGGGGGCGTGAGTTATAGTTAGCTCAACTAACTATAACGGCTGAACTTCTCTGGTTTTGTACGAGTGAACTGTCCAACTAACATAACGTCCCTGAAACCTGTGGTTTTTTCAGTGATATATATGTATAAATATACAAAAAAAGGGAACCGCAAAACAAAAATTGGAGGAGGCACGGCAAATGCCAGATCGGCGAGCCCCCAGATTGCATATCAGGAAGAGGAATTAGAGGCGTGGTCTGTGGAGGTGGCGAGGACTCGCACAGGGAAGTCTGGCGATTTTCAGTGCGGGGACCACGTCTTCCCGCTAAGGACCGCTAACCTCACTCAGAAGGCAGGCTGTAATCTGGGGACTGGGCACCGTGGAAAGTATTGCTTAAGCAGTGAGGACTAATATTGCATATTGTTTATGGGCCTACCCCGACTTCGCTAACAGCAACTGCTGTGCTGCTAACAGTGGCGGATTGCAAAGACCAATGACCCATCTGGAGCTCAATAAGGTATAATGGGACAGGTAAAATTGAAAGTGCTCATAGAGAACAGAATGGACCAAACGTCATATGTAGTTATACTGACGGTCAGCTAATATGGAGTAATTTTGAAGAATTGTTGAGCTGTTGGGCATGAAAGAAGCCACTAATCTTGAGATTTAAAGGCAGTACGTACTGTGTAATTCAGCCGTGGTTACGTGCATTATTTGTGGACACAGGAAAACAGGAAATGGATTCTGAAGTTGCAGTCCCTGATAAATCCAGGCACAAGTTTTACTAAAGCAATAATGAAACGGATGGAATCTAGTAATAGGGTTCAGTATGCCAGCGAAAATAACATGCCACCGAAAAGAACAATATTTATGCTCTTTTATTTCTGCACTTGGATTTAATTATGTGATATACACCTGCAGCGTGTGAAACAGTGGGGTGAAGTAGTATTTGGACGGACTGCAACAAAAGGTGAAGTGCATTATCTATGTTTACTGTTTTTTTAACTATTTAAATGAAGCACCAAAATGGCGATTTTTAGATTGAGAAAGGCAGTTATCTGCTGAAACGCGTCTCTCTGAATTGCTGGGCCGAGGGAGGCCCAACACAATAAATATATGGCCTAGATCCTACAGACTTTGTGTGCGTGCACTCTTCTTTTCTGGAGGTGGGATGCGTGTGGTTGTAGATATATATATATATTTACACACACACACACACACGATTCCCAGATTTTTTGCTTACTAATAACTTTGCCCCCATTTGACGAATCTCCATGAAACCTTGCAGACCTATTCCATTTCTACATTGGTGGATGATGCAAAGTTCGTGGTGATTAGTTAAGAGGGTGCAATGAAAAAAGGGGGTGTCCCAAAACATGTTTTTGAACCAATGCATTATCCATAGATTTTTTTATACAGGTGTAGGGTGAACATGGGTAGTCGGATTTTTATAAAACTTGCCAGGAATGTAGATTATGGGGAAATTTGGATACCAGATGTAATTTGGTCCAGTTGTTTTAAAGTTAAAAGTCACTAAACCTTAGTGATGCATTGGGCCGCGGTCAGTGTTGGATTAAACCCTGTGGAGGCACTTAGGCAGTCGAAATTTCGAGGACCTCCCTCAAAAACTATCTCCTAATACATTTAAAATGTTTCCAACACCAGCAGTTGTCACGGGGCCCCTAAAAGTAGTGAGGCCCGTAGGCCGGTGCTCACTTTGCCTATTTGGTGATCAGGAACTGGCCGCAGTATAGTGCAGTATATGCTGATGACATGGCAGTATACGATTGGTTAATGGCTGGCATTAATAGGCAACCATGTTGTTTTCACTACACTTTGGCTGTGTTCTGGGCTAGGGCCTTAAATGTAGGTAAGTAGTAGGTTTTATTTTCTTCCCTACCTATAATCACCTTATTAAAATGGTGATACTAAGGAGAATATTTACATTTTTCTATATATTTTTAAAAAGGTAACAGAGTACCAGGGTACTACCTAAAAGGTACAGAGGTACTTAAACTATTTAAAAAAAGATTTAATATGTAAGCCACTTAAAAAAAACACCATACCATTATATGTAAGAGGACATATAGTGTAGTACAGTGTTTTTTTTGCTTTTTGCATTTTCAATCTTTCAAACATTTTTACACTAGTCTCCATTCTAAGTTTTAAGGTGAAATATAGTGTAGTGCAGAGTACTAAAAATATATTTTTTAAATATGTAAAAAATTAAAATGCACTATATTACAGTATATTTTCACCTAAAACACAAATTGCAGACTAAGGGGGTCATTACGATGGCTGTGAAACCGCCATTGTAAGGCACTTCTCCACCCGCCAAATTACAATGGCGGGCGGGGTGCTAGCAGACGTAAAGTCCGTCCGCCACGGGTCCGCCACAGGTAATCGTTACGATCGCCTGGCGAACCCACCCTGCATCAACAATATGGTGGCGGTGCCTAGCAGGCACCGTCCGCCATATTATGATGCTGCCTCCCTACCAGCCAGTGTATGGCGGTGAAACTGCCATTCACAAGCTGGCGGTGATTGCATTTGGGGGCCCGTAGCGGGCCCCCCTTGTGTTGGGGGAGGTGGGTGTGCACTGGGGGGGTACCTATATGGTACCCCTCTACATTTCCCTGCGCCTGGTGGCAGTGCATTTCAGACATTGCGGCGGGTGCTGCAGCCAGCAGCACCCCCGGCAATGTCAGAGATACACGATGCGACCGCCACGGTGGCGGTCGCATCATAATTTAATGTGCGGGACCGCAGCATTACAGGCGGACGGTCCCAAGCCCTGGCACGATGGCGGACGGACGGAAGTCCGTCCACCGTCGTAATGAGCCCCTAAATGGGGTCCACACTATACTAAACCCTTTCAATTTTGGATCAGCAATATATTGGTTACACACACACAGTGTGCTTAAAAAATGTAACAAATTAAAAAAACAATGTACTACACTATATTTTTCCGTAAAACTATGAATGTAGACCTAGGGCATCATTAGGATGGCTGGCGGACTTTGTCCGCCCGCCATCCCGATGTACAAAGGGACTGCCCGCCATATGTGCGGCGGTCCCGTGGGGGTAATTAGGATGCACCCGCCACACTGGTGGGCGCATCCTGCATTTACAACATTGCGGCGGGCGGTGCTTTCAGCACCACCCGCCGCAATGCCGAAAATGCATGTTGTGCATTTGCATGCACAACGAGGCAGGCACCGCGCGGTGCCTGCCATGTTGTGCATGCAAATGCAGGGGGGTACCATAGGTACCCCCATGTGCACCACCCAGAATCCCTGGGGCCCGCTACGGGCCCCCAATGTAGGTCACACATGCCTTTCCGTGGCGGCGTTGCCGCCACGGAAAGGCAAATCCCCGCATGCATCCTGATATGGATGGCGGTGTCTAACAGACACCGCCACCATATTAAAGCTTTCCGCCCGGTCGACTCATCGACCGAGCGGAAAACCGGCGGACGGTCTTTCCGTCCGCCGGGGTCCCCCCCGCCATAGTAATATGGCGGGGGAATTGGCATGCGGGCGGGAGAGAATGTCGGGCAGATTGCCACCGTCATGCGGGCGGTGGCGATCCGCCCGACATTCTAATGGGCCCCCAAGTGTGGTCTAAAATATATTTTTGTGTTGGAAGGGTGAAACATTGTTTAGCTCAGCGTATGTTCTAGCTTTTAAGGGGAAATATAGTGTAGTAGAGTGTACAAAATATTTGTTTAGAGAAGTGTGTAAAAAATGTTTAAAAAATACAAGATAGTTTATTTCCCCTTAAATCCCAGAATGTAGGCTAAGTGTGGTATAAAGTATATTTCACACTTTCGATTTTGGAAGGGCAAAATACTGTTTACAGCACACTTTGGGGCATATTCTCGAGAACGTGTGATAACTACCGCAAATTCAGCTTAACGCAACACTTCACAGCGCAGTCCATCGCGGGAAAATAACGCTGTGTCAACGTGGTATTCCCAACACGGCGGTACCATGCGATAGTCACACGATAACGCGTCAAATGAACGCATTAAAATAAACGCGACGGCGTAAAAATGCGAAACCCCAACGTGAAAATAGTAGCGATGACGTCAATCGCGATACAAAAATCTGCGAAAACCAGCCACAGGCCTGCAATTCCCACGCGTCATGCGGGAAAATGTACTATAAAAGATGAAAAAAAACATACAAACAAAAGCCAAACAACAGCGAAGCACAATGGAGGCATCCGGAGCAAGTACATAGGACAACCAGAACCCCACAAGCCCCCCGGAGGACCAGCCTGTGACCTCAGGGTCAGGGAAGGGCAAGGACAAGAAGAGTAGGAAGAAGCGATTCAGTCCACAGGAAAACAGGATCCTGATAACGGAGGTGATAGAACACCATCAAACACTGTTCGTCACCTCCACTGTGTCACTGGCAACTAAAAATGGAATATGGCAGACCATCGTGGACAAGGTGAATGCAGTCGGAGTGCTGAGGAGGACAATGGACGAGGTCAGAGGCGCTGGAATGATGTGAAGCGCAAAACCAAGCTGAAACTCGCAAACAACCGGAAGGCAGCAATGCAGACTGGAGGTGGGAGTCCAGCGCCACAGGAGGAGCTGGATGAGATGGAGGAAATGGTGTCCACAGTCATCAGTGGGGAGACGATGGCAGGAGTCGGGGGACCGGACACTGCTCAACATGTCCGGACACAACAGCAACAGGGTGAGTAACGACCAGGGACTGGGGGCACGGGGGAGATGGGCACAATGGCACACATGCACAATTAAGCATAGCACATCTGCGGACAAACCATGCCCCAGACCCCCAACTCCCACCAAGAGACCAATGCACACAGGTATGCAACATCTCAGCACCGCATAAGCACAGAAGCCCGAGGCACACCGCATGTAAGGGATAAGGGGCAGCTAAATCAGAGCTGCAGGGGCAACTCTCCCAAAATGTTTCACACACACATTACATGCAGAGCACATCAACATTGACAACGATGTGGTACAAACCGCAACACGTCCACAACAGAACAGAGGACACAACTGGTGCCGCATGTGTGTCGAAACTGGCCAATCACATTTGGCATTGCAGGGAAATGTGAGTTGACAATGTACAAGTACAAACACACATCCGTGATGTAGTCGGAATGTCCACTGTCCCGCATCAAATAGGCAGCTCCCCCCAAACAGTCACAATGTACATTGTCATGCAGTCTGAATGTAAACATGTACAATGCGTCAACATACATGTGAACACAATGTTAAACTGCATCTCCCCTTCACATTGCAGGGGGAAATCCAACACCTCCTGCGGAGCAGTCCGAACCTCTCTTCTCTGATGACGAAGAGGACCACCACACCTTCGAATCCGACGCCCTCCAACAGCTCGTGGACAGCCTCCGCAGCCCACTTCCAGGAGCAGGGCAGCCCAGCTCCCACGAGGAGAACCCACCCCCTGCACAGAACACACAGCAGGCAGCACCCACCACCACGGCTACCTCCCAGGACCCCCACGACGAACACATGGCCTTCCAACGCCATGTGTTGGGGTGCCAGAAGAAGCTGGCTGAACAGGGGCAGGTGGGGTTCGACCGCATGGCAGCCAAACTAGACGCCATACGTGGGTGTCTGAGTCCCATCAGGGACCACTCACAGTCCCTAACGGACACCCACAGTCCGCTCCATGCTCTCCAATGGACCATGGCTGACATCGCTAGAGTTATGACTCTGCGACAAGAATGACTGTCTAGTCAGAGTGCCTCCAGCGATCTCGCCCGGGAGTTGGGACACATGCGGAGGATCATGGAGAACATGGAGCGGACGCAGGCGGAAAGAGCGGCTGCCACGGCTGCACACCAGCGAGAGGTAGCTGGGTCCCTCAATGCCCTAAAGACCCCTCCACATGGCATTGCTGCCACAACGCCTGGCGCTGATGCATGCTGCTGCTACCACCCCATCCACATCTCCGGCCCCTGATGTGTCAGTGCCACACA